>CAXIWR010000001.1:343102-367548 GCA_964036265.1 Daptonema setosum
ATTTTGAAGTTTTCGATGTTTTTCAAGTTCGTTCGAAAAAAAAATAAAACAAGAAAAAACAAGGAAAAAAAACAATTGGGCCAATTGTTTTTTTTAACATACTCTGCTTTCATTACACCATTTTCTCCTCTAGATCAATAATTTTCTTTATATTTTCAGTCATTATCACCACGCGAACGTGATTACTGGAAAGGGCAGGCCAAGAGCATGCTGCACACGCTGCGGCAGCAACGATGCAAACAACTTGAAAACTCAATGTCTCAACAGCAACAACCACAACAACAACATTATTCACATACACAACAACAACAACAACAACAACAACAGCAACAACCACAACAACAACAACAACAACAACCACAACAACAACAACAACAACAACCACAACAACAACAACAACAACAACAACAACAACATTATTTACATACACAACAACAACAGCAACAGCAACAACAACCACAACCACAACCACAACAACAACAACAACAACAACAACAACAACAACAACCACAACAACAACAACCACAACAACAACTATATCAGTCGCAACAACAACAACAACAACAACAACAACAACATTATTTACATACACAACAACAACAACAACAACTATGTCAGTCGCAACAACCCGGTGGCAGTGGTGCCACAATCAATGAGTCTGGCTCTGAATTCAGACCCGGACGCTTTCAGTCAACGAATACGGATAGAAATCGGGTATTTGGATCTCCCGATGATGGTAGAGGTTCGAGGCATTTATTTTTATTTGATATCTCTGGAATCGGCACTAGCTTCACAAATTTTAATTCAATCGACTGTACTGTGAAATAATTGAAATTAAGTTAAAATACAGGATCGCCTACTAATTTCTGTTATCATACATACACATAATTGAACTACAAACAACCATTTATAGTCCACTCCTTCCTTATAAGTTTCGTTTTGTATATTGTCAAAAAGGATAAATCTTCTAATTCGGTGTACTAAGGGATAAACTTATACGATGAAAACGATCATATCATCGATATCAGAAATCATTTCACGCCATGTGTCTGTGTACTGAATCGATTTAGAAAAACTGTTGCAGAACAGAATAATCTAATTAGAATGTTACTACATTGCTATCGTTTGTGAACTGGCTTTCGAATATTTTTTCGCAGATTCACCTCGTCACCCACGTCGGTGTAGCCGAAGTCGACCGCCGATGGCCAGTCTGAGCACATTATACGAACACCCTGTACATGCTCCATCGCACCGACTCACCGATCCGTTGCCGGTTCGTATTGGAATTTATTATTGTATATCTCATGATATTTATACAAATATGAAGATGTATAGATATCATTTTGGTTGATGGTACATTGATATTAAGTTATCATAAGTGCAGAAAGAGGAAACAAAGTAATTGCACGCACTGGCGGACGAGCCAAATTTCCAAAGGGAGGGGAATTTCTCCAAAGAGCGGGGAATTGGCAGTTTTCAGGTATTTTTACCTACACCTTAGGGAACAAATTCTGCTTTTTGAAATCGCCAAAGAGGGGGGAATTCCACTTTTCCCTTCCCTTCTCGTCCGCTAGTGATTACACGAATATTGTAAAAAATACAAAATGCGACAGAATGTAGACTCAGGTTGTACAGGGTGTGCCGGCTCCTCGGGCCCGATCTCGTGCGACGTCGAAACGAAGACGAAATCACCCGGATGACAGTACGCTCATTAACCGATTCAAGGCGAAATCGGTTGGATTTTGGACTTTGGAGAGCATTTTTTTAACTTTTACTCACTTACTCACTTCTTCACTCGCTCAGTAACTCATTCATTCACTCACTATTGTCTGAGGAGACGAGGGTAAGACCCTCCCAATTAATCGCTTTTATAATCTAAATCGTCGAAACGAAGGCGAAATCACCCGGATGACAGTCCGCTCATTAGGTGATTCAAAGCTAAACCGGTCGGATTTGAGAGAATTTTTATCTTGTGTTTCATCACTTGCTCACACTAGCGGACGATAAGGGGAGGGAAAGTGGAATTCCCTCTCTCTTTGGTAGTTCTAACAAGTAGAGTTTGTTCCTTTAGGTGGAGGTGAAATTACCTGATTTCTGCCAATTTCCCCTCTTGGGAATGATTCCCCCTTCCTTCGACGGTTTAGCTCCTCTGCCTGTGATTGCTCACTCACTCACTTCTTCACTCATTTATTCACTCATTTATTCACTCATTTATTCACTCATTTATTCACTCACTCACTCACTCATTTTTGTCTTGAGGAGACGAGTGTAAGACTCAATTAATCGCTTTTATAACCTAGTACCAGTAAAATTGTTAAAATTCTTCAAGTAATCAGCTTTCGCAGTTTTTATGTATAATTTCATTACAGTTTTACTCGCCGTCCGACGAACGTGCGTTTGGTCACATGCGCCGAAAGTGTAGAGAATTCCTTCGTCAACAGCTTGAATGGCATGAAGAGACGGCGTCCACTTCGAAGGGTTATTATTTTTTGATTATTTTTTTGTTTTACATTAGTGCAAGGAACCGTTAAGTTTATTTTAATGTGTAGAATGAATAACGTCTGAGGAGGAACTGACACCTGGTGAAGGAAGTTAATAATAATAATAATAATATTTCATTCCAGTATAGGAAGTATGTGCTAAATAGCACAGAAAAAACAAGTAGATAAAATACATATCATAGAATGAATCACAAATCATCAGTAATAAGCTAAGGTAATTTTAATATGGTATTATATGGTTATCATTGTTTTGATGGTGGGGATGCCAGAAAAATTTACTTTTGTAGAAAGTCAACAAATGGGAATTGTTGACTGAAATGAGTCTCGATTTTTGTGGCAAAGTTAGTTTCTAAAAACTTTTTGAATTTTTTGTGACAGACAGATTCGAAAGCAGAGTCAGGTATTTTGTTCCATAAGGGGATTATTCTTATACTCCAGAACATTAGACGTTTGTTGGTTCTACATTTTGGAGTGCGCAATTTGTATCTATTTGAACTCTGTAGGGTTTTTTTATTTGCGAATTCAAAAAATTCATCACGGTCGACATCTTTGAAGTAACCAGTTATTATTTTGAAGGCTAACACAAGGTCTGCTATTGTTCTTCGGAATGCCAGGTTTTCAAATTTATAAAGGCATAGCCGTTGAGGGTATGGTGTGTCATATAAGTTTTTCGTTAATTTTGTATAACGCCGATGGGGGCGTTCTATGGTTTCAGTAACAATTTTGGTGCCTATGTTCCATACAGGGCTTGCGTATTCTCGTTTTCGCCTAATGTAAGATTTTATTATTTTTGTTTGGAATGTAATTTCTCTGTTTAAGAAGCATGCTCTTATACGTTCTATCAGTTTACTGGTGGATTGGCTTATTTTGTTGGCATGTGCTTGGAAGTTTAGGTTGCTATCAATTTCTATTCCTAAGTCTCTGTATGTGTTTACAGTGTGAAGGGGTGTCTGTTGCAGCATATATTGAAAGGGGGAGGGGAATTTTTTACGTCCTATTTGTTGGAATGCACATTTGCTAATAGACAAGTTTAGGTCATTTTCTTTAACCCAATTTGTTAAATTGGTAATGTCTTGTTGAAAGAAATCAATATCTTTTTGGCTTGCAATCGATTTATATAGTTTTACGTCATCTGCGAATAAGCATATTTTGCTATATTTGATATTGTTAGGCAGGTCGTTCTGGCTGATTTTGTGTTCATGTCTTTCCATTGAAGACATGGCCGCCTAGCTCAGTTGGTTGACTGTTAGACTTTGGATCGCCAGGTCTCGGGTTCGACTCTTGGCTGCTGGGTTAGGTGGCGGCGGTCAGCGTACGGGTGAAGGGTAAGACACACTCGATATAGCCCGGTACGCACACATACGATTACCACTGATAATCGTGAACATGGTTTGGAGCAGAATCTGAGGCTGGAGTGGCGTTCCGTCTCCTGGTGAGAGCAGGACAAATACCAAACCGCCTTATCCCTCACCGTATGTGGTTCACCATTGTTGTGGATTGAGGGCCTCAACCCAATCAACCAACTGAAGACATTATGAACGATCAATTTACTAATTATCTCTTAAGTTGTGTTTTTTGACAATACTCAAATGTAGTTTGAAATCCTGCAGTAAAACTTTCGGCTTTTAATTCTTTTTACTGGATTATTAAATTTTCAGTAAAATTCAATGTTCAATTCAAAATTTTCAGTGGACACTTCCGCTGCGGCACCGAAAATCCAGATACTGCAGCCATCATCGATACATCTCCGATTGGCCGGTCGCACCTTCCATTTGCTCGTGGCCAATACCCATACCCTGCGCGCTCAGGTACGTCTTGTATTATTTTTTTCTGTGATTTTGTTCTTGGTATTTTCCACCTCATCGTAAAGACGAGCCAATATTCTGAAGCACTAGCGGTAGCGGACGAGACGGGGTGGGAAAAGTGGAATTCCCAATCTTTGGAGATTTCTAAGGATAGAATTTGTTCCTCAAGAGGTGTAGGTAAAACGGCCTTAAACATGCCGATTCTCCTCTTTGACAAAATTTCGCCTCCCTGCGGAAGTTTGGTTCGTCCGCCTGTGATCTGAAGGGAAACGGGGATTTTTTTTCAAAGACGGTTGGTTACACGTTTTTAGGCCATTTTACCTACATTTTCGGGAACAAGTTTCACTTTTTCAAAATGCCATACCCTTCTTTGTCCGCTAGTGCCTCGTAAAAAACCAGCTAATGATCCCACCATTTTTCAGCGTCAACCACAGCCATGCGCCCACCCGCCACCGTCACCGCCAGCCACGCCGGATGGTGGCTACGATTTCTCCCAGCCCTCCTCTTCCTCAGCCGCCACTTCGAATCGTATGGCGGTGGCACCCGACGAAATGTGCCTGATCAAGTTCAGTCTGGCCGAGGGTGTGCATTCCGTACAATTATGGCAGTTCGGTGATGACACGGGGCTGTGCCAGACTGGAGCGGGCCACATGCATCGATATGATGTGCCAGGTTGGTGTAAAGGGCTGCCTGGGATTCAAGTGAAAAGTTGTAGTGTTAACTACTCCAAGCTTGTGAATCGTTAGCTGCATCAAATGTAAGAGAAGATGATGCACAATAGTCGGCTGTCCGACTCAACTCAACCCAGCAGCTGTATGCTAAAACAAGCAATCGTCTTGTTCAGTGGGTGTTACACTGGGTTGGACACGTTAACGTGTCATTTTTCCACTTGAATCTCCAGAAGCTCGTTAGTAAGGCATTGCGTTGTGGTTTGTACCCTTGATTACTGGACGATACCTCCATATATAGAATTCGATTGTGGTCAATTCCACTTGCCGACCGTGTAGAGGAGAAGATGAAAAGGTTTTGGTTGAGGTCGTGTGAAAATGTAATTGTGTTTTTTTCGTTTATTCGAATTGTTTTTGCTGGCATAGAATTTATTTATATTTTTAGTTTCGTTTGCTGTCTTGAATCGGAATGAAGAAGTTGGGATATTTTGTTTTTTGTTGTTGCTTCTGTTGTTCTTATTTTGGTTTTTAGTTGTCGTTGTCCTATGCGTAGTTGTTTCTGTTGTTGTCTTTGTTTCCGATGTTGTTGTTCAGGGGTGGGCCGGGTTTTTTGGCACTTTGCAGGGGGTGGGGGGGGGGGTAGCCGACAGAAAATCCCATTTTACCCGACCTGTCCGAAAAGTGGGGGGGTAAGGTCGGGTAGGGGGGGGTAGAAAAAATTTTTTTTCGCATAAAACGCTTGTTTTTTGCTTGTTTTTGCTAAAAAATCTTCTATTATATGGTATAAACATCACATATACCGGTTTTTTCAGGTTTTAACCAAGAAAATTAACCCAGAAAACGTGTTTCTTCGAAAAAAAATTCTTACAGCCAGAAAATTTTGAAAAATGAGCCTCAAAATCGAGGTTTTGAGGCCGATTTTCTCAAAAATTTCGAGTAGGGGGGGGGAGGGGGTAGGCGACCTAAATTTTTGTCTAGGGGGAGGGGTAGGCTACCCGCCGACCCTGAAAAGTGGGGGGTAAACCCCCCCTACCCCCCCCTGCGGCCCACCTCTGTTGTTGTTGTTGTTGTTGTTGCTTTTGTTGTTGTTGTTGTCAGTGGTGGGCAGCGAATTTGGCCAAAATGGCGTTACGGTCATACACTTTTTCAAAAATCGGTCTTACGGTCAGGCACCCTCCCGGGTTTCGATTTTGGGGGGGGGGCATGACGGTCAACATTAAATGAAGTCGAATTTTTTACTCAAAAACATCAGTAATGGCTTGAAATAATGACCGAAATTTCGGCATTTTAAAAGCCGCTGATTTGTTTAAGAAACATAACAGAAAATTGACAGACTGAAAGCGCGCGGCGCCGAAATTTTGGCATTTTGAAGCCCGCTGATTTGTATTAGAAACATATCTGAAACCTGACAGACTGATTGGCGCGTAGCGCTGAATTTTTTTGCATTTTGAAGCCCGTTGATTAGTATTTAAAACGTATCTGAAAACTCACAGGCTGAGTGGCGCACAGCGTCAAAACTTAAGCATTTTGAAGCCCGCCGATTTGTATAAGAAACATATCTGAAAACTGACAGGCTGACTGGCGCGCAGCGCCGAAATTTTGGCATTTGAAGCGCGCTGATTTGTATTAGAAACATATCTGGAAACTGACAGGTTGACTGGCGCGCAGCGCCGAAATTTTGGCATTTTGAAGCTCGCTGATTTGTATTAGAAACTTATTTGAAACCTGACAAACTGAGTGGCGCGGAGCGCCGAAATTTTGGCATTCGAAGCGCGCTGATTTGTATTAGAAACATATCTGAAAACTGACAGGCTGAGTGGCGCACAGCGTCGAAACTCAAGCATTTTGAAGCCCGCTGATTCGTATAGGAAACATATCTGAAAACTGCCAGGCTGACTGGCGCGCAGCGCCGGAATTTTAACATTTGAAGTGCGCTGATTTGTATTAGAAACATATCTGAAAACTGGCAGGCTGAGTGGTGCACAGCTCCGAAATCTTAGCATCTGAAGCCCGTTGATTAGTATTGGAAACATAGCTGAAAATTGACAGGCTGAGTGGCGCCCAGCGCCAAAATTTTTGAATTTTGAAGCCCGCAGATTTGTATCAGAAAGATCTGAAAATTGACAAGTTGACTGCACAGCGTCGAAACTTCTGCATTTAGCCCACTGATTTGTATTAGAAACGTATCTAGTGGCGCGCAGTGTTGGTTGATAATACAGTACTGAGTATATCATCCAGCACCATACATCAATCATCGTATCGTGCATCGAATCGATCCAACGAACACTGATTTTAAAACTTGAAACATTTTCGACCAATTTTTGGTCGATTTTTTTGAATTTGAAATGTTTTCAACCAATTTTTGAAAAAAAATTATAACTTGAAACGTTTTCGACCAATTTTTGGTCGTTTTTTAGGCGATTTCATGTAATTTTAGGTCATTTTGACAGTAAATTCTCTCAAGTTTTGACCGTTACGGTCAATGGGTCAATTCTGAAAATCTCTCTTACGGTCGATCGATCAAGGGCACCCTCCCGCCCTGTTTTTGGGGGGGGGCGCCCCCCCCCGCCCCCCCCCCCCCCCCCGCTGCCCGCCACTGGTTGTTGTTGTTGTTGTTGTAGGTGGCATCGAGTGCTGCTACCCGTCGACCTACGAGGAAACGCTGTATCGGCTGGTGCGTTGCGATCCGACGATGCTACTGATCAGCGTGGAACAGTGGAATGACGTGCAGGCAGTAGTCGAGCACATGAAGAGACAGATTCTCGTCCAGTTATATCGTTGGTTGTCGTTCACGGTGGCATAAAGTTTCAGATTCATTTGGATTTAAAGTGCTCTCATAGTCGGAGTTGCAACTTAATTCGGAACATTTCTGTAAATACTTGCAACTTTGACTATGAAGGCACCATTTGTTGACATGTTGTTTGTCTGAAAATCATGACAACTTATTTTCATAAAAAAGGTAGGGTAATCAAGATATGTAGATTCGATTACATTTCCTGAATACTGATTGAACGATAACCACTTTGTGCGTGCTTCTACTATAATCAACTAGACTAATTTCGATGTTCTTTTGCATTTTTATAAATTTAAGTTGAAGCTATTTAATATGCATGTGCACAATACTATGTTTTCGGTCCGTGTGTGTCTAAGTAAATTTTCATTATATATGGCCAAGGTGATGGCAAAAGCATCAAAAGCAAAATCGGAAGAAGAGAGCTCACGAGTTGAATAAAGTTGATATTTATTATGTTTTATGAACTCTTTTTATTATAGTCAATTTGATTTCTTCATTTCCAGGTGAGAGCATATCGCCCAACGTCGACCACCTGGTTTGCATCCAGGATCTGGTGGCTGTGATGGAGACGACGTTGACGCACGCGGTCAGATGCGTCGATAATGACGTGCTGGAGGTTGGATGCTTTCTTCCTATCACTGGCGAACGAGCTAACTACCAAAGGGAGGGGAGTTTCGTCAAAGAGGGGGAATTGACAGTCTTCAGGCCATTTTACCTACACCTTAGGGAACAAATTCTACTTTTTGATTCCACTTTTCCCACCCTTTCTCGTCCGCCAATGCTTCCCATTATGATGATTTTTAGCCATGTTCCAACGAATCTCATATATGGAGTTCTACTGAATCAAGTCACATATGAATTTTTCTAATAAAAAAAAATGAACACGCTGTAATTTTTTCTCACTTTTGGAAACATTATCAGTATCACGTTTTTATTTTGGTAGCTCTTGGAAAACGATCAGTTTTTTTCTTGATACAAAAGTTTCACGTTTTCGTTGCAGTCGATCTTTTGTTCGTTTGTTTGGCACTCAATTCAAACCTCGGTGAACCACATACGGTGAGGGGAAGGTTGTTTGGGAGTTGTCCTGCTCTCACCAGGATACGTCTCGCCACTCCAGCCGCAGAGTTGGCTCCAAACTCGAGCACGATTATTATTATTATTATTATTTTGTCGCCTGTCTAGTCAAGTGCGTAGGGCGCCGACCTCGAAAACCGGTGGTCCTAAGTTCGAAACCTGACTTGAGACACAGATCCCGACGCGTTGCTCTGGGGTTTCTGCCATTGCCCGCCAGTTTATTCAACTCTCTGGCCACGACTAAAAACACCATTCGGATATGGTATCAGTGTGCCTTATGGCTTTAGTAAATGGAAAAGTCCAAGTAAAAAAAGTGGTAATCGTTTGTGTTATTCAGTCGATCTACAAGTGTGTGGCCAACGAACGTAACGTGGCCGTGGTGAATGTCAGTCAACACGCCTGTCATGCTCACGTCCAGTTCGACGACGGATCGCAGGCAACACAGTGCGCGGTTGTCAAAGCCAAGTCCATACTGTTGGTTGTCGTTCTGATTTTATTTTTTTATCGGGGCTTGAGTGATAGCGGTCACCAGGTGCTATCGAGCAGTAGCAAGTTATCGATAATTTGATAGGTGCCATACCGTTCCGTTTGAACCGAGTAACGCAGGAAGAAAGCCCTGCTCCTCTCCTCTGATGGTATAAAACATGAGCACAACACATATATGCGTACACATCCTAAGGGTGCCTTCATAGTCCGTTGCAACTTTGTTCGACAACTTTTTTGACGTTCGTTTCGAAATTATCTTTCTTCTTTGAAGTTCCGAAACATTTCGAAACGTCAAAAAAGTTGTCGAACAAAGTTGCAACGGACTATGAAGGCACCCTTAGTGACATAACAAAGTGTCAGTCCCCGGATACGATGCGTTCTATACCGTCGCTGGCCGCCGAGCCAATCCTAAAGAGGGGGGAATCCACTTTTCCCATGTCGGCAAATATATGGGGCGTTCGCGAAAAGTATTTTAGTATTCATGGTGATTGGAGTTATCATTGTCTGTGTTTCAGTTACGGCGTGTTCACCTACCTGAAACCGGTCTGTGGTCGACTCTGTCTGAGTGCGGATGAGATGCTGAGCCGATCGGTGACCATCGTCACCAACGATCGACACTCCAAACACAAAACCAGTGGTCATCATCATCGACATCCGCGCGTGACCACCGGTGAATCGGGCGATGGTGATGGCGAGGCAAAGTCAGATGTTTCGCCCGTCCAGTTGCTGGTTGGTTGTTGCTATTGTTGTTGTTTCTTTTTGTTTTCGTCGTCCTTGTTGTTGTTGTTGTTGTTGTTGTTTTGTAATGACAGGTTTTAAGTAGTATGAACCCTCCGCCTTCAGTCCTTCACGAACCTAAAGACATTGTGGAAATTGTTAGAACGGAAAGAGTGGGAACCTGTTACGCCACGATTTGAACCTGGACTCATGTTTTTTACATGGAGCTTTCGAACTGTGTTTTTTTTTAAGTTAAGCTGTTAGTTAATTTTATCTTAAACACTCCATCTTATTGTTCAATTCAGCCCGGTGGCACATCAACGTCCTCTAGCACACTGTCCACGTCCCTCCCAACGACAACCACCGACAAGTTGAGTGGTCGTCGTGGTCACAAAACACAAAATTCGTCCGAAAACAGGATGAAACAGGTGCAAAATGGAATTGATTCTGCTGCGGCTGCATTGGCTGACAACACGACCACGCTAGTCAATAGTAGTGCCGGTACACTCAAAGTTGGTGCTAATAAGTCGGAAAATTTTTGTTCTAATTCATGTTGAACCCAACGTTCTTTTCGCTTGAAACTCCTTTTTGACACCAGGTTAATTTACCGATGTTTTTTGACAGTTATTTTTTCTGTGAATCTCATATTTGGTTTGTGTTGCAGGTACTCAAACAGACACGAACGTCGTCTTCCGTTAACAAAAACAACAACAGCAACAACAACAGCAACAACAACAACAACAACAACAACAACAACAACAACAACAACAACAACAACAACAACAACAACAACAACAACAGCACCCTAATCAACTCCTCAACACGATCGTTTACCAGCTCGCTGTTCAGTCGACACATGCGATGGGCCAATGTGGATGTACCAACGAGTACGTCCATGGACGGAGTGGACAACAACAACATTCAGGCCGACGACTACAACAACAACAACAACAACAGCAACAGAAGTCAGGCCGACGACCACAACGACAACAACAAAAACATGCACAGTAAGAAGAACAAGAGAAATGAAATCAATAACATCAAGCACGACCGCAACCGAAATAACAACAACGACATTATCAAAAACAACAACAATAATAGCAATAATAACAACAACAGCAATAACAAAACCAAAAAGCTGGATGACTCACGATTACAACGACCGAGAAGCGATGCACAACGACAGCCACGCGATGTCAGATTACCTAACCAAATTCGTAGAAAGTCGCCACCGCCGAATTCACGTCGTCCGATTCCGGAGGTATTGGATTAGATTTATTGAAACGTTGATGTTTGTGTACTCACTGACGTACGACTCAAATCTCCAAAAGGGAGAGAATTTTCTCTAAAGAGGGGGAAATTGGCTGAAATTAGGTCATTTAATCTACCCCTTATTAGGGAACAAATTTTTTTGAACCTCCAAAAATGGGAATTCCACTTTTCTTTCCCCTTCTCGTTCGCTGGTGTGTACAGCTTGTCGAAAAATGTGAGAGACTCAGACTATCAATTAAAAAAACACCATCGTGTTATGAAATGTGGTGTTAGTGGTTCTCTTTTCGAATGAGGACGACCTTATTAATTATGGTCACTTTTTTATTTCCATGCAGAAAGGTTTGTCATTGCGAACATGTTAGCTTTGAGCACAGCAATTTACTTATCTGCGAAAATAGAAGTTATACAATTTTTCGTTGGTCATTTTCAAGTTAATTTGTTCAGTTTGGCACTATCTTTTATTGATATAAACAGCTTGTTTTAGCTGGCTTTGTTTCAGTTCACCCCTCATGCCACACCCGCCATCAGAATCAAGAAACGGGGCGCACTACCAGCAACTCAAGATATCACCAAACCACCGCCGTGTATGGGAAACTTTGAGGTACGAATTTTCGTATTATATTACATTTTACAAGAATAATTATACCATATCAGACTAGTGTTTTGTAGTGGCTGAGTTGAGAAGTTGAAACTGACGGACAATGACACAATACGATCTTGACGCTACCAATACCGTCATGAAACATCTTTTCATATTTATTTTGGCTTTAAAGCGGAAAAATATTTATAGATAAATGAAACTGATATTTATCATGTACTAAGTTTCAGACGAAATAAAAGGATTTATAAAATGACTAACAATTTACTCGTAGCTTCCCGTCATGAGCCAGTAGTAAAAACAGTGAGGGAGGGGGATAAGTCTTATTTTCTGGTTAAGCTTGAAAAGTTTGAGTTCACTTTAACAATTTCAGAAGGCACCGGTGCACTCAACGCAGACGTCAACGGGCGTCTACGCGGGACTCGCCTTCGATGACCCGATTTGGCGGGACGCCGGTTTTGGTGATGAAGACGACATCAAGGTAAAGGTGGGTTGTTGTTGTTGTTGCGGTTGCTGTTGTTGTTGTGGTTGCTGTTGTTGTTGTTGTGGTTGCTATTGTTGTTGTTGTTGTGGTTGTTGTTGTTGTTGCGGTTGCTGTTGTTGTTGTGGTTGCTGTTGTTGTTGTTGTTGTGGTTGCTGTTGTTGTTGTTGTGGTTGTTGTTGTTGTTGCGGTTGCTGTTGTGGTTGTTGGTGTTGTGGTTGTTGTTGTTGTTGTTGCTGTTGTTGCTGTTGTTTTTGACGTTTTTGTTGTTGTTATTGAATAACATAGATGTTGTTGCTTGGTTGTTACGTGGAAGTTGTTGTTGTCATAGTCGTTGTAAACCTAGAGCAGCTAATAATGATAGACGATAGTTTCATTATGGATGCTACTTGATGTATTATGTTTTTTGTTGTCATGGCTGTGTTTGTTGGATTTTGCCGAAACAATTTTTATTTAGTTATTTTTGAATTCTTCCAGCCGGGGGCGAAAAAGAACCCAACAGCAAAGAAAGTCGAGGAGGTGCATGAGTCACAGGACGGCAGTGGTGGGGAGGATTGGGGCGATGTGGACAGAGAAGCCAGACTCAATATTGGTTAGAATGTAATCGATTACAGTTTATTGAATGGTTAATTTCATAAAATTTTTGTTGATTAATTTTTTACACTGATTGTAGCTTTGTGTTTTCGAGGAATAAAAAATTAAGGCATACATGATGATGATGAATACCGTAACTTTTTGTTACATCTTTGTGACTCGGGGTTGCATGTCTTATTTATAGTTCGTCTAATAAAAAACTATTGATGTATATGTGAATATTTAAATATAACGAATTTTATAATCATATAACCTTTTTTAAAGTATATTTATTTAATTATACCTGATTTGGCAGGCTTGGATGTGGACGATGAGGACGAGGATGATCGGGACCCGTCGTATTACAAGGTGTCCGACTGGATTCTGCAGCATCATAATGAGCCGGCTGATGTTGTTAGCTACAACAACAACAACAACAACAACAACAACAACAACAACAACAACAGGAAATTCAACAACAACAACACATACATATACAACAATAACAACAGTAACAAACACAACGGACGACGCAACAATGCGGCTCTATGCTCGCTGGCTTCACGGCAACAGCACGAGCAGGAACCTGATGAAGTGGTGAAACAGGTACGGTGATCATTTTTTAACTTGATTGTTTTTCGTCTGTCTAGTCTACAGCGTAGGGCGCCAGCCTCGAAAACTGTTGGTCCTGGTTCGAAACCTGACTTGAGATGGATAACATGACGCGTTGCTCTGGGGTTTCTGCCGTTGGCCCTGGCCGTCAGTTTATTCAACCTCTCTGACCACTCTAAACTCTCTCTAAGACACCATTCTAATATGGTTTTAGTTGGCTTCAGTAGTGATGTAGTCCCTCCCAATGAAAAACATCAGTTTCTTTCCTTCTCTTTCATGTGTGAGAACTATAACTAATATTTTTTTCATATTCAGAACGGCCCCAGCTACTCGCATGACGATCCGGCTCCTGCGGGGGCGGAGCTACTGACGACGCATACGAGCGTAGTCTACACGGATCATAATAATGCTGGTACAGCTCGCGGTAACAACAACAATCGGGTACGACTCATGCAGCCGATCACGCACTACGAACAACGGCAGGTCATGCATAATGAACCACCGGGGGATATGCAGGTTGGCTTCGAGGCACTGGCGGACGAGAAGGGGTGGGAAAAGTGGAATTCCCCCTTCTTTAGCATTCTCAAAGAGTGGAATTTGTTCCCTAGAAAATAAATTAAATGGCCTGAAAACTGCCGATTCCTCCTCTTGGACGAAATTCCCCTCCCTTTCAAAGGGTTCAACAATGGATTGGATTCTGGGGTGGTCTGGGTCTCAAAAGCCTACTCGCACCTCAAACTCGCAAAACGCCATAAAACTCTGTTTTAGCGAAAAACAACCCCAAGTTCACCGAAAAACAACCCCAAGTTCACGCATATACTTCATCTGCTGGTTTTCTTGCGTTTTACTGGAGTAATGCGTGATATATAACGATGAATTTTTAACTTTGTTGATGACTTTGAGTATATGTAAACGATTACAGACTGTGTCAATAGAATCGATCCTAGCTGGTTCAGCCTTTTCCAGAACCGAGGTCGGCAATTTTTTGGGAAAACGTACACATACGGCAACATACAACCTGTAGCGATAGCGCCAGTAGTTGATCTTTTCGCCTAGTTTGAATATGAATCATATCTGAAAACTGGCAGGCTGAGTGGCGCGCAGCGCCAAACTTTCAGCTTTTTAAAGCTTGTTGATTTGTATTAGAGACATGCCTGAAAAGCGACAGGCCGAGCGGCGCGCAGCGCCAAAATTTCTGCGTTTTGAAACTCACTGTTTTGTATTAAAAACATATCTGAAAAGTGGCAAGCTTAGTGCCGCGAAGCGCCGAAATTTAAAGACCCCTGGTTTCTATTAGAAACACATCTGAAAACTGACTGCCTGAGTGGTGCGCAGCGCCAAACTTTTAGCGTTTTAAAGCCCGCTGATTTGTATTAGAGACATGTCTAAAAATTGACAGGCTGAGCGTCGCGCAGCGCCATAATTTCTGCATTTTAAAGCCCACTGTTTTGTATTAGAAACATATCTGAAAAGTGGCAGGCTGAGTGCCACGAAGAACCGAAAAAATTTCTGAAATTTAAAGACAAATTGGTCGAACCCGAATGTTTGAAATTCGGAAGAAAAATTTTCTTTCTCTCTTTTCTTTTTTTTCCTTCTTTTCTTCTCTCCTTTCCCTTTCTTTCTTTCCCTTCCCCACCTGCTCGCACTCCGCCGAAATCCTTGCTCGCAGATCGCACCCAGCCCAAGCCAGCGCCCACCCTATTGTTGAACCCTGGTCCCTTTGAAGGATTAGGTCGTCCGCCAGTGCTTCGAGGTCCTCGGGCTTGGGTGTTTTTTTCGATACTGGTTTTGGTTTCTAGCACTGGCGGACGAGTGAAAACTCCAAAGGGAGGGGAATTTCATCAAAGAGGGGGGAATTCGGAGTTTTCAGGCCATTTCACCTACACCTTAGGGAACAAACTCTACTTTTCGAAGTTGCCAAAGAGTGGGGAATTCCACTTTTTCGTTCTTCCCTCATCCGCTAGTGGTTTCTAGTGTTCCACTATTTTCTGTGTTGTTTTTTCTTACATTTTTCCATTGCGTAAATCTTTCACCATTATCGGATGTGTTGGGAAACGTTTGGAAGGGAATATGAGTTGCTGTTCTTCCTGTCATCGGCGATTTTTCTCCGGCGGAAACTACCGAGGCAGCTTCTTTGGAGAGTTTGCTTTTTGTTGACCTTGAACGTTTTGGTGTTTTTTGTGAAGAAATGGTAATGTAACGGAGCTTAATATAGTAACCTTAGCAACTACAGTAATGGCATATCATGGCATGTACAGAGGTGGCGCGAACACCAGTGTGCTCCACCAATCAGCATCAGAGATTAAGCCGTACATAAACACACTGACTGACCATCAGTCAGTCAGTTCAGTTCAGCAGAGTCAGGCCAGCAGCACCATCAGTACAGGGGGCGCGTCATTCAGGCAACTACGTTACAGCCGATATCGCTAGCATAGATTTGGCAGTTACACCATTGCATTAGATATCCAGGCGCATGAATTGTCAAATGTCGGTGTTACCATTTAGGGCATACACCAGCATGAATGTAAAGCATTACATTTTGGTTCAGTCAGTGTGTTTATGTACGGCTTAATCTCTGATGCTGATTGGTGGAGCGCACTGGTGTTCGCTCCACCTCTGTACATGCCATGATATGCCATTACTGTAGTTGCTAAGGTTACTATATTAAGCTCCGTTACAGTAACGTTGTTTCAGCCAACGCTGGATTCGGCTGAATGTGAGTTGATTGGGGACGGTGGCACTTCACATCTGAATCGCTTACTGATGGACGGTTGGTATAGTTAATGACTAGCATCAGCTGTTGTGTGGTTATCGACATAATGATGAAATGCATGTTGTATACTTTGTTTTGACAGTTGTATTGACAGTTGTATACTCAGTTGTATACTTAGCTGTAGTATACTTAGTTTAGTTGTATACTTAGTTGTATACAGGGTGGCTGTAAAGTAACGACGCGTTTTCCGGCCGTCTGTTTCTCAAAACTATTGTATTGCATGATTAATTTTTACATGCCAATTATATGTATTCATACCTGAAATTTTAGATTATGAGGTTCATTTTAGTGTAAGACTGCTCAAATTAATTTTTTTCCAAAAATTAACGAAAATTTCGTTATTTTTCAACAAAACTGATCGAAATTCCATGAACACTGACCATAGTAATACGAATTAAGTATCAATTAATTTCAACCAGGATTCATCAAGGGACGGCCGCTAGGCCGTTCCCTTAATATGGTTCGATTAAGATAAGCTTTTTTGCGGGTATCTCGATCTAGCCTCTTCGTATCAACTTCTAGTCTGTTTCATCGGTTTTCTCGTGTGATTCTACGTCTGTTTGGCTATTTTTAACCCGGTAGGGATCAATTTTCATTTTTGAGGTCCGAAAATGATGAAAATGCGATTTTCCGTTTTTTTTTCCTCCGCAAAAACGCTGTCAGCAAGTTGGGCCGGACCGATAAAGCTGAAAATTGGCACCTAGGTCAAATTGCAGCATAAAAAACGATTATCAAACTGTCCCGCAGATCGGAATAATATTTGCACCATTTTGAGGGGATTTTATGAAAAAAAATTCAAAAATCGCAGGCAAAATGGAGAAAGAATTGTTTTATGAGCGATAGGGTGGTCCGATCAAACTGAAATTTCAACCGAATGTGTATTACACATGTCGAAGTATTTCCCGCTATTCAATTTGTCATTCTACTCAAAAACACAAAAAGCGCAGCGGGTCTATAAGGAGTAAATTTGAACAAAATTTTCACAAATGCTCAAATACTCGTGTTGAGATGCTTGAATCGTTAGGAAAAACAGCCTATCATACGCGGAATCACATTTCAATATGACCTCTCTCCGACACATTTTCCGATAAAATGATCGTACTTTGACAAAAACTTGAAAAAACTGATGTAGGAAATTTCAACGTGTTTTGACGATTTTTGCTCTTTCGAAAATCAGATTATCTCAAGATTTGAAGCCTTGAGACCCATTGTATTATTTGAATGTCTAGAATGACTGAAGTTGTATTCAAAACAGAAAAGATGATTCTCTGTGTATTTTCAAATAATATTTATGAGCCGCCAAATACCGGTGAAAGTTCAAGTTCACTTATTCACGCTGTTTCAGCCACATTGGATTCCAAAATTTTTATTTATACAAAAACAGGAAAAACTTCATTTTAACAGGTCTAGAGGGAGTTCAGTTCTAATAAACTATATTTTTAAAACTTGATCACTACCTTCAAATAAATTTTTATGATCCGTCAAAATGCACAAAAATTAAGAAAAATGGGTCAAAATTTTTTTTCGAAGTACTTTTTTTTCTTCGTTTCTAGACATGTTCCAATATCATTAAAACACCTAAAAACCTTATTATGAGTAGTCTGGAAGTGAGGAAAAAATATTCAAGAACATCATGGTACATAGCGTTCGCTGTTAAAAGTACAGCTCTGCCTGCGCCTACATAAAAATGATCAAGTTTTGAAAAAAATATCACAATAGAAGTAATGATAAATTGATGATTGGAAACTAGGTTTGATGTAGCGAATCAACTTGCAAAATACTTTAGTCGAGGTAGTCAAGTGGATAGTGGGTTTGCAAGTTAAACGGGTGGTGCTGGGTTCAATACCCCGGAAAGTCAAAAACAGCGAAAGTGTTAATTTGTTTTGTTTTTGATATAATAGACTTTTCCCGAGCTTCAACTGTCTATTTTACATATCATAACGCAGCTTTTAACTCACTATTTCACTAATCACTAGTCTACATACATGTGATTTGTTCACACATAAAAAAGTTATAGACAAGCAACTAAAAATGCCCTGAAGGCATGGGGAGTAACGAATATGGTTCGATCCTGGCAAGTCCAATCGTGAAAAAGTATGAGACAAGAAAATTTTATTCTCATATTTTAAATAGTCTGATCGTGAAAAAGCAGGAAACAAGATTTGCGATGAATCACGAAAAAAGTTTGTACTTCATTAAATCAAGAATCAAACCAAATTACACGAAACATATTTGGGACTTTTCATGATTGTTATGGTAAGATTTATCCTTACTCAAAATGTTGGGATTCAATTTGTTACAACATAAGTGGTCATACAATTCTTTTGTCATGTGTACTCATGCTTTTGTTTGTCTTAGGCCTGGCCCTAATAAATTTAAATGAAACAAAATAAGTGTCTTAAAAAAATTCATATCTTTATTATATGAAAAGGAAATATAAAAAAAATTCGTGACAAATTCGTCACACAGACCGAGGTAAAATGACTCATGCTCACAACGAACTAGACGAACTAAAGGGGACTTCGTTTTCACCGAAAAGTCCCAAAGATGTTTCGTGTAATTTGGTTTGATTCTTGATTTAATGAAGTACAAACTTTTTTCGTGATTCATCGCAAATCTTGTTTCCTGCTTTTTCACGATCAGACTATTTAAAATATGAGAATAAAATTTTCTTGTCTTATACTTTTTCACGATTGGACTTGCCAGGATCGAACCATATTCGTTACTCCCCATGCCTTCAGGGCATTTTTAGTTGCTTGTAATGATATAAACAAATGGTAAGTTGAGTTTTATGTTATATAATTTATGAAAGAATTATAATTGTAGTACTTCACTCTCAAAAAGTCTCAATGAATAAAAAAATGCAATAATCGATAAAATTCCAAAATTTCAAAAATCAAAGATTTAGTGTTTTATTTACTTACATTTAGATCTAAGTAGGATTATCATACTTCTATAACTCCTATAACACAAATCTGGTGTCATAAGACACTATTAAGGGTAATTAAAGCATGATAATTGGTGAAAAATGCAAAAAGAAGATTCTGATATAAAAAGTGACATAAGAAAGCTGGCTTAATTTTCACCATTAGATAATACCAATAGTGTTATTTAGCGGTGAGATTCTTTTAAAATCATTATTAAAATAGTGTGTAAACTTTTAGACTCCTATAACGCTTTTATTTTGTAAAAAAATCTGTCTTAGGACTCAAGAAGTAAAAAAATAATGTTTTTTGACATGAATTCCATAAAAGGCCTACAAATACATTAGAATATGTCAAATCTGACCACATAATTCAATTTTTCAGGTGTTTTTACGCAAGTTTGACTATAAAAACACTGATCACACAATATATTTTTTTTTGACAAATGAGCGGCCGGAAAATGCGTTGTTACTTTACAGCCACCCTGTATATTGCAGCCGGCTGTTTGCCCGACCCGGAGTGTCCCCGACCGCCGGACGTGGATGTATCCGTCGACGGACCCACGGCTACTTCATGTCAGAGTGAATATTGTTGGTTACATACATTATACTCATGTTTACACACTGGCGGACGAGCTAAACCTCCAAAGGGAGGGGAATATCCCCAAAGAAGGGGGGAATCGGCAGTTTTCAGGCCGTTTTACCTACACCTACATTTTAGGGAACCAATTCTACGTTCCCAAAACGCCTGAGAGGGGAGAATTCCACTTCCCCACCCCTTTTCGTCCGCTTGTGTGCTTACGCTTACCTAAACATTAATGAAATGAATAACGCACCGTTTTTTACGGGATGATAGCCACTGTTAAAACAATCGTACTTTCTTCTTATAAACATGTCGGCACGTGAATTCTTTATATTTTTTCGAAGTTCGTGAGTTTTCAATAAAAAAATGTTTTTCCGGTATGTCCACAAGCAAAGCATAACAAGTACATAAATGTCTTTATATATGAGTTGCTATTACCTAATGTTAATGATGGTACCTACCTCATAATGGGCCATGAATGCGAGTAATGCTTTATGTGAACTATTTTTGTTCCTGATGAGGCTGATCTTTGAATCTGGATATAATTATAATTAGAATATATTAATTAATAAATCATTTTGTTATAAAATAGAAAAAATTATTCAGCGCGTAGTGATGTGCCCGAGTTGACTGACGACGAAGAAGAGGATGGCGAGGAGCAGGAGGACTTGGAGGAGAACATGGCTGACGTGAAGATGAATAAAGATACTGGGGATGGCAGAGAATCGACGACAACGGCCAGTGGCGGTGATCTGATCGTGTTCAGCAAGTCGACCATTGCCACCACGGCCATTGAACCGGTCGATCTCGTAGATGATTCGCAGGTGGATGTCGTTGTAGGTTAGTCGGCTAAGTGGTGGGGTTTTGGGTCGGGTCGGGTCGGGTTCGACTCTTAGTTGCCGTGGTGTACTGTTGACCGAGGCGACTGACAATGGAGGACGGAACAACATGTCAAATCAAAGGGAGGAGAATTTTTCTAAAAGGTGAATCAGCGGTTTTGAGGCTATTTCACCGACTCCGCAATTTGTCATTTTTCGAAATACCAAAATGAAAAAGGTGGATTTGTCACTTTCGTGGTTTCCTTGTCCACTAGTGCCAAACAATAATCTAGCTAGACTTAAAGTATGTTGCTAAACAGGATTTTTCGGAAAAAATTTTGCAAAGGTGGTGGTAGTTAATTTAAATATTTTTTAGCTGCACCATCCAACGGTGATGCTGATGTTAACATTGAGGCACAGCCGAAGACTCTAGGCATACTTCCGTTTGCGGTGAGTGAGTCAACATGTACGGCGACAAGCAATGACAAGCAGATAACTGGTTAGTTGCACATTGTTGCTGTTGAGTTTGTTGTTGTTGTTGCTAGTTGTTGTTATTGTTATTGTTGTTGTTTTTTACGCCGCTTTTACGGTGTTGTTATTTTATTGTTTTGGGGCGCATAGTCATCATTTTAGACAGGGTTCTTCTTGGGGTGCAATTCGGTTGCAATTAGTGTTCAATCCGAAATGGCCAAAGTTTTATGATCATAAAATAGGTTGCAAACTGTGCAGGAATGCCAAGTTTTTTAATCAAATTTCACTTTTCATTTTTGTTATTTGGCGAACTGGTTTCAGACTGCGCGTTCGTGGCCACCCGTTCCATTGGTACGCAGTGCACGCAGACCAACGAGGTGTACCGGTCGGTGACCTTCGTTGGTACCAATGGATTCGGGCGCGGACTGCGACCAATCACTTAAAAAATTTATAAAGATAGATACGGATGCGGTAAAAAAATTGAGACAGATACGGATATGGTAAAATTATTATGAACCAAGTGTGTGAATCGTGATTTGAAAAAAATTTATGTATCGTCATATATTGGTGAAAAATTCTGAAAAATCTCAGGAATTGAGAACTCTCTATGGATGTTTTGTTACAATTCTGGAACATGAAAAGATGAATGGTGAAAAAAAATGTCGCCAATCACTTTTTATAATTTAATTAGCGCTATCCTTATGTGGTCTTCATATGTATTTGT
Source organism: Daptonema setosum (assembly GCA_964036265.1). NCBI lineage: Eukaryota > Metazoa > Nematoda > Chromadorea > Monhysterida > Xyalidae > Daptonema > Daptonema setosum. The sequence goes on from CAXIWR010000001.1 coordinate 364,976, forward strand.
CGGTTTCTTCTTTGTCATATAACTTTAATTAAAATGTGTAAAATATTGAATTTTTACCCGAAACTGAGATGGGGTAATTGTCAAAAAAGTCTAGTGGTTTATTCGTTCTCACAGTATAATAGCTATATTTTTCACTAGTATGCTTGTTGTTTTTTTTTGTTATACGAGCCAGCTGATGTATCTTATTTGGTAATTAATCTGTTTTTTATTGTTATTCATTACTGATTAAAAAATTATTTGAATTTTGTGTTTTCTTTTTTGTCGAGATATTTATATATGTAGAAATCTACTTTCTTTTGAGGGTGTGCTCAACAACAGAAACGCCGGTGAATTTATACATTAATGTTACACATTCATAAATGATATATTTTTATTAAAGAAATAAAGTGAAATATCTCTGTCAGGTCATATTATAATTTATCTAGATAATTTATAATATTGGAGTAGAGTGTAGTGTGATTTCAAATCATGAATGAAGAAGTTCAATGTACATGTGTATGGGATGTCGGTTTGATAGTGGAAGTAAGCCGGGCAATGGCGGACGCGCTAAACCTCCAAATGAAGGGGAATTTCCTCAAAGAGGGGGAATTAACAGTTTTCAGGTCATTTTATCTACACCTTAGGGTACAAAATCTACTTTTTTAAAGTGCCAAAGAGGGGGGAATTCCACCTTTCCTTCCCCTTCTCGTCCGCTAGTGAATCCAGGAATGTAGCTAACTAACTAATTTTTGTTCCTTGAAAATTTGGAAAATCATTTTATTTAAAGAGAAACGTGAGTTTATGTTTTACTGTCATTCCGAGTTATTTGTCGTTTTCACTATGAACCATCAAATTCCAATTCTACTAAAAATCCTGTTTCTCCAAAAATAACCTCGGATTACTTAGAAATCACAAAAGATATGTCGCTCATTCTATTAGTCAAGTTACTTTAAGTGGTCTTTTAATCTTTCATAAATCTTAAATCTTAAATAACCTTTCGTAAAATGATCTTGCATAAACAATTTGTAAATCAACTTTTGGTTGAGTTACGGTGACTTATAGTTGTTGTTGTTGCTCTCCTTATCAGAGTCGGAGTCACTCGTCGATCCATCTTTGTCAGTATTGATGCTGGCGTACTTGAGGGATCTCGTTGATGATTTGGAGCTCGCTGAAAGTAAAGCCCGTATGTTGTTTCTGCATGCAAAAATAGCGCCCAAAACATCTGATAATGGAACATCAGACAAACAGTATTTAACACGCTACACACACATCAATCATCATCACCCCATGCAAAAGAGTTTTTCTGCGTTTCACTTCTGATTTTTATATCGAATCGCTTGCGGACAGACATTGAGTTTTAATTTATTACAATATGGTAGACAGTGAGTGAGTGAGTGAGTGAGTGGGTGAGTGAGTGAGGCAGGTTGGCCAGCTGTACAGCGGTCTTTCGTTCCTCATCAGTCTGGCACTGTGGCAGGAAAATGAGCGGAAGCGGAATGTAGTTGCTATGGGTGTGCTCCGTCTTTGGTTTGAATCGGACAGCAGTCCAATTGTCTTGTGGTGATATCGGAGCGTCCTTCTCTTTGCTATCACCACCACCCTCGAACTATAACAATGTAGGATGTCAACAACAACAACAACCGCAACAACACAAAACAACAAAAACAACAACAACAACACCACAACAACAGTACCAATCAGAACAAAAACAACAACAACAACAACCACTACAACAACAACAACAACAACAACAACAACAACAACTCACTCACTCACACACTCACTCACTCACTTACTCACTCACTCAAACGCACCTCGATCACAGCATTCGCCTGCGGTCCAATAGCAAGAGTTCGAGTGAGTGAGTGAGTGAGTGAGTGAGTGAGTGAGTGAGTGAGTGAGTGAGTGAGTGAGTGAGTGAGTGAGTGAGTGAGTGAGTGATAGGTGAGTGAGTGATAGGTGAGTGAGTGAGTGAGTGAGTGAGTGAGTGAGTGAGTGAGTGAGTGAGTGAGTGAGTGAGTGAGTGAGTGAGTGAGTGAGTGAGTGAGTGAGTGAGTGAATGAGTGAGTGACTGAGTGAGTGAGTGAGTGAGTGAGTGAGTGAGTGAGTGAGTGAGTGAGTGAGTGAGTGAGTGAGTGAGTGAGTGAGTGAGTGAGTGAGTGAGTGAGTGAGTGAGTGAGTGAGTGAATGAGTGAGTGAGTGAGTGAGTGAGTGAGTGAGTGAGTGAGTGAGTGAGTGAGTGAGTGAGTGAGTGAGTGAGTGAGTGAGTGAGTGAGTGAGTGAGTGAGTGAGTGAGTGAGTGAGTGAGTGAGTGAGTGAGTGAGTGAGTGAGTGAGTGAGTGAGTGAGTGAGTGAGTGAGTGAGTGAGTGAGTGAGTGAGTGAGTGAGTGAGTGAGTGAGTGAGTGAGTGAGTGAGTGAGTGAGTGAGTGAGTGAGTGAGTGAGTGAGTGAGTGAGTGAGTGAGTGAGTGAGTGAGTGAGTGAGTGAGTGAGTGAGTGAGTGAGTGAGTGAGTGAGTGAGTGAGTGAGTGAGTGAGTGAGTGAGTGAGTGTATTCATTACTAGTGACTGAACATCCCCGCTACGCATATCTACG
>CAXIWR010000001.1:367748-370248 GCA_964036265.1 Daptonema setosum
ACTGTGAATCTGAAGGGCGGTGATCACGTTAAGGATTTAATGGGCGTATTCTGATATGTTTCACCTGTATTTCAAGCAGTGGTTACCTGATAGGGATAACCTTAATCAGGAGATTCCAATAAACTTTTATTTATGTGCGAAAACAAGAATAAATTGAAGACTTTTGACGAAAATAAGGGACTTTCGTAGATCAAGCGTAAGAGTTGGTAAAATCATGTGGTTTCAAACTTTAAGCGCCAAAAAAATTTTTCATAAATTTTCTTTCATATGCCGCATGAAACTTTAAAAAAAGTTAACATTCACAAAAATTACATCAAAAACAAAACGTGACTTTTAAATGAGACACCCTGTATTGCCCAAAACGTCTGATAATGAAACATCTGACAATGAGTGTTAACACGCACAACACTCATCATCACCCCATACTATACCGTGTTAAACTATGGTGTCACCAGAGTTGGGTTGAGGCTAGTGATGTTTCATTTTCAGATGTTTTGGGTGAGTCTTTTGCTTGCAGAAACAAAATACGGGCTTTATAACCTTCGTAATTGGTTATAAGAAAAAAACTAAAATGGTCAGGAGCCTTAAATTTTAGGTTTTTTATAATCAATTACAAAAAACTATAAACTGAGTTGTATCCGCAAAATATTCCGTAAAATCACCTCACAATAACTGATCATCAAACATCAGATCGCCGGTGGTAACTTGCTTAACTTTGCATTGTGGTAAACTATATCATTGCTGGACTGAGTGGAAGGTTTCAATATCAGTTATTGCGAGAGATATTTTTAGGTCAGTAACACCGTCCACAAAATCCAAGGTTTACACAGTATTCTCCATTGATTTCGAGACTGCCTTTGAACGCCCGTTATTCTATTTAGTCGGTGATTTTAGGACGTATTTGCCACTGGTGGACCAGCGAATCCTCCAAAGGGAGGGAATATTCATCAAAGAGGAGGGAATTATCAGTTTTAAGTCCATCTAACCAACACCTTGAGGAACAAACTCAACCGTTTTCAAAAGGAAGAATTTGTTCCCAATGGTGTAGGTAAAATGGCCTGAAAACTGATAATTCCCCCTGTTTGACGAATTTCCCCCTCACTTTGGAAGATTGGATCGTCCGCCAATGATTGTCCCGTATTGGCGTATGCTTTGAGGTCTTACTGAGGGATTGGTGGACGAGCTTATCCTCTAAAGGAGGCGAATTTCGTTGAAGAGGAAAGAATCAGCAGGAAGAAGGCCATTTTACCAACACCTTAAGGAACAAACTCCACTTTTTGAAACCGCCAAAGAGGGGGGAATTTCACTTTACCCTCGCCGTCTCGTCCGCTAATGGTGTCCGCGGGTTCACGGAAGAAGAAAAAGATTCTCACCACTAGCGGACGAAAAGTGGTGGGAAAATGGAATTCCCCTCGTTTGCGTTTTCAAAAGGAAGAATTTGTTCTCAATGGTGTAGGTAAAATGGCCTGAAAACTGATAATTCCCCCTGTTTGAGGAATTTCGCCCTCACTTTGGAAGATTGGATCGTCCGCCAATGATTGTATGCATGGAGGTCTTACTGAGGGATTGGTGGACGAGCTTATCCTCTAAAGGAGGTGAATTTCGTTGAAGAGGAAGGAATCAGCAGGAAGCAGGCCATTTACTTACACCTTAGGAATCCATTTCCACGTCTTGAAACCGCCCAAAGAGGGGGGAATTCCACTTTTTTCACCCTTCTCGCCTGCTGGTGTACTGAGGTGCAGAAAAGACGCGCTTTCAAATTCTCTTATTCCACTGAGAATGCATTAAACCAGTACCATTAAACTTTTATTCGTTCGAGATTCTGAACCTTTTAACCACAGGACGTAACCCCAGACTATAACCACTGAATCATTGCTTCAACACTTTTTCAAAAAAAGCATTGACTTCATTAACAATCACTGTGGTTTTGGAAAAGTGGTTTTATCCTGACCCAACCAAACCAAACCACGAAGACGAAAATTTCATTCGATGAAAGAAATTTCAGATGTTTTTTCTGCGAAACATTATGTTACGTTAAAAGTAGAAGAAATGACCAACGACCAACAGGAGTCGTGCTTTTTCCTCAGTTGGTTAAATGCCGAGTTTAATTAAAATTCAGGTAAAATTTAACTGACCACCCAACCACTTCACTTACACATACATTGGACTTCTCCATTCATGATTTGAAATCACACTCTAACACACCTAAAATAACATGAATAAACATCACATTACATTATTAAAAAAATTACATCGTTTATTCGAGCTGTATTGTGAATATAAAAATCACGGAGCATGATAGAAAAACGACCTAAATTACATAATGTATTTTGAATATCGAGATTTATTTCAAACTGCCCAAGCTCCTTATGCAAAGCAATGTTGAGAGTGGAGGATAAACTTTATTCATTCAGTTGTTAAGCCGTAATAGCAAAGTTTGATACCAAGTCACAAATACAGTGAAATAACGGTCCTCCATATTTACGTATAACAATCACTG
>CAXIWR010000001.1:372748-407250 GCA_964036265.1 Daptonema setosum
AGATGGTTTCAGCATCCAAGGTGAAACCAGCGAAACAGACACCCGCGCCGGTCGGTTTCTAACTTTTTGGAAAAAAGTTTTCACAAAAATACTTTTTTTAATACACATTTACTTTCATGGAAATTTTCAAAAAGTCTCAAAAAAATTTTTTTGCCAGCCATCGGTACCATCCAAACTGCAGCCACTTCTCCAACCGAAGCCGGTAGCTCCGGTTACAGCAAAGACCGAAAACTTGTCGCTGACTGATACAAGCTCAAACCCGAGTGGCACGGTCACCGATACCGAGTCAAACTCCGAGAAACCTCCACCCAAACCAGGTGAGTGAGTGATTGAGTGAGTTGTGAGTGTAGTGAGTGAGTGAGGTGAGTCCAATGAGTGAGTGATTTGGGTGAGTGCAGTGAGTGGGTGGGTGAGGGAAAGAGTGGGCGGGTGTGTGACTGAATAAGCGAGTGAGTGAGCGCAGTGAGTGAATGAGTGATTGAGTAAAAATTTGGAGTTAGTGAGTGATTTAGTAGGTGGGTGAGTGAGTGGGTGCAGTGCAGAGCGAGTGCAGTGATTGAATGAAAGAGTGATTGAGTGGGTGAGTGAGTGTAGTGCAGTGACAGTGTAATGAGTGGTGTGAGTGGGCGGGTGAGTGAGTGTGAGTGAGAGAATGCAAGGAGTGAGTGATTGAGTAGGTGAGTGAGTGCAGTGAGTGAGTGCAGTACAAAGAGTGAGTGAGTACAGCGAGTATAGTGAGTGAATGTGAGTGAGTGATTGTCCGGGTGAGTTAGTGCAGTGAGTGCAAATGAGTGAGGGAATGGAATTAGTGATTAAATGAGTGCATTGCCGTGAGTATATTTTGAATTACAGTTGTTAATGTTCACATAAAAGCGGGCTCCATGTTTGGCGGCGGAAAAAAACAACCAGGAAAAGGTGAGAGAGTCATCACTTAATATATAGCCTAGCCAGGGTTTTTCGTTATTCAAACAAGTTTTTGGCGGGTACTTTGAATTCAAATCTGATCTGATCCGTTCAAAATTTCGAGTGAAGTTTATTTTTTTTACATGACACTTTTGAAGCGAGAAGAATTGGTCGTTTTCAAGCCGTTTTACCTGCACCTTAGGAAAAAAATTTCGCTTTTTGAAAATGCCAAAGAGGGGTACTTTTCCCACCACTTCTCGTCCGCTAGTGGGCATAAGCAATAAGATCCGTGGACTCAATTCTCAAATAAAATACTTTCAGCGAGCACCAAATCACCAACGAGATCTCCCAAGTACGCCAGCATCAATACTGACAAAGATGGATCGACGAGTGACTCCGACTCTGATAAGGAGAGCAACAACAACAACAATAAGTCACCGTAACTCAACCAAAGATGATTTACAAATTGTTTATGCAAGATCATTTTACGGAAGATTATTTAAGATGTAAGATTTATGAAAGATTAAAAGACCACTTAAAGCAGCTTGACTAATAGAATGAGCGACATATCTTCTGTGATTTCTAAGTATTCCGAGGTTATTTTTGGAGAAACAGGATTTTTAGTAGAATTGGAACTTGGAATTTGATGGTTCATAGTGAAAACGACAAATAACTCGGAATGACAGTGAAAAATAAACTCACGTTTCTCTTTAAATAAAATGATTTTCCACATTTTCAAGCAACAAAAATTAATTAGTTAGCTACATTCCTGGATTCACTAGCGGACGAGAAGGGGAGGGGAAAGTGGAATTCCCCCTCTTTGGCGTATTCAAAAAGTAGAGTTTGTTCCTCAAGGTGTAGGTAAGATGACCTAATTTCTGGAAATTCCCCCCTCTTTGGGGAGATTCCCCTCCCTTTGGAGAATTAACTCGGCCGCCGAAGGGGAAGGAAAGGTGGAATTCCCCCCTCTTTGGCGCTTTAAAAAAGTAGATTTTGTACCGTAAAGTGTAGATAAAAGGACCTGAAAACTGTATAATTCCCCCTCTTTGAGGAAATTCGCCTATTTGGAGGTTTAGCTCGTCCGCCAGTGCTGGCTTACTTCGACTATCAAACCGACATCCCATACACATATGTACATTGAACTTCTTCATTCATGAATTGAATTGAAATCACACTACACTCTACTCCAATATTATAAATTATCTAGATAAATTATAATACGACCTGACAGAGATATTTCACTTTATTTCTTTAATAAAAATATATCATTTATAAATGTGTAACGTTGATGTATAAATTCACCGGCATTTTTGTCGTTGAGCACACCCTAAAAGAAAGTAGATGTCTACATTTATAAATATCTCGACAAAACAGAAAACACAAAATTCAAATGATTTTTAATCAGTAATGGATAACAATAAAAACAGCAATTAATTACCAAATAAGAATATATCAGCTGGCGCTCATAATAAAAAACAACAATCGAAAAATATAGCTATCGTATCGTGAGAATGAATAAACCGCAAAATTTTTTAAACAATTACCCCATTTAAAATTCAGGAAAAAATTCTATTTTATACATTTTAATCAAAATTATATGACAAAGAAACCGAAAAATATATATGAAGACCACAAGGATAGCGCTAATAAAATTATACAAATTGATTGGCGAAATGTATCTTTTTATGTTACATAATTGTAACAAAACATCCATAGAGAGTTTCTAATTCCTACGATTTTTCAGAATTTTTCGCCAATCCATACATAATTTTTTTCCAAATCACGATTCACACACTTGGTTTATAATAATTTTGCCACATCCGTATCTGTCTTAATTTTTTTTTACCACATCCATATCTATCTTTAAATTTTTCAAGTGATCGGTCGCAGTCCGCGCCCGAATCCGTTGGTACCAATGAAGGTGACCGACCGGTACACCTCGTTGGTCTGCGTGCACTGCGTACCAACGGAACGGGTGGCCACGAACGCGCAGTCTGAAACAGTCAGAATTTGAAATATTAAAAAGGAAGATGTGCTATCTGCACAGTCTGAAACAGCCAGAATTTGAAAAATGAAAAAGGAAGAGGTGCTATCTGCACAGTCTGAAACCAGGGTTTGACAAATGAAAAGGAAAAGGTGCTATCTGCACAGTCTGAAACCAGGGTTTGACAAATGAAAAGGAAAAGGTGCTATCTGCACAGTCTGAAACCAGGGTTTGACAAATGAAAAGGAAAAGGTGCTATCTGCACAGTCTGAAACAGCCAGAATTTGAAAATGAAAAAGGAAGAGGTGCTATCTGCACAGTCTGAAACCAGGGTTTGACAAATGAAAAGGAAAAGGTGCTATCTGCACAGTCTGAAACCAGGGTTTGACAAATGAAAAGGAAAAGGTGCTATCTGCACAGTCTGAAACAGCCAGAATTTGAAAATGAAAAAGGAAGAGGTGCTATCTGCACAGTCTGAAACCAGGGTTTGACAAATGAAAAGGAAAAGGTGCTATCTGCACAGTCTGAAACCAGGGTTTGACAAATGAAAAGGAAAAGGTGCTATCTGCACAGTCTGAAACCAGGGTTTGACAAATGAAAAGGAAAAGGTGCTATCTGCACAGTCTGAAACCAGGGTTTGACAAATGAAAAAGGAAAAGGTGCTATCTGCACAGTCTGAAACAGTCAGAATTTGAGAAATGAAAAAGGAAAAGGTGCTATCTGCACAGTCTGAAACAGTCAGAATTTGAGAAATGAAAAAGGAAAAGGTGATATCTGCACAGTCTGAAACAGTCAGAATTTGAGAAATGAAAAAACGAAGAGGTGCTATCTGCACAGTCTGAAACCAGGGTTTGACAAATTGAAAATTAAATAAAATGTGATATTTTATTTCAAAAAAACTTAGCTTTTCTGCACAGTTTGCCACCTATTTTATGATCATAAAACTTTGGCCATTTCGGATTGAACACTAATTGCAACCGAAATTCACCCAAGAAGAACCCTGGCTAAAATGATGACTATGCGCCCCAATCCCAAAACAATAAAAAACAACACCGTTACAGCTGCCTAAAAACAACAACAATAATAATAACAACAGCAAAAAAACAACAACAAAATCAACAGCAACAATGTGCAACTAACCAGTTATCTGCTTGTCATTGCTCGTCGTACATGTTGACTCACCCACCGCAATCGGAAGTATGTCTAGAGTCTTCGGCTGAGCCTCAATGTTAACATCAGCATCACCGTTGGATGGTGCCGCTAAAAAATATCTGAATTAGCTACCACCACCAATACAACATTTTTTCTAAAAAAATCCTGTTTAGCAACATACTTTAAGTCTAGCTAGATTATTGTTTGGCACTAGTGGACAAGGAAACCACGAAAAAGTGACAAATCCACCTTCTTCATTTTGGTATTTCGAAAAATGACAAATTGCGGAGTCGGTGAAATAGCCTCAAAACCGCTGATTCACCTTTTAGAAAAATTATCCTCCCTTTGATTTGACATGTTCTTCCGTCCTCCATTGTCAGTCGCCTGGGTCAACAGTACACCACGGCAACTAAGAGTCGAACCCGACTCGACCCGACCCAAGACCCCACCACTTAGCCGACTAACCTACAACGACATCCACATGCGAATCATCTACGAGATCGACCGGTTCAATGGCCGTGGTGGCAATGGTCGACTTGCTGAACACGATCAGATCACCACCACTGGCCGTTGTCGTCGATTCTCTGCCATCCCCAGTATCTTTATTCATCTTCACGTCAGCCATGTTCTCCTCCAAGTCCTCCTGCTCCTGATCCTCGCCATCCTCTTCTTCGTCGTCACTCAACTCGGGCACATCACTACGCGCTGAATAATTATTTCTATTTTATAACAAAATGATTTATTAATTAATATATTGTAATTATAATTATATCCAGATTCAAAGATCAGCCTCATCAGGAACAAAAATAGTTCACATAAAGCATTACTCGCATTCGTGGCACATTTATCGAGGAACGATCATTAGGTAATAGCAAAGCAACTCATATATAAAGACATGTGTACTTGTTATGCTTTGCTTGTGGACCTACCGGAAAAACATTTTTTATTGAAAACTCACGAACTTCGAAAAAATATAAAGAATTCACGTGCCGACTTGTTTACAAGAAAGTATGATTGTCTTAACAGTGGCTATCATCCCGTAAAAAAACGGGCGTGATTTATTCATTAATGTTTAGGTAAGCACACAAGCGGACGAAAAGGGGTGGGGAAGTGGAATTCTCCCCTCTCAGGCGTTTTGGGAACGTAGAATTGGTTCCCTAAGGTGTAGGTAAAACGGCCTGAAAACTGCCGATTCCCCCCTTCTTTGGGGATATTCCCCTCCCTTTGGAGGTTTAGCTCGTCCGCCAGTGTGTAAGCATGAGTATAATGTATGTAACCAACAATATTCACTCTGACATGAAGTAGCCGTGCGTCCGTCGACGGATACATCCACGTCCGGCGGTCGGGGACACTCCGGGTCGGGCAAACAGCCGGCTGCAATATATACAACTAAGTATACAACTAAACTAAGTATACTACAACTAAACTAAGTATACAACTGAGTATACAACTGTCAATACAACTGTCAAAACAAAGTATACAACATGCATTTCATCATTATGTCGATAACCACACAACAGCTGATGCTAGTCATTAACTATACCAACCGTCCATCAGTAAGCGGTTCAGATGTGAAGTGCCACCGTCCCCAATCAACTCACATTCAGCCGAATCCAGCGTTGGCTGAAACAACGTTACTGTAACGGAAGTCATAAAAGGACTCGAATATCACTCGAAAGTCATAAAAGGAACCTTCATTGGTCAAATGATTTCATACGCCAGACTTATACTAGACGAAAAACCATTCTGGGTGGCCGTAAGCAAACTCACTAACGCAATGATCACAAACGGTTACTATGTACTTATTATATACGTTACGGTGAATTGTTGTGGAAATACAAAATTTTCAGCAAAAAAGATTATTCCAAACGTATAATGACCCTGAAATTCTAAAATTCTAAAATTTCCATTAAATCGACAACCACCTCTCCATAATCGATAAAAACCGGACCACTCACACGGATTAGCCGCTGCCACCGAGCAGTATATAAATGACAGCGCATTCACTACACAGTCATTCATTTGGTTTGGCACTTTGGCAGTATGGTGATGTTGAGTAAGGACCCCCTGCTTTTGCACGGTCTGGACCAAAACTTAACCCGAGCCGATAACCATTTGAAAAATAATTCAAAATCCAATTATTAATAATAAATTATAATAAATAAATTTTGAAAGTCCCGAACTTTCGCGCTAGTACGAAGTCGTAAAATAGACTATCCAGTCTTTTATGATTTCTCTCTAGTGCGAATTTTCCCTCGGACCCATAATTAACCAGAAAAGGGGTTTCCTCGCATACTGACGAGGACCGGGAAACCCCTTTCGAACTTTACTCCGAAGCGTCTATGCTGGGTCCGAAACGCGAATCAGGTCTCTTTATGACCCGCCACCGGAACACATAAAGATTCTTCAATAATGCACTTGAATAATTTGAACTGATCAACTGGCGCATGCACTTTAAAAAATGTATGCTCGCACGTCTGACGTCTTTCTTGAGTCACCGTTCAACTGAAGACGAAATTGTTATTTGTTCATGAATAATATTTCCAATAGCCTTCTAATAGCCTGCCACTTTTCAGTATGTTTCTACAAACCAGCGGATTTTAAAACGCTGAAAGTTTGGCGCTGCGCGCCACTCAGGCAGTCAGTTTTCAAATGTGTTTCTAATACAAACCAGATGTCTTTAAATTTCAGAAATTTTTTCGGTTCTTCGTGGCACTCAGCCTGCCACTTTTCAGATATGAAAAGATGAATCAGATATCAAAATGCAGAAATTATGGCGCTGCGCGACGCTCAGCCTGTAAATGTCTCTATACAAATCAGCGGGCTTTAAAACGCTAAAAGTTTGGCGCTGCGCACCACTCAGGCAGTCAGTTTTCAGATGTGTTTCTAATACAAACCAGGGGTCTTTAAATTTCGGCACTTCGCGGCACTAAGCTTGCCACTTTTCAGATATGTTTCTAATACAAAACAGTGGGTTTCAAAACGCAGAAATTTTGGCGATGCGCGCCGCTCGGCCTGTCGCTTTTCAGGCATGTCTCTAATACAAATCAGCGGGCTTCAAAAAGTTGAAAGTTTGGCGCTGCGCGCCACTCAGCCTGCCAGTTTTCAGATATGATTCATATTCAAACTAGGTAAAAAGATCAACTACTGGCGCTATCGCTACAGGTTGTATGTTGCCGTATGTGTACGTTTTCCCAAACAATTGCCGACCACGGTTCTGGAAAAGGCTGAACCAGCTAGGATCGATTCTATTGACACAGTCTGTAAACGCTTACATATACTCAAAGTCATCAATGAAGTTAATAATTCATCGTTATATCACGCATTACTCCAGTATAACGCAAGAAAACCAGCAGATGAAGTATATGCGTGAACTTGGGGTGGTTTTTCGGTGAACTTGGGGTTGTTTTTCGCTAAAACTGAGTTTTATGGCGTTTTGCGAGTTTGGGGTGCGAGCAGGCTTTTGAGACCCAGACCACCCCAGAATCCAATCCATTGTTGAACCCTTTGAAAGGGAGGGGAATTTCGCCCAAGAGGAGGAATCGGCAGTTTTCAGGCCATTTAATTTATTTTCTAGGGAACAAATACTCTTTGAGAATGCCAAAAAAGGGGGAATTCCACTTTTCCCACCCCTTTTCGTCCGCTAGTGCCTCGAAGCCGACCTGCATATCATCCGGTGGTTCATTATGCATGACCTGCCGTTGTTCGTAGTGCGTGATCGGCTGCATGAGTCGTACCCGATTGTTGTTGCTGTTAATGTTGTCACCGCGAGCTGTACCAGCATTGTTATGATCCGTGTAGACCACGCTCGTATGCGTCGTCAGTAGCTCCGCCCCCGCCGGAGCCGGATCGTTATGCGAGTGGCTGGGACCGTTCTGAATAAAATATTTATAACGATGATTACTCATAGAAGAGAAGAGAAGGAAAGTAATCGATGTTTTCACTGAGACTTCTACACTACTGAAGCCAACTAAAACCATAATTGAATGGTGTCTTAGAGAGAGTTTAGAGTGGTCAAAGAGGTTGAATAAACTGACGGACAGGCAGAAACCCCAGAGCAAAGCTCATGTCATGTTATGTATCTCAAGTCAGGTTTCAAACTAGGACCACCAGTTTTCGAGGCTGGCGTTTTACACAGTAGACTAGACAGGCGACAAACAATCTCTAAAACCGGCGGTCCCAAGTTCGAAATCGAACTTGAGACACAGATCCTGACGTGTTGCTCTGGGGTTTCTGCCATCGCCCGTCAGTTTATTCAACTCTCTGGCCACCATGAAAATACCATATTAGTGTGCCTATGGCTTCAGTTAATGGAAATCTCCAAGTAAAAAAACTAAAAAATACCTGTTCCACCACCTCATCAGGTTCCTGCTCGTGCTGTTGCCGTGAAGCCAACGAGCATAGAGCCGCATTGTTGCGCCGTCCGTGATGTTTGTTACTGCTGTTATTGTTATTGTTGTATATGTATCTGTTGTTGTTGTTGCTGTATTTCCTGTTGTTGTTGTTGTTGTAGTTAACAACATCAGCCGGCTCATTATGATGCTGCAGAATCCAGTCGGACACCTTGTAATACGACGGGTCCCGATCATCCTCGTCCTCATCGTCTACATCCAAGCCTGCCAAATCATGTAAAAATTGTTAAATATACTTTTAAAATAAGTTTATGATATGTGATAAAATTCGTTATAATCAACTATTCACATACACATCAATAATTTTTATTCGATAAACTATAAAGCCCTGTTTATACTTCAGCGTAAGCCGTAGCGTAGTGAGGGCGGAGTCTACGGGTGTAGGCAAAGCGTACATCTATGCCATAGATCTACGCGTAGGTGAAAATTTGAGTATAAATGCTCGTTCGCTACGCCTCAACTAAATCCCGAAAAAAATTTTTTTATCGAAAACGCAAGAAAACAGTCGAATTTATTTTGCCTTTGTTTTTCTAGTGCCAGCGGGCTCGTGTGTCTAACACCAGCGCGTGTTTTAGTGCCTGTTTGCCGTTTTTTGAATTTACGTGCATGCTCGGTTTTGCTCGGGTGTTTTGGGCCAACGTCGGAAGTAATCTGCACAATGAAAAAACTTAACAAAAAAGTAGCCAGAGAGGTTAATTGACCTCCTGAAAACGTCTATGATTTTTTTTTAATCCAGAAATGGATTATTTTCGGTCGAATTAGCTCGGCGCCGTAATGCGTGTTTTCTTCATCAGCTGGGGCAAATTCTGCATAGCGGAGGGGTGACCAAACGAAGTATTTTTCCACTGATAACATTAATTATAGGTTTTCAACAATGAATAGAAGATCTCAGATTTTTTCGATTGTCAGAAACCGCTTAAATCAGCTCAATTTAGCCAATACAGGAATCAAAATATATTCGAACATCTTCGAAATTACCTCTCAGCAAATTTTTGCGAGTGAAATGAATTTCATATTAGTTAGAATTGATTTTCTAACATATTTTATTATTTTTCTATTGTTTTTCTATTATTTTCCCACTTATCTACGCGTAGAATATCAAATCAATTTGATATTGAGCGTACAGGAACAAAATCTATGCGTAAGCAGGAGGCGGAGCCTACGCATGATGAGAATGCAAATCTACGCGTGAGCGAGTATAAACGGTTGACCCGTAGTCAGGCGTATATAGCGTAGATCTACGGCTTACGCTGGAGTATAAACGGGGCTTAAATAAGACATGCATTATTGAACGAATTCTAGTCCTACCAAGAAACTGATAATTTTTCAAGTATCCTGGTGGGATTCGAACCCACGACCTGCTGCTCAGTACACAGACGTGCTAACCGCTATATTCACCCGGGTCACAAAGATAAAAAAACCACAAAGTTACGGTATTCATGCATACCCTAATTTTTAAGTACTCGACAACACAAGGCTACAGTCTGTGTAGCAATAGGGAATCAACAAAAAGAGAATGAAAATAACTATTTAATAAACTGTAATCCATTACATTCTAACCAATATTGAGTCTGGCCTGTCTGTCCACATCGCCCCAATCCTCTTCACCACTGTCGTCCTGTGACTCATGCACCTCCTCGACTTTCTTTGCTGTTCGGTTCTTTTTCGCACCCGGCTGAAAGAATTCAGAAATAACTAAAAAAATTGTTTCGGCGAAAGCCAACAAACACATTCAAGCCTCAGCCATGTCAACAAAAAAACATAATACATCAAGTAGCAATGAAAATATTGTCTATCATCATTAGCTGCTCTAGGTTTACAACGACTATGACAACAACAACTTCCACGTAACAACCAAACAACAACAACATCGATGTTACTCAAGAACAACAACAAAAACATCAAAAACATCAGCAGCAACAACAACAACCACAACAACAACATCAAAAACAGCAGCAACAACAACAACATCAACAACAACAACAACAACAACAACCCACCTTCACCTTGATGTCGTCTTCATCACCGAAACCGGCATCCCGCCAAATCGGGTCATCGAAGGCGAGTCCTGCGTAGACGCCCGTTGATGTCTGTGTTAAGTGCACCGGTGCCTTCTGAAATTGTTCAAAGTGAAATAAAACTTTTTAAGTTTAATCATAAAATAATATTTATTACCCTCACTGGTTTTACTTCATGACGGGACGCTACGAGGGAAGTGTCAATCATTTTATATATCCATTTATTTGGTCTGAGATTTAGAGCATGATAAAATGTTATTGTTTTATATTTATCTCTGGGGACTTTTTCGCTTTAAAGCCAAAATAAATATGAGAAGATGTTTCATGTGGTATTGATGGGATGACGTAAAGTTCGTAATGTATCAACTCTCATTGTCCGTCGTCAGTTTCAACTTCTCAACTCAGCCACTACAGAACACCGGTAAGATATGATATGGTATAATTATTCTTGTAAAATGTGGATATAATACGAAAATTCGTACCTCAAAGTTTCCCATACACGGCGGTGGTTTGGTGGTATCTTGAGTTGCTGGTAGAGCGCCCCGTTTCTTGATTCTGATGGTGGGTGTGGCAGGAGGGGTGAACTGAAACAAAGCCAGCTAAAACAAGCTGTTTATATCAATAAAAGATAGTGCCAAAATGAACAAATTAACTTGAAAATGACCAACGAAAAATTTTATAACTTCTATTTTCGCAGATAAGAAAATTGCTGTGCTCAAAGCTAATATGTTCGCAATGACAAATCTTTCTGCATGGAAATAAAAAATGACCATAATTAATAAGGTCGTCCTCATTCGAAAAGAGAACCACTAACACCACATTTCATAACAAGATGGTGTTTTTTAATTGGTGGCGACTGTCTACGAGTTTCGTTATGTAATCTGACATCGGGTGGCTGTCGTTGTGCGTCGCTACTCGGTCGTTGTAATCGTGAGTCCTCCAGCTTTTTGGTATTGTTATTGCTGTTGTTATTATTATAGTCGTTATTTTTGTTAATGTTGACTAGATGCCTCTTGTTTTCACCGTTGTTATTTCGGTTGCGGACGTGTATAATGTTATTGACTGCACTTCTCTTGCTCTTCTCACAGTGCATGTATTTGTTGTTGTTGTTGTTGTGGTCAGACTGGATATTGTTGTTGTTGTTGTTGTTGTGGTCGTCGACCTGAATGTTGTTGCTGTTGTTGTTGTAGTTGTTGTTGTTGTTGTTGTTGTTGATGCTGTTGTTATTGTTGTTGTCCACTCCGTCCATGGACGTACTCGTTGGTACATCCACATTAGCCCATCGCATGTGTCGACTGAACAGCGAGCTGGTAAACGATTGAGTTGAGGAGTTGAGTGGGATGTTGTTGTTGTTATTGTTGTTGTTGCTGTTGTTGTTGTTGTTGTTGTTGTTGTTGTTGTTGTTGTTGTTGTTGTTGTTGTTGCTGTTGTTGTTGTTGTTGTTGTTGTTAACGGATGACGACGTTTGTGTCTGTTTGAGTACCTGCAACACGAACCAAATATAAGTTTCACGAAAAAATAACACGAGCAAATTTTCAAATGACAAATCCGGTTTTCGGGAACTCTAAATCTCTATGAAAACGAACTGTCAAAAAAACATCGGTAAATTAACTGGGTGTCCAAAGGATATTAAGTTTCTGAAAAAAAACAGTTTCAAGCGATAAGAAGATTGGATTTAACACGAATAAAGAAAAAAATTAACAACAATTAGCACCAACTTTGAGTGTATCGGCACTACTATTGACTAGCGTGGTAGTATTGACAGCCAATGCAGCAGCAGCAGAATTAATTCCATTTTGCCTCTGTTTCATCCTGTTATCGGACGAATTTTGTGTTTTGTGAACACGACGACCACTCAACTTGTCGGTGGTTGTCGTTGGAAGGGACGTGGACAGTGCGCTAGAGGACGTTGATGTGCCACCGGGCTGAATCGAACAATAAGATGAAGTGTTTAGGGTAACATATAGTCGATTATTTCATTCTATGCAAAAGTCAGACAATTCGCACCTAATGTATCGCTCTGTATTAGTCAGGTATAGAAACAAACGGCAAAATTTTATAAACGTAATTTATTACCAAATCTAACGAATCGACAATGGAACGTGACGTATAAATGTGCCCGTCCTTGTACGGAATGAGTCAATAATAAAATGATCGACTATGCAATGTACCACACAAGGTATTATACGTATGACGGTATAAACTTCAATTAATTTGAAGTTCGTGGAGAGTTCGTTCTTGAAACCCCTCTTCTTACTGGGACCCCTTCATTTCACTGAAGCCTACAAGACACACAAATAACATATCAGAATGGTGTTTTCATAATGGCCATAGAGGTTGAATAAACTGACGGGGCGAAACACCAGAGTCACACATCTGTGTTCCCCACCCCCACTAGCGGACGAGAAGGGTGAGAAAAACGAAATTCCTCCCTCTTTCGCGTTTTCATAAAAAATGTTCCCTAAGAAGCAGGTAAAATGGCCGAATTTCTGCTGATTACCCCCCTCTTTGGAGAGATTCCCATTTCTTTGGAGGTTTGATTCGTCCGCCAATCCAATGGTGTCCCATGATGCCAAGTTTTTATTCTACGACCTCCATGAAAACACAATACCCCAAAAAATGACGGTAACTTTTTTTATTTGGTAAATGAATAAGAACCTCTGCATTGCAAGGCCAGCACCTGCGGAAACCAGACAGGGGAAGGGGATGCAACAAAAAAAAACAATAGCAACAACCAACCAGCAACTGGACGGGCAATACATCTGACTTTGCCTCGCCATCACCGTCGCCCGATTCATCGGTCACTCGCAGATGTCGACGATGATGACCACTGGTTCTGTGTTTGGAATGTCGATCGTTGGTGACGATGGTCACCGATCGGCCCAGCATCTCATCCGCACTCAGACAGAGTCGACCGCAGATCGGTTTCAGGTAGGTGAACACGCCGTAACTGAAACGCAGAAAATCATAACTCCAATCACCATGAATACTATTGCGAACGCCCCATATACTTGCCGATATGGGAAAAGTGGAATCCCCCCTATTTAGGATTGGCTCGGCGGCCAGCGACGGTATAGAACGCATCGGATCCGGGGACTGACACTTTGTTATGTCACTAAGGGTGCCTTCATAGTCCGTTGCAAACTGTGTTGCAACAAAGTTGCAACTTTGTTCGACAACTTTTTTGACGTTTCGAAATGTTTCGGAACTTCAAAGAAAGAAAATTTCGAAACGAACGTCAAAAAAGTTGTCGAACAAAGTTGCAACGGACTATGAAGGCATTCTTAGGATGTGTACGCATATGTGTTGTGCTCATGTTTTATACCTCAAATATCAGAGGAGCAGGGCTTTCTTCCTGCGTTACTCGGTTCAAACGGGACCGTATGGCGCCTATCAAATTATCAATCAAAAGACTATCAAACAATAACAAATTATCGGTAGCTTGCTACTACTGCTCGACAGCACCTGATGACCGTTATCACTCAAACCCCGATAAGAAAATTAAAAAAATAAAATCAGAACGACAACCAACAGTATGGACTTGGCTTTGACAACCGCGCACTGTGTTGCCTGCGATCCGTCGTCGAACTGGACGTGAGCATGGCAGGCGTGCTGACGGACATTCACCACGGCCACATTACGTTCGTTAGCCAAACACTTGTAGATCGACTAAATAACACATACGATTACCACTTTTTTTTACTTGGACTTTTCCATTAACTGAAGCCATAAGGCACACTAATACGCATATCAGAATGGTGTTTTTCGTAGTGGCCAGAGAGTTGAATAAACTGACGGGCAATGGCAGAAACCCCAGAGCAACGCGTCAGGATCTGTGTTTCAAGTCAGGTTTCGAACTTAGGACCACCGGTTTTCGAGGTCGGCGCCCTACGCACTTGACTAGACAGGCGAAAAAATAATAATAATAATCGTGCTCGAGTTTGGAGCCAACTCTGAGGCTGGAGTGGCGAGACGTATCCTGGTGAGAGCAGGACAACTCCCAAACAACCTTTCCCTCACCGTATGTGGTTCACCGATGTTGTGAATTGAGGGCCAAACAAACAAACAAAAGATCGACTGCAACGAAAGCGTGAAACTTTTATATCGAGAAAAATCTAAATCGTTTTCCAAGCAAGAGTTACCAAAATAAAAGCGTGATAATATTTTCAAAGGTGAAAAAAATTACAGCGTGCTTGTTTTTTGAATAGGAAAACAAACAAAGGTGACCTGATTCAGTAGAACTCTATATAAGAAATTAATTGGAACATGGCTAAAAATCATCATAATAGGGAGCCTTGGCGGACGAGCCAAACCTCCAATTTCATCAAAAAGGGGGAATTAGTAGTTTTCAGGCCGTTTCACCTACACCTTAGGGAACAAATTGCACTTTTGAAATTAACAAAAAGGGGGGAATTCCACTTTTTCTACCCCTTCTCATCCGCCAGTGATAGGAAGAAAGCATCCAACCTCCAGCACGTCATTATCGACGCATCTGACCGCGTGCGTCAACGTCGTCTCCATCACAGCCACCAGATCCTGGATGCAAACCAGGTGGTCGACGTTGGGTGATATGCTCTCACCTGGCAATGAAGAAATTAAATTGACTTAAAAGAATTCATAATAATCATATATAGTTGGTGATTATAAAGGGGACACGAACAAAGTGGTTATCGTTCAATCAGTATTTTAGAAATGTAATCAAATCTACATAATCTTGATTACCTTAACTTACTTTATAAAATAGGGTTGTCATGATTTTCAAAAAAAAGCAACATGTAAAACCGTATAATCTGAAACTTCATACCACTGTGAACGACAACCAACGATATAACTGGACGAGTATCTGTCTCTTCATGTGCTCGACTACTGCCTGTACGTCATTCCACTGTTCCACACTGATTAACAGCATCGTCGGATCGCAACGCACCAGCCGATACAGCGTTTCCTCGTAGGTCGACGGGTAGCAGCACTCGATGCCACCTACAACAACAACAACAAGAGCAACAACAACAACAACAACAACAACGGAAAATACGACAACAACAGCAGAAAAAACTACGACAACGAGAACTAAAAACCAAATTAACAACAACAACAACAATAACAAAAGCAACAAAAAATAATACATATTTACTCAAACAAATCAAAACTTTATTCCGATTCAAGAAAGCAAACGAACCTAACAAATAAAATTCTGTGCAAGCAAAAACAACTCGAATAAACTAAAAACAATAACATTTTTCCAAGATCTCAACCAAAACCTTTCTACCTTTTCCTCTACACGGCCGGCAAGTGGAAGTGACAACAATCGAATTCGATATATGAGGTATCGTCCATTAATCAAGGGTACAAACCGCAATGCCTTACTAAATAGCTTCTGGAGATTCAAGTGGAAAAATGACACGTTAACGTGTCCAACCCAGTGTAACACCCACTGAACATGATGATTGCTTGTTTTAGCATACAGCTGCTGGGTTGAGTTGAGTCAGACAGCCGACTATTGTGCATCATCTTTTCTTACATTTGATGCAGCTAACGATTCACAAGTTGGAGCAGTTAACACTACAACTTTTCACTTGAATCCCAGGCAGCCCTTTACACCAACCTGACACATCATATCGATGCATGTGGCCCGCTCCAGTCTGGCACAGCCCCGTGTCATCACCGAACTGCCATAATTGTACCGAATGTACACCTTCGGCCAGACTGAACTTGATCAGGCACATTTCGTCGGGTGCCACCGCCATACGATTCGAAGTGACGGCTGAGAAGGAGGAGGAGGGCTGGGAGAAATCGTAGCCACCATCCGGCGTGGCTGGCGGTGTCGGTGGCGGGTGGGCGCATGGCTGTGGTTGACGCTGAAAAATGGTGGGATCATTGGCTGGTTTTTTACTGGACTGGGCACTAGCGGACGAGAAAATCGGAAACGTGGAATTCCCCTTCTATAGCGAATAGCGATTACAAAAAGTAAAACTTTTCCCCAAGGTGGCGGGTGGGCGCATGGCTGTGGTGGACGCTGAAAAATGGTGGAATCATGTTGGGCTGGTTTTTTTACTGGACTGAGCACTAGCGGACGAGAAGGGGTGGGAAAAGTTGAATTCCCCTCTATAGCGTTTACAAAAAGTAAAACTTGTTCTTGTTCCCCACCCAACGTGTAGATTAATTGGCCTCGGGACATTTGACTCCTCATTTTTGAAAAAAAATCCTCCTTGAAAAGAATTTTCCCTTCAGAATATTGGCTCGTCATTGAACAGAGATTTGAATTGAAGAAAATACCAAGAACAGAAATCACAGAAAAAAAATACAAGACGTACCTGAGCGCGCAGGGTATGGGTATTGGCCACGAGCAAATGGAAGGTGCGACCGGCCAATCGGAGATGTATCGATGATGGCTGCAGTATCTGGATTTTTGGTGCCGCAGCGGAAGTGTCTACTGAAATTTTTTACGTGGACGAATATTCCAGAAAAAAAAGACTTGAAATCCGAAAGTTCTACTGCAGTATTTCTCTCCAAATTTATGTATTGTTTTTATAAACACAACTTGAGAGATAATTAGTAAATTGATCGTTCATTATGTCTTCAGTGGAAAGACTTAATGAAATGAACACAAAATCAGCCAGAACTTCTTTCACCAGGTATCAGTTCCTCATCAGACGTTCTTCATTCTACACATTAAAATAAACTCAACGGTTCCTTACATCAATATAAAACAAAAAATAAATAAAAAATAATAACCCTTCGAAGTGGACGCCGTCTCTTCATGCCATTCAAGCTGTTGACGAAGGAATTCTCTACACTTTCGGCGCATGTGCCCAAACGCACGTTCGTCGGACGGGGAGTAGAACTGTAATGAAATGATACATAAAAATTGCGAAAGCTGATTACTTGAAGAATTTTAACAACTTTACTGGTACTAGATAATAAAAGCGATTAATTGAGTCTTACACTCGTCTCCTCAAGACAAAAATGAATGAGTGAGTGAGTGAATAAATGAGTGAAGAAGTGAGTGAGTGAGCAATCACAGGCAGAGGAGCTAAACCGCCGAAGGAAGGGGGAATCATTCCCAAGAGAGGAAATTGGCAGAAATCAGGTCATTTCACCTACACCTAAAGGAACAAACTCTACTTGTTAGAACTACCAAAGAGAGAGGGAATTCCACTTTCCCTCCCCTTATCGTCCGCTAGTGTGAGCAAGTGATGAAACACTTGATAAAAATTCTCTCAAATCCGACCGGTTTAGCTTTGAATCGCCTAATGAGCGGACTGTCATCCGGGTGATTTCGCCTTCGTTTCGACGATTTAGATTATAAAAGCGATTAATTGGGAGGGTCTTACCTTACCCTCGTCTCATCAGACAATAGGGAGTGAATGAATGAGTTACTGAGCGAGTGAAGAAGTGAGTAAGTGAGCAAAAGTTATAAAAATGCTCTCCAAAGTCCAACATCCAACCGATTTCGCCTTGAATCGGTTAATGAGCGGACTGTCATCCGGGTGATTTAGTCTTCGTTTCGACAATTTAGGTTATAAAAGCGATTAATTCGGTCTTACCCTCGTCTCCTCAGACAATAGTGAGTGAGTGAATGAGTTACTGAGCGAGTGAAGAAGTGGTTGAGAGAGCAAAAGTGATAAAAATGCTCTCCAAAGTCCAAATTCCAACCGATTTCGCCTTGAATCGGTTAATGAGCGGACTGTCATCCGGGTGATTTCGCCTTCGTTTCGACGATTTAGATTATAAAAGCGATTAATTGGGTGGGTCTTACCCTCGTCTCCCCAGACAACAGTGAGTGAATGAATGAGTTACTGAGCAAGTGAAGAAGTGAGTAGGTGAGTAAAAGTTATAAAAATGCTCTCCAAAGTCCAAAATCCAACCGATTTCGCCTTGAATCGGTTAATGAGCGTACTGCCATCCGGGTGATTTCGTCTTCGTTTCGACGTCGTACGAGATCGGGCCCGAGGAGCCGGCACACCCTGTACAACCTGAGTCTACATTCTGTTGCATTTTGTATTTATTACAATCCCTAGCGGAGTAGGTAAACGTAAAACTACCTATTTCAAGCAAATTCCCCCCTCTTTGGAGAAATTCCCCTCCCTTTGAAAATTTTGCTCGTCCGCCAGTGCGTGTAATTACCATGTTTCCTCTTCCTGCACTTATGATAACTTGATATCAATGTACCATCAACATCAACCAAAATGATATCGATACATCTTCATATTTGTATAAATATCATGAGATATACAATAATAAATTCCAATACGAACCGGCAACGGATCGGTGAGTCGGTGCGATGGAGCATGTACAGGGTGTTCGTATAATGTGCTCAGACTGGCCATCGGCGGTCGACTTCGGCTACACCGACGTGGTTGACGAGGTGAATCTGCGAAAAAATATTCGAAAGCCAGTTCACAAACGATAGCAATGTAGTAACAATCTAATTAGATTATTCTGTTCTACAACCGTTTTTCTAAATCGATTCAGTACACAGACACATGGTGGGAAATGATTTTCGATATCGATGATATGCTCGTAGCTCGTTTTCATCGTATAAGTTTATCCCGTCACCGAATTGGAGGATTTATCATTTTCGACTATATACGAAACGAAACAGATAAGGAAGGAGTGGACTATATATGGTTGTTTGTAATTCAATTAAGTGTATGACAACAGAAATTATTAGGCGATCCTGTATTTTAACTTAATTTAACTAATTAACAATAAAAACAATAACAATATAATAATTTGAATTACTTCGCAGTACTGGTGCCGATTCCAGAGATATCAAATAAAAATAAATGCATCGAACCTCTACTACCATCGGGAGATCCAAATACCCGATTTTTATCCGTATTCGTTGACTGAAAGCGTCCGGGTCTGAATTCAGAGCCAGACTCATTGATTGTGGACCCACTGCCACCGGGTTGTTGCGACTGATATAGTTGTTGTTGTTGTTGTTGTTGTGTATGTGAATAATGTTGTTGTTGTGGTTGTTGCTGTTGAGACATTGAGTTTTCAAGTTGTTTGCATCGTTGCTGATATAGTTGTTGTTGTTGTTGTTGTTGTTGTTGTTGTTGTTGTTGTTGTTGTTGTATGTTTGAATAATGTTGTTGTTGTTGTTGTTGTTGTTGTTGTTGTTGTTGTGGTTGTTGTGTATGTGAATAATCTTTTTGTTGTGGTTGTTGCTGTTGAGACATTGAGTTTTCAAGTTGTTTGCATCGTTGCTGCCGCAGCGTGCGCAGCATGCTCTTGGCCTGCTCTTTCCAGTAATCACGTTCGCGTGGTGATAATGACTGAAAATATAAAGAAAATTATTGGATATCTCTAGAGGAGAAAATGGTGTAATGAAAGACAATGAGACAGGTTGCAATATCACATGACCAACGACAGCCATTGCCAATTAATTGGTGCGGCTTACATGTTCTGCAACACCAAAAACCTGCAACACCAGGACACTTAGGCTTAGGTTTAGGCTTAGGTGTTGCAGATTTGGTGTTGCAGTTTTGGTGTTGCAGGTTTTTGGTGTTGCAGAAAATGTAACCCGAATTGGTGATAAAACATGAAGTGCGCCGTGGTGGTAAAACCCGAAGATTACTTAACCTATCTAAAACCAAATGTTCTACTATAAATAACCGAATGTTTCGGGTCTGAACTAATACCTTTCGGGCCTTTGTGTCAGAACTAGACTTAACTCGATATCGATTTGACACATTTTCAGAATCCGTGTTGATTAATTAAACGGCCGGTTCCCGTAACGTCAAAGAATCATGTGCTCAAAGAGTGACTCAATTAACTTTAATCCATTCGTTATGCCATGTATTATACACGTGTGCTTCCTTCCTACACATGACTAGCGGACGAGAAGGGAAGAGAAAAGTCAAGTCAAGTCAAGCCAATTTATTCAGTGTATAAGATACTGAAATTCTCCCTTGTTTGGCCAGTTCAAAGTGTAGTTTGTTCCCTAAGGTGTTGCTGAATTGGTCTGAAAACTGAAGATTCACCACTGTTCGACGAATGAATACCCTCTCCCTGTGGAGGCAGAAACATATCTTACGCCGGTGCTACACACCAATTAACAATCATGTTTTTCCTCCCCCAAATGCAATTCCAACTATAATTACTTACTTTTCTACTATACTCACATTCGCATAAGCTACATAAATGATTATGGGCACTGGCGCACGAGTCAAACCTCGAAAGGGAGAGGAATTTCGTGAAAAGAGGAGGGAATTTGGAGTATAGGAAACAAACTCTATTTTTTGAAAACGCCAAAGAGGGAGAATTTCACTTTTCCCACCCCTTCTAGTCCGCTAGTGGTTATGGGTGCCAAATAAAACGATAAAATATAATATTAATAATAATAATCCAACCTTCCACGCATCCGTCGTCAACGAAGTCAGTTTCTTCAAGTCGATGTGTTCGCCGGCGCTCAATTCAACTTCAGGCCGTTTAGATTCGGCAAACGCCATGAATCCATTTAGTTTTGCCATTTATAAAATAACAATGAATTTCGTGGGTCTGAGAAATATTTTTTCATTACAATAATTTTTATAGGATGCGGAAAAAGATGAAGTGTTATAAAAAACATTTTTGTAAACCATTTTCGAGTTTGTCGAACCGCTAAATTGGCGGGAATTCAAATACTCAGCAAAGATTTGGCGCGCAATTTTTTTAAAACGCCTTGCCTGAGAAAACCTACAGGTTGTATGGGAACGGGAAGTGTGGCCCCTCTTATCAAAATCGAGTTATGTTGTAACAGTGCGGATTTCTGCTATTGGAATCAGACTGAAATGAGTCAGCTGGTTTTGGCGGCAATTCAAATAAATCCGACTTTCTACGAGTTCACGAGCTCGTTTCTCCCAAATTTCACTAATAAGTTGGTACCCGTGTGGTATTAGATGTACGAAAATGAAGATGGTTTCCACTAAAGGGAGAACCACAGTTCTGTTCAGACTAGCTGAATGAGAACTTTGATGTATTTGAATGTCCTGTCCGGGATTTACCCAGATGAGGAATCTGCTTGTCCTGTCCGGCTAGGCCAGATGAGGAATCCTTCTCCGACTTTCCTGTCCGTAAATGGATGAGGAACACTGTTTTCTTCTGTCTTGTCTGATATACAGATGAAGACTTCTGTTCCTATTGTCCTGTCTGGTTTAACAGATGAGGACGTCCCGTCCGCTAATCGGATGAGGACAAAAGTTTACAAGCAATGCGTTCCACCAACGATGACGTCCAAACCAAATCCGCGTCGTGCAGATGGCTGTATGAATCAGGTACTCGGACCTGATTTATGTCTGTTAAACTGCAGCCTCGACCTGTGACTGCGTAAATCTATAAATAGAACGTTATTCTCAACTAAACTGACTAAATTGTTAAAATATATTATTTATTACATGTGTGTACGTTTCCCCTGAGGAAAACGCCGCAAATCTAATTTGAAAATATAAAACCAATACCTTTGAGTGTATAGGTTATAATTTAGATTTATTAACGGTGATTTGCTATTGCGCACCAACGCACTGCATCAATTATTGTGAGAAATGAGAATCACTCAAATTATATAAGCAACATTAATGAATTATTAATTATCAAACGAACAAGAGGCTTAGAATGGAATATTTGAATAAAGCAAAATCAATTTAAAATAAACACCGACTGCGAACCTGTCAATCAGGAAGCTCTCGCACACCCGCAGGTAAATGGGAGCGGTGCAACGGCACGACGGTTGGGCCGGATAAAATAAACCTTTCAACCAGAAAGGAAAATATACTTTTGATAACGGCTTCAATGGCCGATTATTTACCACAAAACACGCCCGAGCCACAACTGACTCTTTTCGTCAGTGCGCAGCACTTTTATTCGTCGGCCAGCTGGCCCAAGTGCAGGGGATTATCGGTGACTAAGCGGGCGGCTTATCGATTATTGTATTTCGACGTACTCGGCCGTCATTGGTCAGAATCGAATTTAACGCTATTATGATAGGTCAAATCTTCACACTCTTACACACCCCTCTGTTTTTTGGCAAATGCCAATTTGCCACACTTCAAGCTTGGGTGTGTGGAAGATTGAGGAAGGTGTTATTTGGGGTAGTTCTGGATTCGGGTCAGGGAGGGTCTGATTGACAGGATTTAAGCCTTGTATCGAAACTAATAATAAATAATAATACAAGGTAAATAATAATTTCATATGTATGGATGTCATGGATCACGAATCAATAAATTATAATGATGATTTTATCAGTAATATATGATGATGAAAAAATCGAATGGACACATCCAAACCGATTTTCATCCCTCTTGCTAACGCAGCAATCAGACAGGCCAGCACTCGCCCCATGCTTGAAACCGTTATTCGCTCCAGAGAGAGATACCTTAAGAACATCGGTATGATAAATAAAGTGCAATGTACAACAGCGGTACATTATAGTGCACGACGACGACGCAACATACACAAATGTTCAGCATCTTTATCCAAAGTTATAACAGTCAGTCACGGGGACAGAAGTACGAGCTGACTGGAATTGCCGAATTAGGCTTATGGATGGGATGGATACCGGACGAAGGATATGGTAGATAAATAGCATATCGAATAGCATGACGACATATTGTAATGGATATGGCAATGAATCAATATAAGTATAACATGGGATATAGTCATACATAGCAATGTATTGTTGTAACGAATTTATATTAAGAGACAAACGTATCATAGAATAAATGATACAAAGGCTTTAGGATGGGATAATCGGATTTATGTGAAGTAACATAATCCGTCGATCAAGGTGTTGTCATCACCTGATTCATGATGATTGTTGTTGGTAAATTATGATGAGTCCTTCATGTTGGTGGTTGATAGAAGGCCAGCATCTCGTTGCTTCTATGCAAGATAAAACTTGAATCTAGAAGTGGGCCCGTCAAGATTGTTGAACTTCGAGTGACGGTTATGTGGCATGGATGGATAGTATGTAGCTTGATGTGGACTCTTGTATAGTTTGTGACGATGGTATGGATGGACGAGCACGGATGGTAGTGTATGAGGCTTGAACTTGCTCATCGGTCCATCGGTGTTGAATGCCCAGATTTTATGAGACCGAGTCCGTGTTGGTCTATTAATAGTACCACCAGATTTATACTTAGCCATGGGACCTTCGGCATTAGCTGCCAGGGTGCGCTGGTGTTTTTCTGATGGATTGCGACTTGGATTCATCAGAGTTGACATGGTCGGCATGCTAAAACCGGTGTCTGCATGATCCGATAATTTGTCTTTGGATGTGGTTTTATACACGGTGGCGGCATTGATGTTCGCATGGAACGGCAGTACCGACCACAATGATTTTTTCCTGGTGTTGTTCGTTGTATCAGGCACAGCCACCAATGTGCTCTTTTTGATGTTGTTGTTGTTGTTGTTCTTGCAAGTGGTATACAACATTCTGCCACATGCCGGCATTTTAGGAACAGCAGGTTTGTTGGTCGCTGCATGAACTGACGGTATGTTTTGCCGTGGTTTGCCCTTGATAGTGCCAATAAACGGCGTGAGGTTGCATGTTTGGTTGGTGGTGGAATTATGGCAGGGTAACCTAGGGCAGTCGTGTGAGCTCTTGGTTTTACTAGGCATGACCACAGGTGATGTTCTGGTGTTAACACAGCTTTTCGATTCGGTGTCTTCTGATCTTCTGTCGACTACCAGTGTCTGGTGATAAACTGGTATTAGGGAAGCTCTGCTGGTGACTTTCAGCGTCAATGGTATGTGTTGCCGTAGTATATTTGGTTTGATAGACCCACTATTCATGACTGTTTGTGCCTTCATTGGTGGGACACGACGTTGGGCCAACCGAAGTTTGCTCACCTGCTCGGACGTCAGTTTGCGCATGGAGTCCGATTGTTGATTACCATAGCCTGAGATGGTATGACGAATATGTGTGCTAGGCTTGAAGAATTGGCGCGAATGTTTCTTCACTGCGGTACCGTCGTGACCATGCGCTGATACGCGAGCTGCTTCAAGTGTTCGGTATGTCGCATTCTCATAGTGAGATGGGGAGGCGACGTTCTTCAGACTAGGAAACTTGAATTCACAGGCTCCATATCCATGCGCACTATTGAGGTATCGGTTGGAATCTGAACGAGAGGTGACTGACATGTGAGTGTTAGTGTCCAATCGTTCTCGACTTATAAGCCACGAATCAACTTCAACATCAAGAGCACAAAGGTACACGTTGTCGAGTGAATGCTCATCAGTCAGACGTATCTGTGAGCGGATGTTGGGAAGCAAATTTTGCCAGAAATACATGCAAATCCAAGACCTGTCACTCTCGCAGTTCATGAATGGATGTGCAGCTTTGATGAAGGCGATGTAATAGTCGCGCACACTTTGACCCTGTTGTTGCTTTGTCAGCATGATGTTTCTACGAGACAGAGCGGTGTTGGTATGTCCGTGAATCAATTTCAGCAGTTTGGGTCGTAGACTTGTATAGTCCACAATAGTCTCCAGTGGCAGGCTCTGTAATAGGGACAGTGCTGTGCCGATCAAATAGAATTGTAGATGTAGTCCCATTAATTGTTCAGACACGTCATGGATGAGACAATAATGCTCATACTGTTCCAACCAGCTCAGGAACGAATTTCCATCCTCTGTGGAAAATTTATCCAGTCTGATCAGGTGTGCATGTTTCTGCAGATCAGCTCGCAGGTGTGGGTTGTGAGCCAACTGCTGACGCACATGTTTCATCCATGGTGACGTGCTAGGAGGTGGTTTGGAATGGGGTATCAGTTTCTGTAGCTCCTCATCAACTATTTGTTGTATATTGATCTTATCAGCCAAAGAAAGCGTTGAGCTGGCGTATGGGTTGATATCGTGTGAATTCATCGTCTGGTATGACGGATAGATCACTTGATATTTAGTGCCGACCAGCTCTGATGGAATGCCACTACTCACATTACTGTTCATATTGTCACCATGGGAGAACATGAGAGTATGTTGTGATGATGTGGTAATTCGATGGTTAGGCGTTGAAGTTAGCTGATTTGTACCCGTAGTTGTAGTTGATGGCAACGGGGTAGAATATGAGGCTCCGTATGTGGATGTTTCATGACCGACGATGTGATGATCTGAAGGCTCATATGAGTTCATGGAGGCTGAAGACTCATACGAGTTCATAGAGGCTTCATGACTCAGCTGTTGGGACTCATGTGAAGTTGTAAGCGACGGCATGTCACTGTCGTACTTATTAATCACATTAGGGCTGGGAGACGACTGATGGTAGGTGTCGTTCGGAATCGTCATTTGATCTTCATATCCGGAGTCAGTATTGCAGGTCACGTGGGACATGGTATGTATCGATGAATCAATGATAAGTCGTAACTTATACGTGTGATGAGTTGTCTTAAAATAAAGTTGGCTTTTGGGAATCTGGTGACCGTCGATAATCAGTTGGGATAAGCCAATTAAGACAGTTAGTCACTGTTGTGGGTGGTATATATTGAAGCGGTTATGGGTTGATCGTTAATAATAGTTATGGTACGTAGCTTGCTGTAGGGTTGTGTTATAACTATATAACGATTAACGATTTGCATGACGAGTCTTCATTGATGATTATAGAATTGATGATAATGATGCGAGTAGTGATTGGTGATCAGGTAAAACCGAATGAAGGGTATCCGAGATGTAACGCGAATGAAGATGATGGTTTTATTTTGATGATGTCTCTCGTGACACTACGTGAATAGGGTACAGATTTCAGTAGATCAATTAGGTAGTGTGTTGTTACGAAGATGTGGAAGATTGTGACTACAAGTGGTCTTTTTATGTGAAACTCGTGCTGGGTTGGTATGATAGTTGCGGAATTTAAAGTTAACCAATGATAGTTTAACTGCGGTGCAAATTTTTGTTACTGCTCTGGAGTCAGTATGTAGTATGGAACACGTAACGGTAGAGGTCTTTAGAAAGACTGGGTTACGAGGGCCGAGGGGTATTTCAATAAATCGATCACGTAGGAAACGCAAATAACCAATGTTGCTGTAAGTAGGATATTTACGAGGTTTATTATCCAGATTTAGGAATTACAGTTCTGATGGGTTGTTTAATAGAGGAAGGTTTGTC
Source organism: Daptonema setosum (assembly GCA_964036265.1). Lineage (NCBI taxonomy): Eukaryota > Metazoa > Nematoda > Chromadorea > Monhysterida > Xyalidae > Daptonema > Daptonema setosum. The sequence continues at coordinate 399,304 of CAXIWR010000001.1, forward strand.
TTCAATTTTATTCACCGGAGCCTTCTGTCGATAATCAGTGAGTCCAATAATTTTAGGAAATTATTGTCACTGGTGGGTAGTCACTGGTGGGTACTTTCCCTTTGGATAGTACTGTACTTAGCTTGTGTTAGAGGTACAGCTGACTCGGGGAATAACACGGTTCAATGAATTGATTATGTGATGGTGATACAATGTTGAATTCGGTGGTATATGATGTAGATGTGATGAGTAACTGTAATGGATTGTGTTGGGATTACTGAAGTTTGGGTAGACTGGGTGTGGATCATTCACTTTGTGTTGTATGGTGGGGAAAAATGCAACCGTAATTGAGGTAAAAGCAATATTCCACAGAATAATGACTGGAATATTATGGGGTAGTTGGGTTAAGAAGTAATATTCCACAGGCACAAAGTAATGATTGGAATGTTATGGGGTACTTGAGTAAAGAGTATTATTCCACTGACTGAATAGCAATTGGGATATTATCGGAGTAATGCTATCGATGGAAGAATAGTGCCGCTGTAGACCAGTTGGATTTACGAACTACTGTTTTACTCGTTCTACTGTTGTTGATAAAAAGTGCTTCAGTGCCACGGTTTGGGATTGCAAAGGAGTTATATACGATGAGTTAATGGTACGCATGACGACGTGTTAAATACACGGTGTATCATTTCATATGGATATGTGGGATTATATTGCAGCTTGTGTGTGTTGATGACGTGACGTGGAGAGGAAGTTCACTGATTCAATGTTTCAGGATATCAAGTGTTCCCGGAAGGAGTCCCGTGTGGTTTGTATCAATTAATTCACCATTCACAATGAATCAAGTCATTCTCATGTAGTACAATGTAATATGTTGTCATTCAAATCATATAATCGATATTCATGATCCTTTGTCGATGTATGAATGAACTTATGGATGTGCATCAATGAATTACGTAGTATGTAGTAGTCGATTAGTTGTGTAGAGATGTTGTAATAGGGAGCCAGGTAGATGTGTAACAAGTACTACGATGGTGATTGGGGATGAAGCAGTTAAATAGTGTGCTGATAAGTGCAATTCAAATGATATTGTGCAAGTATCAAAAGCAGATAGAATTATCTAGGAATCACTGTTTTGTGATACTCGGCTCAGTCAGGTGGGCAGAAATGCTTTAGGAGCAAGATCAATGTGTTGAATCGACCTGGACGTTTACGTGAACTTGGATTATTGAGGAAGTGTAATAATCCGAGAAATATAAAACCAGAATGGATAATATATTGGAATGGGAACAGTAACTGTTAATCAATTGATACAAGGAGGGACAATTTCTTTCAACAGTTGCTTTGTAGAATTCCAAAAGATTCAAATAACACGGACGTTGGGTTTTGTATACTGTTTACAACATAATACATGTGTTTAGGGTAATTGAGGATAAATCGATGAGTTGGTGATGTATTTCATGTCTGGAGCATGAGGGTTTTGATTAACTCAAATACTGTTGTTTATCTAGTTTGCTTTATTTCGAGCAATTATTTTATCGGTTTTGGGTAGGAATTATCACGTAGTTACAAACAATCAGTTAATAACTGTAGTGTAGATGCTGGTGTAGACTATGTGTGTAATTTGGGTACTGGGAATATATTCAATCAGCCGTTTGTAGGTTATATTGATGTTAGTTTACTCAATGTTTACTAGATCAAGTTATCCCTCGCGGTGTTGAACTACTTCATTCCCATTTCACAGTGTGTCACACAAATTGTTCCCTTTTATAGACGTATCTCGCAAGGCATTCAATCATACATTCCCCAATGCGTATTTATGATCAACCTTTAATGTTGCTGCCCCAAATACAGTCAAACCATGCGTTCATACAGTTATACTTCTCATGTGCTATGAACATAGACATATATTTTATAAACATGCGTGTGTGTATAGATATCTAATTGGTGTGTGCTACTTTCAAAACACCATAATATTATAAAATATTATCACCGGTTGAACCAGTTGCCTCAGCAGGGCTCACGCATCAATAACAACAGCGCAGTTATTCAACAACCGGGTGCACCACAGTTCACTATGAACGATGCTTGCCAACAAAACAATACACGCGGCAAGGGGGGGGGGGGTCAGCGAAACAACCGTGCGAAATTTGTTGCTACTTGTTAGCCAACAATAAAACAATACGCACACGCAGGCGCAAGCGGATGGAGAAGAGACGTAAGGGGTGAAAATGTTGCACAAATTTTAAAATTTGTTTTACTATAGCACTCACTCACACGCGTGCACTAGTCAACAATGCAATAGGGGGGGGGGGGCTATTGTACAGCACAGTATGCAATAAATAGCGCGTGTAGTGATATGGAAGGAGGGAGCAAGCCCAGACAGGCTTCCCAAAATTTTATGTCGTTGGGGAAAATGCTGCTATACCGAAGCGATCGCTCAAAGGTATACGATGCTTAATTGACGATTCAAGGGAACGTATAGGATGTAGATGGTGCACGCATGCACGTTGCTGCAACACAGATTTTGTGTTATGTTAGCGGATGACGGGGCACTGCAATGGCAGGCAAAATTAGGAATGCACTCCCTTGGTGCAACAATACTATATCAGGTATAAAAAGTAGACGTCAAATAACGCCGGACAAATTTTAAAATTTGCCGATGATGGGGTAAAGGTGACGTGATGTTTCAATGAAACAATGAACTGCTGGTCACCTGTCTTGGGGAAAATGTAGTCGGGAAATGTAGACGAAGAGTATGTAGACATCAAATAACGACTGGACAAAATTTTAAAATTGCCGATGATGGGGAAAAGGTGATGTGATGTTTCAAAGAAACGATCAACTGAGTGTCACCCGTCTTGGGGAAAATGTAGTCGAGAAATATAGACGTCAAATAACGACTGGACAATTTTAAAATTGGTCGATCATGGGGAAAGGTGTTGTGATGTTTCAATGAAATGATCACTAAGTGTCACACGTCTTGGGGAAATGTAGATGGGGAAAAATGGAAACGAGAGAGAAGCCGGGGAGAGAGCTCGATGGTGGGACCTCCAATTGTAACAGTGCGGATTTCTGCTATTGGAATCAGACTGAAATGAGTCAGCTGGTTTTGGCGGCAATTCAAATAAATCCGACTTTCTACGAGTTCACGAGCTCGTTTCTCCCAAATTTCACTAATAAGTTGGTACCCGTGTGGTATTAGATGTACGAAAATGAAGATGGTTTCCACTAAAGGGAGAACCACAGTTCTGTTCAGACTAGCTGAATGAGAACTTTGATGTATTTGAATGTCCTGTCCGGGATTTACCCAGATGAGGAATCTGCTTGTCCTGTCCGGCTAGGCCAGATGAGGAATCCTTCTCCGACTTTCCTGTCCGTAAATGGATGAGGAACACTGTTTTCTTCTGTCTTGTCTGATATACAGATGAAGACTTCTGTTCCTATTGTCCTGTCTGGTTTAACAGATGAGGACGTCCCGTCCGCTAATCGGATGAGGACAAAAGTTTACAAGCAATGCGTTCCACCAACGATGACGTCCAAACCAAATCCGCGTCGTGCAGATGGCTGTATGAATCAGGTACTCGGACCTGATTTATGTCTGTTAAACTGCAGCCTCGACCTGTGACTGCGTAAATCTATAAATAGAACGTTCGTTATTCTCAACTAAACTGACTAAATTGTTAAAATATATTATTTATTACATGTGTGTACGTTTCCCCTGAGGAAAACGCCGCAAATCTAATTTGAAATATAAAACCAATACCTTTGAGTGTATAGGTTATAATTTAAATTTATTAACGGTGATTTTGCTATTGCGCACCAACGCACTGCATCAATTATTGTGAGAAATGAGAATCACTCAAATTAATATAAGCAACATTAATGAATTATTAATTATCAAACGAACAAGAGGCTTAGAATGGAATATTTGAATAAAGCAAAATCAATTTAAAATAAACACCGACTGCGAACCTGTCAATCATGAAGCTCTCGCACACCCGCAGGTAAATGGGAGCGGTGCCAACGGCACGACGGTTGGGCCGGATAAAATAAACCTTTCAACCAGAAAGGAAAATATACTTTTGATAACGGCTTCAATGGCCGATTATTTACCACAAAACACGCCCGAGCCACAACTGACTCTTTTCGTCAGTGCGCAGCACTTTTATTCGTCGGCCAGCTGGCCCAAGTGCAGGGGATTATCGGTGACTAAGCGGGCGGTTTATCGATTATTGTATTTCGACGTACTCGGCCGTCATTGGTCAGAATCGAATTTAACGCTATTATGATAGGTCAAATCTTCACACTCTTACAATGTGGTGTTTTTGGAATGTACCAGGGTAGTGTATAAAAAACCGTTAAAAAATATACTCACTATTGCCACAGGTGTGCCAGCTGTGCGGAGCGAGGGGGGTAGACGCAGCGCGGAAAAGCCTGAGCGCGGGAATGAGGTAGACTGAGCGCGGGAAGAACTGAGCGCGGGAGGACTGAGCGCGGGAAAGGGGTAGACTGAGCGCGGGGAAGGACTGAGCGCCGGGAGTACTGAGCTCGGGAACCTTTTTAAGGTAGGTGGACTGTGCGCGGGAGGGTGGACCTGTGCGCGGGAGGGTGGACTGTACACGGGAGGGTGGGCTGTGCGCGGGAAAGTGGACTGTGCGCGGAAGAGGACTGTGCGCAGGAAAGTGGACTGTGCGCCGGAGGGTGGACTGTGCGCGGGAAAGTGGACTGTGCGCGGGAAGAGGACTGTGCGCGGGAAAGTGGACTGGCGCGAGAAAGTGGACTGTGCGCGGGAAAGTGGACTGTGCGCGGGCACAGTCCAGTTTCCCGCGCACAGTCCACTTTCTCGTGAACAGTCCACTTTCCCGCGCTAAGTCCACCTACCTCAAAAAAGGTTCCCGCGCACTAGTCCACTTTCCCGCGCACAGTCCACCCTACCGCGCACAGTCAACCCTCCCGCGCACAGTCCACATTCCCGCGCACAGTCCACCTACCTCAAAAAAGGTTCCCGCGCACAGTTCACTTTCCCGTGCACAGTACACCCTCCCGCGCACAGTCCACTTTCCCGCGCACAGTCCACCCTCCCGCGCACAGTCAAACCTCCCGCACACAGTCCACCTAACTCAAAAAAGTTCCGGACTCACTCACTCACTCACTCACTCACTCACTCACTCACTCACTCACTCACTCACTCACTTATTAAAATATTTTTATAGAAGCCAGCCAATCGTCATTCAATCAGTTGTTCGGGTCAGATAAACACTCAGTTCGTCAGTCAAAAAGTCAGTTAGTCAGTCCAGTCAGTCAGTCAGTCAGTCAGTCAGTCAGTCAGACTGTCATTCAGTTAGTCGGTCAGTCAGTCAGTTGGTCAATCAGTCGGTCGGTCAGTCAGTCAGTCAATCAGTTAGTCTTTCAGTCAGTCAGCCAATCATTGAGTTCAGTCCTATTGAAAATGTATGCCAATAACAACAGTTTTCCGATCTGATTTCTTCACGGAAACCAACGACAGCCATAAATTTTCCTTTAGCTGTTGCTGGCTCACAGTTCACGTTTCAATCAAGATACGAATTTCGTATTGTCGAGATAGATGAAGCGGAGGGGAAACTCTGCTCAACTGATGGGGTAACGACAGCCACTTATGCAGCTTCAACAGTTGTTAATTTTGATTCATGTTATGCGATGAATACAAGTTTGAAATTAAGAAGTTTTCAAAATGATCAGGCTAAACGCTGGTCTAGCTACGGGGTAACGACAGCCACTGGAGAAAGTTTCTAATAAATAATTCATGTTTCGTAGTTAGAGAATTATAATAAAAACATGTGGCCACTTAGTACCGTTGGCGCACCAGCCTCAGCAGGGGAACTAATTGACTAAATGCGATAAATACAGGACATTTCTTTTTTTGCATTGAGTTGTTTTGTTTTTTTTTCTTTCTGTCCAGTAACGAAAATAACTCAGGTGTTCACTCTCTAACTCACTAACTGACTAACTCGCTAACTCGTTAACTCACTAACTGCGTAACTCGCTAATTCACTAACTCACTAACTCAATAACTCACTAACTCACTAACTCACTAACTCACTCACTCACTCACTCACTCACTCACTCACTCACTCACTCACTCACTCACTCACTCACTCACTCACTCACTCACTCACTCACTCACTCACTCACTCCTTCACTCACTCACTCACTCACATCACTCACTCACTCACTCACTCACTCACTCACTCACTCACTCACTCACTCACTCACTCACTCACTTATTAAATTGTTTTTCTAGAAGCCAGCCAATCAGTCACTCAATCAGTTGTTCGGTCAGATAAACACTCAGTTCGTCAGTCAAAAAGTCAGACAGTCAGTCAGTCAGTCAGTCAGTCAATCTGTCAGACTGTCATTCAGTTAGTCGGTCAGTCAGTCAATTGGTCAATCAGTCGGTCGGTCAGTCAGTCAGTCAATCAGTTAGTCTTTCAGTCAGTCAGCCAATCATTGAGTTCAGTCCTATTGAAGATGTATGCCAATAACAACAGTTTTCGATCTGATTTCTTCACGGAAACCAAAGACAGTCATAAATTTTTTCTTTAGCTGTTGCTGGCTCACAGTTCACGTTTCAATCAAGATACGAATTTCGTATTGTCGAGATAGATGAAGCGGAGGGGAAACTCTGCTCAACTGATGGGGTAACGACAGCCACTTATGCAGCTTCAACAGTTGGTAATTTTGATTCATGTTATGCGATGAATACATGTTTGAAATTAGGAAGTTTTCAAAATGGCCAGGCTAAACTTTGGTCTAGCTACGGGGTAACGACAGCCACTGGAGAAAGTTTCTACTAAATAATTCATGTTTCGTAGTAAGATCATTATAATAAAAACATGTGGCCACTTAGTACCGTTGGCGCACCAGCCTCAGCAGGGGAACTAATTGCGATAAATAAAGGACATTTCTTTTTTTGCATTGAGTTATTTTGTTTTCTCCTGTCTGTCCAGTAACGAAAATAACTCAGGTGTTCACTCTCTAACTCACTAACTGACTAACTCGCTAACTCGTTAACTCACTAACTCCCTAACTCGCTAATTCACTAACTCACTAACTCACTAACTCACTCACTCACTCACTCACTCACTCACTCACTCACTCACTCACTCACTCACTCACTCACTCACTCACTCACTCACTCACTCACTCACTCATTCGCTCACTCACTCACTCACTCACTCACTCACTCACTCACTCACTCATTCACTCAATCACTCACTCACTCACTCACTCACTCACTCACTCACTCATGTAAGCCAATAACAACAGTTTTCGATCTGATTTCTTCACGGAAACCAACGACAGCCATAATTTTTTTCTTTAGCTGTTGCTGGCTAACAGTTCACGTTTCAATCAAGATACGAATTTCGTATTGTCGAGGTAGATGAAGCGGAGGGGAAGCTCTGCTCAACTGATGGGGTAACGACAGCCACTTATGCAGCTTCAACAGTTGTTAATTTTGATTCATGTTATGCGATGAATACAAGTTTGAAATTAGGAAGTTTTCAAAATGACCAGGCTAAACTCTGGTCTGGCTACGGGGTAACGACAGCCACTGGAGAAATTTTCTAAAAAATAATTTATGTTTCGTAGTTAGAGAATTATAATACAAACATGTGGCCACTTAGTACCGTTGGCGCACCAGCCTCAGCAGGGGAACTAATTGACTAAATGCGATAAATACAGGACATTTCTTTTTTTGCATTGAGTTGTTTTGTTTTTTTTCTTTCTGTCCAGTAACGAAAATAACTCAGGTGTTCACTCTCTAACTCACTAACTGACTAACTCGCTAACTCGTTAACCTCACTAACTCCCTAACTCGCTAATTCACTAACTCACTAACTCACTAACTCAATAACTCACTAACTCACTAACTCACTCACTCACTCACTCACTGACTCACTCACTCACTGACTCACTCACTCA
>CAXIWR010000001.1:414950-432450 GCA_964036265.1 Daptonema setosum
TGTTCCCCAAATATGTAGGTAAAATGTCCTATTTACTGCCAATTCCGCCCTATCTGGAAAAATTTCCCTCTCTTTGAAGGTTTGGCTCATCTGCCAGTGTCGGATTTGATGTTACCAGCTTTTTGTGGGTTGCCTTGACATCCACTTTATCTTTTGCCCCGTTCAGATAATGTTAGATCGTTTGACCTAAAGTACCCATTGCTTTATCACTGAGTTCATCTAAACTTGTCGCTTTCCTTGTCAAGTGGTTAAGACGCCGGCCTCGCTCGCCGATGGTTCGAGCCCCGGTTTGAGACACAGCGCATTCAAGAACGTTGTTGATGATCAGTGATTGTCATTTGTAAAACGGATGACCGTTATTTCACTATTTGTAACTTTGTATCCTACTTTGCTATCATGGAATAACAACTGATTTAATAATATTTTACAGGTGGAAGGTGTGCGCGTACCCGTGGATGCAACGCAGCCGAATCCAAACGATGTAGAATTTGACAATCTGTACTTGGATATGAATGGTTTGTTTGGGTGTTCACAGTCAAGTTGCATTTTTGTGGGAACTTTTCATGTCGCTCCGAAATGAATAAGAATGAACAAGCACACTGGCGGACGAGCTAATCCTCCAAAGGGAGGGGGATTTTGTCAAAGAGGGGTGAATCAGCAGAAAGAAGGTAATTTTACCCACACCTTAAGGAACAAACTTTACTTTTCGAAAACGCCAAAGAGGGGGAATTCCACTTTTTCCTCCCTTTCTCGTCCGCTAGTGTATACACTGAATAAAATAATCAAGTCAATAATTTCCAGGCATCATCCATCCGTGCACGCATCCGGAAAACAAGCCGGCGCCGAAGAACGAAGAGGAGATGATGGTGGCCATTTTCGAGTACATGGATCGACTGTTCACGATCGTGCGGCCACGACGTGTTTTATACATGGCCATCGACGGGGTGGCACCGCGAGCTAAGATGAACCAACAGCGTAGTCGACGTTTCCGTGCCGCCCGGGAATCGGAGGAGAAACGCGAACAGATTGCCAAGGTAGGGGAATTTCTTCAAGAATTGGGGAATTATCATCTTTAGACTACAGCTTGTGTTGGGGTTACATTTTGGTACTACCAAAGAGGGGGGAATTCTACGTTTTTTTGTTCTTTGTTGAACACTAGCTTCATGAGAAGAGTGGGAAAAGTGGAATCCCCCCCTCTTTGGCGATCTAAAAAAGTTGTTATTTAATGTTGTTGTTGTTCTAAAATTTGAAAAACTGCCAATTCCCCTTCCTTGGCGAATTTCCCCTCCCTTTGGAGGGTTAACTCGTCCGCCGGTGGGATGATTATATAGTCGATTATCTCAGTCTTCTTGGCTGATTTTGTACCAGGGCAGTCGCAGTGCATCTTTTGTTTCACCGTTACTAATTCAAGCTTAGTAATAAACGGCTGAAAACGCTTAGTTAATCTGACGAATCGACGGTGCCTTAAAAAACCTTTAAAAAACCTTTTGCCTTTTTTGGCGCTCAATATATATATTTTCCCAGAATCTGATGTTAATGATGAGTTCACGTTTCCCCAATTCAGGTGCGAGCCGAGCTGCAGTCGCAGGGCATTCCTCTACCACCAGAGAAGGAGGCGGGTGAGCACTTTGACAGCAACTGTATCACCCCTGGCACACCTTTCATGGACAGACTGGCTGTCTGCCTCAGGTTTGTCGAATCTGGACTGTCATTCGCAATTGGTTTGGTCGTTTTCACCGTCGAGCTCTAACCTAGTAGCAGCTGCCAGCTAGTATTTTGTCGCGGCTTAATTAATATCTTCAGCTTCAGAAATAAAGAAAGTTCAGCTTGAAACTTAGAAAAACTTTGTTATCGAATGCGTTCTTTTGTTACTGATCTTAATAAACGACTTACTTACTTTTCTTCCAGGTATTACATCATCACTCGTCTGAATACAGACCCGGCTTGGGCCGAGCTAACCGTTCGTTTATTTTTCATCTTCATTCAGTTTTTTGGTCTGACATATTTATATCGTTTTTTTATACAAAATTATATATAGTAACTAATAAAGACGTATTTCGTGTGATTCACGATCTACCTAGAGGTGAACACATAGATTCATTCGATTCGCTTCAACTTAAAAAAAATTATCACTGCAATCGAATTTATCCAGTTATGGAAAATCCGAACCAAACCTTTTTCAATTAAATATATTTTTTTATAATTTTTGTATTTTATTCTGATTTTATTCCAAATTCAGGTGATCTTATCAGACGCGAACGTGCCCGGTGAGGGTGAGCACAAGATCATGGATTACATTCGTAAGCAGCGCGGCAGTCCGTCGCACGATCCCAATACTCAACACTGTTTATGTGGCGCCGATGCTGATCTGATTATGCTTGGTTAGTTAGAAACCATTTATCCAGTTCATGGAATGGAATGGTAAATAAAAAACATGATCTCACTTGGCTGCTGGAATTATTTTACGTTTGGTATTTTTGGGGTGCGTTGGGTTGGGTGTGCGTTTGCATGGTTACCGAAAATGTTCACCGAATTTTTTTTAGAAGTATCTCTGGGTTTCCCTGAGTGTCAGTAAAGCGATAGTAAGCGCTAAAATGACGACATATAAAGGCTACAATTATGTGGAGCCGATGCTGATCTGATTATGCTTGGTTAGTTAGGATAAGTTCGTTTTTTGAGTAAAATCTTTCAAACAAAATTATAGAAATTTTATTTATAAAATCCCGGGTAAAAGGAATGACGTGACGACATGAGAAAACAAGAGTTTTGCGGACGATTACGACTGAATCAGAGACCTTCATGATGACGCTACAATGATTATATTTGTTTCCAATTCCAGTTTTTTTGTTGAACATCAGAGACGTTGTTTTTGTTGTTGTTGTAGCTGTGGCTGTTGTATTTGTGCTTCAGTCGTTTTTTTACTTGGATTTCGTCATTAACTGAAGCAGTGGTGGGCAGCGAATTTGGCCAAAATGGCGTTACGATCATACACTTTTTCAAAAATCGGTCTTACGGTCAGGCACCCTCCCGGGTTTCGATTTTGGGGGGGGGGGGCATGACGGTCAACATTAAATGAAGTCGAATTTTTAACTCAAAAACATCAGTAATGGCTTGAAATAATGACCGAAATTTCGGCATTTTGAAAGCCGCCTATTTTGTATAAGAAACATAACAGAAAATTGACAAACTGAAAGCGCGCGGCGTCGAAATTTTGGCATTTTGAAGCCCGCTGATTTGTATTAGAAACATATCTGAAACCTGACAGGCTGATTGGCGCGTAGCGCTGAATTTTTTTTGCATTTTGAAGCCTGTTGATTAGTATTAGAAACGTATCTGAAAACTGACAGGCTGAGTGGCGCAAAGCGTCAAAACTTATGCATTTTGAAGCCCGCCGATTTGTAAAAGAAACATATCTGAAAACTGACTGGCGTGCAGCGCCGAAATTTTGGCATTTGAAGCGCGCTGATTTGTATTAGAAACATATCTGGAAACTGACAGGTTGACTGGCGCGCAGCGCCGAAATTTTGGCATTTTGAAGCCCGCTGATTTGTATTAGAAACTTATTTGAAACCTGACAAACTGAGTGGCGCGTAGCGTCGAAATTTTGGCATTTGAAGCGTGCTGATTTGTATTAGAAACATATCTGAAAACTGACAGGCTGAGTGGCGCACAGCGTCGAAATTCAAGCATTTTGAATCCCGCTGATTCGTATAGGAAACATATCTGCAAACTGCCAGGATGACTGGCGCGCAGCGCCGAAATTTTAACATTTGAAGTGCACTGATTTGTATTAGAAACATATCTGAAAACTGGCAGGCTGAGTGGTGCACAGCTCCGAATTCTTAGCATCTGAAGCCCGTTGATTAGTATTGGAAATATAGCTGAAAATTGACAGGCTGAGTGGCGCCCAGCGCCGAAATTTTTGCATTTTGAAGCCCGCAGATTTGTATCAGAAAGATCTGAAAACTGACTAGTTGAGTGCACAGCGTCGAAACTTCTGCATTTAGCCCACTGATTTGTATTAGAAACATATCTAGTGGCGCGCACTGTTGGTTGATAATACAGTACTGAGTATATCATCCAGCACCATACATCAATCATCGTATCGTGCATCGAATCGATCCAACGAACACTGATTTTAGAACTTGAAACGTTTTCGACCAATTTTTGGTCGATTTTTTTTTGAAACGTTTTCAACCAATTTTTGAAAAAAAATTTAAACTTGAAACGTTTTTGACCAATTTTTGGTCGTTTTTTTAGGCGATTTCGTGTAATTTTAGGTTATTTTAACAGTAAATTCTCTCAAGTTTTTACCTTTACGTTCAATGGGTCAATTCTGAAAATCTCTCTTACGGTCGATCGATCAAGGGCACCCTCCCGCCCTGTTTTTTGGGAGGGGCCCCCCCCCTGCTGCCCACCACTGAACTGAAGCCATCGAGGCACACTTTTACCATATCAAAATGGTGTTAAATATCAGAATGATGTTAAATATCAGATTGTTGTTACTGCTGTTGTTGTACGCTGCTTACAATGTTACGGCTGTTGTTGTTATCATCATAAAAATTACTGTTGTTTTGCTATTTATGTCCGTATATTTTTTTCAGGTCTAGCCACGCACGAGCCGAACTTTACCATTATTCGCGAAGAGTTTGTGCCGAATCAGCCACGTGCCTGCGAGCTGTGTGGTCAGTATGGTCATGAGCTGGAGGAGTGTCAGGGACTGGCCGCTGCTGTCGAGCATGATCCTGGGGTTGGTGTTTGTCTCACAACATCCGGCCTCGAAAACCGGCGGTCCTAAGTTCGAAACCTGACTGGAGAAACAGACCCTCACGCGTTGCTCTGGGGTTTCTGCATTGCCCGTCAGTTTATTCAACTCTCTGGCCACCACGAAAACTCCATTCTGATATGGTATTAGTGACTAGTGTGCCTTATGTCTTCAGTTAATGAAAAAAAGTCCAAGTAAATTGATCAGTGAATAAACGACAAAACGAGTATGAGAGTGAGGTGAGTAAATAAGTGCCATGAGCACTTTTACTCCATGAGTGTGGTCAGGACTTTACTCCGAAGTAGTTCTTCTTCATCCGACCGTGTTTACTAATTCAGTCAGTGAGTAAGCGAGCATCAATTTAGTGAGTAAACGAGTATGAGAATGAGGGTGAGTGAGTACAAAACTTCAGGTGGCCGGTCCGGATCAGTGTGAGAAGCAGTTCATCTTCATCCGACTGTGCGTGCTCCGCGAGTACCTGCGACGTGATCTGGCCATGCCCTCCTGCTCCTTCGAGTACGACTTTGAACGGGCCATCGACGATTGGGTGTTCATGTGCTTCTTCGTCGGCAACGACTTCCTACCGCATCTGCCCAGTTTGGAGATCAGAGAAGGTTGGGTGCACTGGCGGACGAGCCAATTCTCCAAAGGGAGGGGAATTTTGTCAAAAAGTGGGAATCAGCATTTTTAATGACATTTTACTTACAACTGAGGAATAAATTCTACTTTTTGAAACCGCAAAAGAGGGGGGAATTCCACTTTTCCCTCCCCTTCTCGTCCGCTAGTGGTTGGGAATTTAATCATTCGAAGATTCGCCAAAAGTATGTATTTTTATCATTCTTTTCTGTTGCTATGTATATTTCGCAATTAATTTTGTGCTCAGTCACATGTATCCAGTCTGATAATTGACCAATAGAGCGATGATTATGTGAAACACGACTTTTCACACAAGCTTTGAATTTTTTTCCATTAGCGGTCCCGGTCATTTTGAAGTCCGATGGGGCATGCAAAAAAAACGGGTCTAATTGTTGCATTCGACATTATCACTTCTTATAAATATTTTAATTGAATACACTTGGACATGAGTTCCGCATGTTCTTACAGAACAAATCAGTTTATCAAAAAATCTAGAAAGAATTGTTTTTATAGTTTACGGTTTCTGCGATTACTCTCATAGTCACATATAAATAGGAGGGTGACCGAGACCGTTATTCTGTGAGTTTATATCCAACTTTGCTCTACTATCATAATAACTGAATCTGGAACTTTTAATGTAGGTGCCATCGATCGTTTAATACGTTTATACAAGGATGCGGTGATCAAGACGGGCGGTTATCTGCACGAGAATGGTGAGCCAGTACTCTCGAGGGTGCAGCTAATGCTAACTGAGCTTGGCAAGGTCGAGGATGAGATCTTCGTGAGACGTCAGCAGAAGGACCAGCAGTGGAAGGTGAGATTGTTGTTGTTGTTGTTGTTGATGGCGTTGTTTTTGTTATGGATCCACCAGTGTTATCGAGGGTGCAACTTATGTTGACTGAGTTGGGCAATGGGCAAAGTCGAGGATGAGATCTTCGTGAGACGACAGCAGAAGGACCAGCAGTGGAAGGTGGGACTATTAGAAGCGAAAGCGTTTAACTAAAGCCATTTTATTGTTATAGTAGTTTTTTCGTAGATTAAAATAAACAGCTGTTTTTAATAACGAATTGGGGACTTTCACTTGTTTTTTTTTTACTTTTTCTGTATTTTTTTCTTACCGTTCCTTGATTGCTTTTCAACTTTTTTACCTGACTTTAGCTGACCTAACCGTTGATTTTTTGGAGCCCACCTTTGTCTACAGTTATAACTATTTGTGTATCTTGTATATCTTCTCATTAACAGTATTTCAGGCCCGTCGCAAGCGCGATCGTCACATGAATCGGGCACAGGAGGCCAGACAGCGCGCGCAGAGTGCCCGGGACGCGTTCGAATTGCCGTCAGGTTGATTACCCTGAAATAGAAGTAAATGTTTCGAAAATTGTTGAAATGGTGTTTCGACCAGATATTAAGACACCGAGGTAGAAGAAGGGTCTTGAGGTCTCATCTCAAACTCGCACAACTAAATAACTTAGATTTTAAGATATCCAGAAAGAAAATAATGATGAGAAAGTCTTACTGCGACACTAGCGGACGAGAAGGGGAGGGAAAAGTGGAATCCCCCCCTCTTTGCTTGTTTCAAAAAGTAAAGTTTGTTCCTCAAGGTGTAGGTAAAATGACCAAATTTCAAAAAATCCCCCTCTTTGGCGAAATTCCCCCTCCCTTTGAGGGTTTTGCTCGTCCGCCAGTGCCTGCAACTCGCACAACTAATTAAAGATATCCAGAATGAAGCGGATGATGAGAAAATCTTACTGTGATATTTAATCTCAAGTATCAAGTAAACATTCTTGTTGATCACTTATTTTTTTGACAATTTCACTTGATTTGAAGAAAAGTTGTTTAATCAATCCGTAATCCTTTTATCACCAGAGGATCAAGCCGAATTTGAAAAATTATAAACGTCCAGTTCATATTAAAATATTCAAATTCAGGTTTTGGCGCGCAAAAGCTGGGCGACTTTGGCGCCGACGGTCCTGTCCAGAATGCTAAACAAGCTGCTATGGATATTCGCAAACAGAGTTGGTTTCTTCGAAGTTTTTTTACTTCTAACTTTCCGGAAATTTATATTTCTTTTTTTTTCTTGGAAGGTTGATTTAATCGAAAATTTTTTTTTACCGATGGGAAAATGTAAAATCGGAGAAATGAAGGCAAACATTATTTTCAGATTTACATGGTGATCGGAAACGTGGTCATGACGAAGATTCCGACTCGGAACCCGAACCGTTCGACGAGATCAAGCTGTATGAGGCCGGCTGGAAGGAACGATACTATCAGGTAGGGGTTACTAAAACTTACCGAAAATTATCTCCCCAGAAGTGGACTCACCGAAAATTGTATCTCCTGCTGATCCTGAATTTAACTCACTGAACATCATCTAACCGAATTCAAATCGAACCCACCAAAAATCAACTGCCCACTTTTTTCGGTGACTTAAAATATCGGCAGCTCGAATTCGGTGCGTTTATTTTCGTTAAGTTGCCTTTGGGGAAGGGGAACTATTTTTTTGGTGAGATTAACGGTACCCTATCTATTAGGGAATGTCTGAGCCAGAAACTATATTGTTTATTTCTCACTTAGATGTTTTTATCTCCGTTTTTCAATTCGGCTAATTAGTGATCAGAATAACCCATACCAGATGTAAATAATTACTCTCAACAAACCGCTCAGCTCAATATTTTAAATTTGGCGCCAAATTTCAGTCAAAATTCGAAGTGACCGCGGACGACACGGGCTTTCGAGAGAAGGTGGCGGCCGCGTATGTGGAGGGTTTGGTCTGGGTGTTGAGATACTACTATCAGGGATGCAGCAGTTGGAACTGGTTGGTTTTATTGTTGTTGTTGGTCTTTTTGTTGTTGTTGGTTTTTTTGTTGTTGTTGGTTTTTTTGTTGTTGTTGGTTTTTTGTTGTTGTTGGTCCTTTTGTTGTTATTGTAGTTGTTGTTGTTTGAGAGTCCGTGACACCTGTATTTTGTTGTAAGTGGAAGATATTTTGTCTGAATTTTTTATACAATAATTGGTGTTTGACGTTGAGTCAAGAAGCAGAAAATAATTAAGCTGTTTTTAATTGTTTGGAATGTTATTGCTGACTGCTGTTGGTTGTTGCATTTTTTGGTATGTAAATTAATTTTTATTTTCGCATCCTCAGTGTGCACTGGCGGACGAGCTAATCCTTCAAAGGGAGGGGAATTCCATCAAAAAGGGGGCAATTGGCAGTTTTTAGGCAATTTTACCTACACCAAAAGGAACAAATTCTATTTTTTGGAAACGCCAAAGAGGGGGGAATTCCACTTTTCCCCACCACTTCTCGTCCGCTAGTCCTCATGTGTTAAGGTGTGGTGTGGATGTTGAGGGTGGCGTGTACTTACATACATTCTACCGGATATAAGTATGACGTCCCATGACGTCATACACACACTGGTATCATGCCAGTATCGGTGATGGGCAGTGGCCAATCACCGTTGAGCACGTTACAGTGCACAGTCAAAAAGTCCCACACACCTACAGGCAACTATAAATACCGTACACCAGTGACTGACTGGCATTCCGATTCCCCATTCCCCATTCCCATCCCATTCAGTCCACACTAAACCGGCGAACCCAACATGTAGCACTACCGGCTTGCATCCACAAGACTGGCCACAGTATGTGTTGCATGTGGCACAGTGATTCACTGTGTGCACTGCACACTGGCACACTACACTAGATAACACTGACCCATACAGGACACATGTACATACATAAGTACTCAACTGGATAACTGGACTGACTTATACAATTGACTGGTCACTGGATAACTGGACTGACCGACTGATGACTACATGACTCACTCACACACCCATTAACACAGACTCACTCACTCACTCACTATGATTTGTTATGTTAAATGAATAACAGTTAACTAGATATATCGTTCACGTGGATTTTCTATAAACACAATAATAAATGTAGAGAACTAAGTTACAATGCACACAGACCGGGCCCATACATTTCTCATTGTAACACATGTGCCATTGTCAGGTTCTTCCCGTACCACTATGCGCCGTTTGCTTCGGATTTCACCGGACTGTCGGGACTGGAAATCAAGTTCACCGAAACGACTGAACCGTTCAAACCGCTCGAACAGCTGATGGGTTAGATTTAGACATGCAAAAGAATAATATTCAGTTATTACAAATGACAACGTACATATAATCATATATATTAAATCAACAACAGTTTTTCTTTAACATTGTTAAAACCTTATCCTATCCTAAGTGGCGTTTCGAGTTCGAGTACATTGTTATACAAAAATTGCGTATTTTTTCAATAAATTCACTTTTTTAGTTTTTCTATATTTGCTCTGTCTGAACATACAACAAATTTTTTTCTTCTAATTAAGTTGCTTGTATGACTGCAACCACTTATATTATAAAAGAACCCTAACCATAACCAAATGCTCATAGTAGAAAAATTCACTGTAATCAAGTTTCTGATTGGGATTTCAGGTAAAAAACATAGAAATAGAAAAAGTTTCGTCTTTCCAAAGTCCATAAAATCCTATTGTTATCAAGTTTCTAATTGAATTTTCAGGTGTGTTCCCAGCGGCTTCGCGTCAGCACATACCACCGACCTGGCAGTCTCTGATGACCGATCAGGAATCATCAATTATCGATTTCTACCCGTCCAACTTCAAGATTGATCTCAATGGCAAGAAATTCGCCTGGCAGGTCCGTCATGTAGTTTTTTGCTATGTGATATTTTCCAACATTTCTGTTCAGTTTCTGTTTGACTATGCCATTACTTTAACTGTTATCTTCCAAATCAAAAAAATCAAATTTATTCAGTTGTTATGCCATAATAGCAAAGTAGGATACCAAGTCACAATAGTGAAATAACGGTCATCCGATTTACAATGACAATCACTGATCATCAACAACGTTCTTGAATGCGCTGTGTCTCAACCCGGGGCTAGAACCATTCTGATATCTATCCCGTCAAGTTTTTTTTTATTAGAATGAGAAAAATTAGTGCTTCTCGAGACCCGGTCAATTTAGATTTTGATTTTTCAACGTTTACTCACAATGTATACTCTGTTCTGCTATTTTATATGTACGATAAAATTTGAATTTGGCGCCTTTTACTACAGGGTGTTGCTTTATTGCCGTTCGTTGAGGAGCGTCGACTGAAGCGGTCGCTGGTCGCCGTTTATCCCAAGTTGACCGACGAAGAAAAGGCCCGGAATATTCAGGGTCCCAATCGACTGTTCGTTGGTGGCAAACATCCGCTGTTTGATTTCGTGAAAGCCGTCGCCGAGGTTTGTTGTTGTTGTTGTTGTTGTTGTTGTTGTTGTTGAAGTCGAGGTTGTTGTTGTTGTTTTGTTAGTGATGGTGTTGTGGTGGTGGTGGTGGTGTTGTTGTTGTTGTTATTGGTGTTAGTGTTGTGTTGTTGTTGTTAGTGTTAATGTTGTTGTTGATGATGTTGTTGTTGTTGATGATGTTGATGATGATGCTGAAGATTAGAATAACGTTAATGGTGGTGTTGTGGGTTGTTGTTGTTGTTGTTGTTGATAATGTGAGTGTTGGTGTTATTATTGATGGTAGTGTTGGTGTTTTTGTCTTTGTTGTTGATGTTGATGCTGAGGATGATGATAATGTGAGTGGTGTTGATGTTGTTGTTGTTGTATGATAAAAGTAATGGTTTTCATTTTTTTTGAGTGCTAGTGCTTCACATTTTATTTTCTATTTCCAGATTTTTAGTCAGACCTAATAAATTTATATTTCCTTTGCCAGGAGAGCGATCCGACGTCGGACTGGGTGCAGGTGAGCACGGATCTGACCAAGGGTATGGCCGGCCGATCCAAGCCCGACAAGTACCATGTGCCCATCGGAGAGACCATGCCAACACCCTTCAAATTGTTGGTGGTGTTTGTTAACAAATAGCGTTCTCAATCGGCCAGAAAAAGACCAAACTTAAACGGCCGCTAATTCGCTCAGTGTTTTTTGGACTATTGTATTGAATTGGGTTATTATTTCAGACTATGAAATTACTTATTTCCGGGATCTTGATAATTTTTTGCTCAATTTTGATACTTATCTCGGGCTACCTGCCAAAATCAGTACCACGGACAGTGGACACGCAGGAACATTCCAGAAAACCGGTACTCCAGATTTATTTAGACCGTTCTCAGTGGCAATTATAGAATACCAGTTTACTGGACATTTCTGAAGATTCCAGGATCTCTCCAAACTTTCCTCGACTATTATTCATGATAGTCATACGTAAATATGGGCAGAGGTAGGCCGCTGGGGGGGGTTACCCCCCCCCACTTTTCAGAGTCGGCGGGTATCCTCTCCTCCCCCCTAGACAAAAATTTACTCGCCTACCCCCTCCCCCCCCTTCGACTCGAAATTTTTGAGAAAATCGGCCTAAAAAGCTCGATTTTGAGGCTCATTTTTTAAAATGTTTTGGCTGTGAATTTTTTTTTCGAACAAACACGTTTTCTGGGTTAATTTTCTTGGTTAAAACCTCAAAAAACCGGTTCATGTGATGTTTATGCCTTATAATAGGAGATTTTTTAGCAAAAACGAGCAAAAAACGGGGCTTTTACGCGAAAAATTTTTTTTCTACCCTACCCGATCTTACCCCCCTCACTTTTCGGACTGGGCGGGTAGGAAGGGATTTTCTGTCGGCTACCCCCCCCCCCCCCGCCCCCTGCAAAACGCCAAAAAACCCGGCCCACCCCTGAATATGGGTGACCATTATTTCACTTTATCTTGGTATCCAACTTTGCTATTATGGCATGACAACTGAATAAAATTTAAATAATTTAATTTGAAAATTTTAAATTTTAAATAATAATCATCACCTTCTCCCTTCGCAGGATCCGCACCACGGACACACAGGAGCTGCACGACAACCATGCCGTGTGCGTTCAGTTCGAGGATCCGGTATTCCCCGACGGTTATATCTACTCGGCGAAACGACTGCCGGGAGCCGAAGATCCGCCAGATACGCTGAAACCGGAGGACTTTCCGCAGAATCGTGAGTACCGACCGCATACCGGATTCAGTAGGGATCGCCAGTACGGATCGATGGGTGGTGCTGGTCATCAGATGTTGAATCATCATACCCGCGGAGCTGGTTGGTCGTGGGATTCACTCACTCACTCACTCACTCACTCACTCACTCACTCCTCAATAAATTATTCACTCATTCATTTACTCAGTCTTTTATTCACTCACTCACTCATTCACTCACCCACTCATTCACTCAGCCACTCCTTTCACACACTCATTCACTGACATATTCACTCACTCACTTTCTCACTCACCCACTCACTCATTCATTCACTCAGTCACATTTCTAACGTATATGATTTGGTTGATCGTATTGCAGAGAGCTACAACCGCCAGCAGTACAACAACACCCAGTATCAGTACCCACAGCACAATGGTCGTCAACATCATCGCAGTGCGTCCGACTCGTTCGTCGCGCATCGCGGCGGTGGTTACCGCGGTGGTGGCGGCGGCGGATTCGGTGCCGATCGTGGTCGTGGTGCGTATCGCGGAGTTTATCAGGCGCACCAACCCGGGTTGTATCCACAACGTTGGTCGAGTATTCTGTTTTCTTTTCTTATCATTTATCATTTCTACACACTTGGGATGGGACTTTGGCTGAAAAGTCCCAACAATTGTCGCCTGTTTAGTCTATCTAGTCCGTGGAGCGCCGGCTTCGAAAACCGGCGGTCTTAAGTTCGAAACCTGACTTGAGAGACTCAGATACTGACGCGTTGCTCTGGGGGTTCTGCCATTGTCCGTCAGTTTATTCAACTCTCCGGCCACTACGAAAACACCATTCTGATATGGTATTAGTGTGCCTCGATGGCTTCGGTTCATTTTTTTTGTTTGTTTGGCCCTCAATTCATACCACCGGTGAACCACGTTCGGTTAATGGGGAAATCCAAGTTAAAAACGGTATTTTCAGGAGGTGGTGGCGGTTATCAAAGTCGTGGTCATCGTGGCGGCGCTGGCTACCAACAACAACAACAACATTACGGTGGGTACCAAGCTCAACAACAACAACAGTATGGTGGTTATGCTCAACAACAACAACAACAACCACAACGCGGGTACTATGGTCAACAACAACAACAACCTCGGGGTTATCAGGGCTACACGGCGCCGCGTGGTGGCCAACAACAACAACAACAACAACAACAACAACAGCAACATCGGCGGTATTGATCAACAACCTGTGATTTATGGGTGAGAATGGGATAATAATTAAAAAGCAAATCGTTATAATGCTGACAAACTTCTATTAGAAAATTTTGTTTGTAACATTTTGTCCTGCACAAATGCGAATTATGGATCCACACAAAAACCACCTCGAAAATGATCGTTTTGAAGATGAAATAAACTTTAAGTGCTTGTAAGCTCACACTGGACTATAAACCATAGAATATAATGAAGGGCCACTTCTTTTTTGACTACTTTTCTATTTTTTTGCTATGAAAGCTTTTATTAGCTTGAAAAACGAGAAATAAGATAGAATCAAATCGTTCATACAGTAAAGTGACGTTTCATGAACCCGGTGTAAGTTTCGAACTACCTAAAATATGATTCACCTTGAAATCATCCATTTTCAGAGCAGTTTTTGTGTGGATCCATAATTCGCATTTGTGCAGGACAAAATGTTACAATCAAAATTTTCTAATAGAAGTTTGTCAGCACTATATCTGGTCTGGGCAGAAAAGTTTTTACGGGACAAGATGGTGGTGTGCCCAATTTTTTTGTCATCGTTATCTGGTCGGTAAGGTTTCATGCAAAATGGACTCTTGGCAGAGCGTAGTCGAAACGGGCGCCAATTTGAAACTCGGACTTTCAGAGTCCAAATGAAAGAGAAATAGGCGATTTGTAAAACTTTTGACTGGAAGAAGCTTGTTCCGGGAACAGGCGTGTGATGTCTATAATCAAAAGTTTTAACGAATCGTTAATTTTCTTTATATAAATTTCTTTTGAAATCAGAAAGTATCCTTAAATGTGTTAACGGATCCATGCAAATGCAACTTTACTGCCTGGCTCACTTTAATTTTGTTGTTCACGTTTATAATGTATGTTCTGTGGCAATTCGATTTTTCTGTTTCATTGTGTTTGAGAATCTGTTCAAATTTTATTTTCGTGTATTTTGTTGAAATTTAGCATCTGCAAGAGCTCAGACGGTTGATTTCTGTTTTCTCATTTTTATGTTTTGTTGTTGAATATCGCTCAAAGTTTCTTGTTACTCCGATATTTTCGTGTAAACCTTTTTTCAGTCAACAATTTTTTGGCGTGATTTCAAAAGCTTCGGTGGTTCACGCTGCCTATGGACCGGACCGTATCACTGAGAAGGGGGGGGGGGAAGTGAATTCCCCCCTTTTCGGAGGTTTCAAAAAGTGTAGTTTATTCCCTAAAGTGTGGGTAAAATGGCTGAAGTTTGGCTAATTCCCTCTCTTTGGGAAAATTGCCCTCCCTTCGATAGGTTGAGCTCGTCCGCCAGTGTGCCATGTATGGTAAAAGGTTTAACAGAAATGAATTCGATTAACTTGAAATTTTGAGCAAACTACATTTTTTTTAATTTTTACCACCACTTGTTCGTTGACTCGTTTGTTGGATCCCCGTTGAATTGTATATCAAAATCGGGTTATAGATTTTTCAACTGTAGATTCCTTCTTTGTTATTTTTTTGTTTGTATTTTCTTTTATTATATGGTTGCCATTTTGTTGGGATCTTCATTTCTGTATTATACTTTTGTTACGCTCGCCCGGGTGATTTTTAACAACTGTATATGTCGATGATAAAATGATTATTATTAAAAAAAGAATAAAATATGTATAACATTGGTTCGGTTTTTGGGAATAGTTGTAAATTGTATGGATTCGCATCATCTTTTTAAATAAATCTTGGGAATAGAAAGAACACACTTATCTTCTTTTTTAATAGCTCTCGCAGAAGAATAATCCGATGTAACAATATTGAGGTAACTGACAATATTGAAAATTCAATATAACAAGATTTATTGATAATTCAGTAACGAATTAATAGAGATAATAAAAAAGAAGAACTCCAGACCAAGCTATAACTTTTGAAACATCGGAACCGTTTATTTACGCAGTGGAAATTTGAAACTCCTGAACATACTAGCGGACGAGAAGGGGATAGAAAAGTGGAATTGCCCCCTCTTTGGCAGTTTCAAAAATATGTGTTTGTTCCTTAAGGTGTAGGTAATATGGCTTGATTTCTGAAAATTCCCCCCTCTTTGGAGATATTCTCCTCCCTTTGAAAGTTTGGCTCGTCCGCCAGTGCCTGAACAGCTGAAACGTTGCGCGTAACGATTATAACACGGCGCGCGACCGCGACACCTGTTATGCTGTCTCGCTGTCTCGCCTCGTTTGCGGGCACAGCAGGCAAAGTGGCGTTTATTATTATTACGTTCGGCTAAAGCGCATTCCAAGTTTTTACGCATTCTTGACGTCGGTGTTGTAAAACTTTTGTAACACCTAAAAATAAATAGTTACTTTTGACTTTGAGAATTTCGTGTAAATCTTATGTAAGTTTTTGTTGCAACACTTTCGGAGCACACAAATCAGAACTTTGGTCTCAGTCAAAAAGTCCTGGAAACAAAATTACATACGCGTTCCAAAACTCTTTCAAAACTCCCCTATTTTATAGCCTTCCCGATTTATTTGGAATAAAGTTGCGTTACTATGTAATATTTTATAATCAATTGAGAATACTACCCCTTTTTGAGTAATGGGGTCGACTAATTCTTACGATTTTCTCCTACTACTAGACGAAATCGACACCAAAATGTTCAGACGTTGTTCGTAACAATTTGTGCTAGCGCGAACTCTTCAATGGGTAATGCGCGTAGAACCGTATAAGGCAGTCTTGACAGTTTTTCGACGTCTGAGTCAGTTTTTAGAGGTTTTTTTTTCGTCTGAGGCAGTTTAAAGGTTTTTCGACGTCTAAGGCAGTTTAAAAAAGTATTTCGACGTCTAAGAAGGCAGTTTAAAAAAGTATTTCGACGTCTAATGCAGCTTAAAAAGTATTTCGACATCTAAGGCAGTTTAAAAGTATTTTGACGTTTAAGGCAGTTTAAAAAAATTTGACGTCTAAGGCAGTTTGAAAGTCTCTCGACGTCTAAGGCAGTTTAAAAAGTATTTCGACGTCTAAGGCAGTTTAAAACAGTATTTCGACCTCTTAAAGATTTTCGGTGAGTCTTTTTTAAAAATCGCGCACCACATTCTTTAGAAAAGGTTCTCTCAATCGGTGATTGACGATAATCGGTGAATGGTTCATTTCCTCAGATAAAAAAATTAATTTACAGTTTTTCAAAAAATAGGAATCTTTTAAATAGCTATTTCTCAATTAGTAAAATAGTCCTTAATTGCGCTTGCCCATTCAAAGACACTTTTGGCAGACACATGTTTTTTATCGTGATTGAACGTTTACGCAGGCGTTTCAGAATGGATGGCTAGGTTAGGTGCACTGGCGGACGAGCCAAACCTCCAAAGGGAGAAGAGTTTCTCCAAAGAGGGGGAAAAGATGGAAATAAGGATATTTTACCTATACCGTAAGGAACAAATTATACTTTTTGAATACGCCAAAGAGGGTGGAATTCCACTTTTCCCACCCCTTCTCGTCCGCTATAGTGGTTATGTGGGTGTTCTGACTTTGGTGTACTGGAGTTGGACACCCCCACAAGTTTCAAAGTCAATTTTAGTTAGTTTCAGCTACAAGTTGCAAAACGAAATTTTAGTTAGTTTTAGCTACAAGTTGCAAAGTCAATTTTAGTTAGTTTTAGCTACAAGTTGCAAAGTCAATTTTAGTTAGTTTTAGCTACAAGTTGCAAAACGAAATTTTAGTTAGTTTTAGCTACAAGTTGCAAAGTCAATTTTAGTTAGTTTTAGCTACAAGTTGCAAAGTCAATTTTAGTTAGTTTTAGCTACAAGTTGCAAAACGAAATTTTAGTTAGTTTCAGCTACAAGTTGCAAAGTCAATTTTAGTTAGTTTCAGCTACAAGTTGCAAAACGAAATTTTAGTTAGTTTCAGCTACAAGTTGCAAAACGAAATTTTAGTTAGTTT
>CAXIWR010000001.1:437450-450537 GCA_964036265.1 Daptonema setosum
CCCATTGGATACGAGACTCAATTTGAAGACCCGCTCTTTTCGGACTTCAGTAAAAAAATTAGATGCTTCACGGACATGAGATCAACGCGATATTCCGCAATACTCTATTTCAGCAAAAAACCCAAGTCGGCATGGTTTTCAAAATCATCAAAAAAATTGGCGCGCATTCAAATTCCATCTCCCAATCAATCAAGAATGATAAAGAAAAAAAAGTTAGATTTTTTGTTTTCGAAATTAATTCTCTTAATAAGTTAGCATAACTTTACTGTTCTAAATTGTTGCAATATTTTTATATGTTCATCTTATTATACTTGTTCCCCAATGCTTTCACACGCCCATCAAACCCGTCGTCGCTCACTTCTGTACATATTACTGCTATTTATTTATTTAATTATTTATTTATTTATTTTTATGATCTTGTGTTACACGAAATTTGTTTTTAGAACAATGAAAAATGACTTAATGATGGCTGATACATTACAATGAATGGACAGGATTAAAGGAAAATATAACAGTAATAAAAAGCCAGATTATAACAGTTAACTTTAGAAGCAGTTCATATTTTTTTGACGACGGTTAATTAGGAGCCCCAAAGGGCTAAATATAATAACTAATGAAGCCTACAAGCAAAATCTGGTAAGATAATCCTGCCTAGATTGGTGAGGCTGAGTTCAAGTTACACTGATTGGCTCTTCATAAACGTGATAACGGATAGCTGAAGTCACTAGTGGACAAGAAGGGGAGGAAAAGTGGAATTCCCCCTCTTTGGCAATTTTAAAAAGTACAGTTTGTTCCTTAAGGTGTAGGTAAAATGACCCGAAAACTGCCGATTCCCCCCTCTTTGGAGATATTCCCCTCCCTTTAGAGATTTGGTTCGTGCGCCAGTGGCTGAAGTGAAACGTGATTGGATGGACGTGATTTTTTTGGTGCTTTAAAAGAATTTCATGGAAATCAAAAAAAAATTATCTTTAAACTGAAGTTCTATTATTTCTATTCTGGAACAAAAACTTGTTTTCCGTTTTCCTCCTTTTTCATTTTCATTGTAATTTCTTATGGAATCTGAAACCGACACTAGTGAAAATAGTTTCCCGTCTTAAAGTCAACAGAACAATATTTCTCGTTTTTATTACTTCCTAAACATGAATCAGTTCTAATTTACTTCTTTGAAACACATGCAATGAACTGTTTTTCTCAGATTTCCCTGATATACTGTGATTAGGAAATGTTAATATGGAAAAGGTCGTTAGAAGCTGTCCAATTACAATTTGAGCAAACTACGGTATAAATCACCTGTTCTGTTAATTGAAAGTATAACTCTGTGTTTTCGAAGAGTCTCTGTTTTACTGGCTTTTCTTTCAATATCATTTTTGTTGTGCACTTGGCAACATTATAACATTATGTTAACTGATTAAATGACTACATTTGAACGTAATTAACTACTGTAATTAGTTTTCTTAGATTTCATAGATTTCCTAACTTCAAACATTCATTGCTTCATTTATGGATCTCAAATTATATGGCTTCTAGCAAACATTGCTTCAGCATTCCACTGCTCCAAACATACCATGGCTTCTAACATATCCTACGTACCATTGCTTTAAAAAATCACCACCCCAAGTTGATGAGGCATGTATTTTTAATGAACCTAATTTATCCCAAGTCGCTAGTCTGTACCGCTTCGACCCGAAGAAAGATTCACATAAATGTGATGTTAGCACGATAGTTTTTCTTATTGCAATTATATTCGTCGAAAAACCTTGTTATAACTTGGTCAGGGTTTCTTGTTATGAAAAATTGATGTTATAAAAAATTAATGTTATAAAAAAATAAATTTCGACGACCGGTTATGCCAGTGTGCAATAAATTAAGCGCAGTTTCGTATGTTGTCCAAATGTCTTGTGAAAAATATTTTATTTATCAAAAGTATGAAAGCGCGCCAGAAAACAGATTTTGATTCAAATTGCGCGCCAAAAAGTTTTTGACCAACAAGAAACCCTGGATAGGCTATACCGCAAAATTTATATGTTTTGAAGTTGTTGATAGCCGATATAAAAAATAGTAAAACATTTAATAATCACATACTAAATAACTAAGTACTAACATTGAATTAACATGAAAATCATACTTAATTGCGACACTAATTATAAAAGTTACTAATTTTATTACTTCTCTATTACTAATTATATCCCTGACAAGACACCTTAAGGTAAACGTGTTAATTAAGCGCCAAGTACAGGAATAGCCATACAAATTTGTGAGGTTCATGTGTGTATCATGATCGTCTGTATATCATAGCTTGGTCAGGGTTTCTTGATAT
This sequence comes from Daptonema setosum, assembly GCA_964036265.1. Classification (NCBI taxonomy): domain Eukaryota; kingdom Metazoa; phylum Nematoda; class Chromadorea; order Monhysterida; family Xyalidae; genus Daptonema; species Daptonema setosum. Next base: position 439,768 of record CAXIWR010000001.1, read on the forward strand.
CAAAATTAATTTCGTAGGTTGGTGGCACACGTCTGCAAAGGATTATCGCAAATTTAGTATGTTGTCCAAATGTTATGTGAAAAAGTACGTATTTCTCAAAGTTTGTAAAGTGCACGAAAAGCAGATTTGAATTTAAATTGCGCGCCAAAACCATTTCAGGTAACAAGAAACCCTGGATAGGCTATTATAGGGATGTGCCAAGAAGTCCCTTAATGGCATGCTCCATCATCGTCTTCACTGTTCACTAGCGGACGAGGGAACAAACAAAAAGTGGAATTCCCCCCTCTTTGGCATTTTCAAAAAGTAGGATTGGTTCCCCAAGGTGTAGGTAAAATGGCCTCAAACTTGCCGATTCCCCCTCTTTGGCAAAATTCCCCTCCCTTTGGATGTTTAGCTCTTCCGCCAGTGTCACTGTTTACGTAGTAATGGTATTTACGGAAGACATTTGATCTTTATGAGATTCCTCCGCAGATGAGTGTTTCTCATATAGCTTGATCAGGGTAGAGCCTGTCCAGGGTTTCTTGATAGCCAAAAAAATTTTGGCACGCAATTTGAATTCAAACTTGTTTCGACACGCTTTTAAAATTTTTAATAACAGAAAAAAAATTGCGCTTGATTCATTGCATACGTGCGTAACCGGCTCACAGAATTAATTTATGATAACAAGAAACCCTGAACAAGTTATAACTTGTTATGACGGATGTGAATCTGTCTTGATTTTACTCTAACGAAATCCGTTAATCTACATACCACACCGTCCACTGGCCACTGCCCACCTACCAATCCGCAGTTTTCAGGCCATTTTACCTACACCTTAGGGAACAAACTCAGCTTTTTGAAACCGCCAAAGAGGGGAGAATTCCACTTTTCCCTCCCCTTCTCGTCCGCTAGTGGCACCGGTACATATACAGGGTGGCTCAAAAAAACCGTGGCACTTTTGAACCGATATTGTGAAAGTTATAGAGAAGCTGTGACAATGCGGTATTACACATTCGATAAAGGACATTTTGACTTAAAATGATGTCATATTATTAGGTTAAGAAGCTTACAGCGGCAGCGGCATGAAAATTTGTAAATGCGCGCCTTTTCACACAAAACTTAACCGAGTGTGTGCGCGCGCGTGTGTGCTCTGTTTCGTTTACTACTTGCTTTGCTTTTTTAGTTTTAAAACGTTGATTTGTTGTTAAAACCATGTAGAATTGATCATTTAAACAAAAACGGCTTCATTTCATGAAATATTTGGTACCCGAAGGATTTTTAACGAGCTCATGCCGCGGCGCTTGCTTGGTGTTGTCACCGTCATCAACGACCGTCTAACTTACTTTTTTTGCGTGATTAACAAAAAATATAAGAAAGATGTTCCAACTTCTTTGGTTTGGTGTCTACAGTAATGTTTTCTATTGTTTATACAGCAATCTACCATGTTTTGAAACACAAAAAGCACTATTTATTGCCGAATTCGGCATATTTTCTGATATTCGCCTTGTAACAGCAAATAATAGCAGAACTAAACTTCAGTCACATATCATTTTTTAGGTTAAAGTGTCCTCTGTCGAAAGCGCTATACCGCAGTCCCATAGCTTCTCTACAACTTTCGCAATATCTGTTCAAAAGTGCCACGGTTTTTTTGAGCCACCCTGTATGTTACAAAAATTTCATGCATACTAAATCTCCGAATGGATTTCAACTCGGCCGTTCGCTTTTTCCTGTTATCCTATAAATCCATTAATCCTAGTAGAAGATTATAATATTGCAATTGTTGGGAGCTCCCACCACTGGCGGACGAGAAGGGGAGGGAAAGTGGAGTTCCCCCCTCTTTGGCGTTTTCCAAAAGTAGAATTTGTTCCCTAAGGTGTAGGTTAAATTATCTGAAACTGCCAATTAAGTACCCCTCTTTGACGAAATTCCCCTGCCTTTGGAAGATCAGCTCATCCGCCTGTGGCTATCACACAGTTTGTTCAAAATGGTGATGAAAAATAGAAAAAAATAAGAACCAAAGAAAAAAAAATTTGTTTACAAACTAAGAACTAAAAAGTTTTGCGAAAAAATAGCTTTTTGGCTTTTAGCCGGGACTACTTGACTAATGTGCCTAATCAGTCGGACAGCACACAAAGAATCATATAACACAACTTTTCCTAATCAGCACTCCATGTTAAGTGTTACAAGATGTTCCTCTAATGTTTCATTATTGAAAACGCTTTGGACACAGTGTTGGTGGCAGAGTTTGTGTAGCGGCTATATTGCTGTATATTCCAACTGGAGGTTTGATCCAGATAATATGAAGATTATCCTCATTGTTGCAATTACATGTCTAGATTTTTCAATTTCTTGAGGCAGTCCTGCTTATGTGCAGTATGTGTTGTGAATTGGAAAGATCTGCCATACACAATAATGTTTCAGAAGCGACAATTTCTGTTTCTCAATCGTTACAGCCTATCCAGGGATTCTTGTTAGCCTGAACAACTTTGGCGCGCAATTTAAATTCAAACCTGCTTTTGGCGCGCGTTCAAATTTTCAAGAAATGAGATATTTTTCACTCAAAATTTTTACAACACTCTGACACTGTAATTCAATGTTATTGTGCGTAAAGGGTTCATAGAAACAATTTTTGATAACAAGTTACCTTGGCCAAGCTATAACAGAGCTCCCGAATACGCTAAAGGCCTCTTAATTGATTATAAGAAATGGTTTAAAACTGCGAGAACCCGAGGCATGGCCAGAACCAGGTTCTTAAGTCCAGAGCCGGATGCTCAAGCAATGAACTTTCTGTGCCACGTTTTAGCCACTTTTTTTAAATTTCTTAGAATCAGAGTCTCAAGTCCAGAACCGGATTCTCAAGTAAGAAATTTCCTGTGCCACGTTTTGGGTTTTCTTATAAACAATTACGAGGCCATGTATTCCATTACGTAAGATATGATTACCCTAATCCCATTTTGTGTACGAACTCACCGTATTTCCAGTTCCATGAAACTATGCGACCCGGGCGAAGGAAATCTGATTATCCATGGAAGACCTATGCTTTGGTGAACCATGGACCATTAGGCAACATGTACATACCATGGTATATGACGGAGGGTGCCTTCATAGTTAAAGTCTTCGAAGGTGCCACTCTCTTTTTGGAACCCTTCAGTGAGTGAGTGAGTGAGTGAGTGAGTGAGTGAGTGAGTGAATGAGTTACCTTGTTATCAAAAGTTAGTTCTTGGTCGCGTTACCACATAAGCAATGATTAAGCGTCATGTTAGTTAGTGTCTAAGGGTCATTTAGAAAAGTAGTTTTCTCGAAAATTTCAACGCTTGCTCTTAGCAGATTGGAATTTATTTTCGCGCCAAAACTTTACTGTGTAACAATGATACTCTGGATGAGCAACATGTAACATACAGTATGTATATATGTAGGTAATTAGCAGCAGGTGATATAGTTCGGACTACAATAGTCTAATATGAGCCAGTCTTATTCAGTTATAATGGCTTTCAGTACCCCCGATTCAACACAATATGTATGTAGTATCGTCGAAGAGTTTCGAACGTACGGCTTGATCATACGGCACAGCATGTACCTGCATATAGGCCTCATAATTGATTATAAGAAATGGTGTAAAACTGCGAGAACCCATAGCATGGCCAGAACCAGATTCTGAATTCCAGAACCGGATTCTCAAGTAATGAATTTTCTGTGCCATGTTTTAGCCACTTTTTGAAAATTCTTAGAACCAGATTCTCAAGTCCAGAACCGGATTCTCAAGAAAGGAATTTTATGTGCCACGTTTTGGATTTTCTCATAACCAATTACGAAGCCTATACGTATATATCTTCGTCAATGTATCTTATTATCAACATCTATTTCTATTCTATATGGACTTGTGACTAGAGTAGGGTCAAAGTAAACTGGCCAAATTACCTTTCGGCCAAGTTACCTTTTGGCCAGTTTACCATTTGGCCAGTTCACTCTTCGGTGAAAATTATTTGGCCAGTTTACCCTTTGGCCAATTTACCCGACCCCCTAGAGTATAATATATGTACAGTACAGGACAAAAAGATGTGACAAAATCGCCGAAGCTTCGGCGAACTTGCCGCAACTATGGCAACTCCAACGTATCCAACGATTTCTTGAGATTTAAATATTTTTTTGTTAAAAAGTTTTATATAAACAAGTATATCTCAGTAAATTCAAGAAAAATTCCAGTTGCCGAAGCTTCAGCGAAAATGCGCGATTCTCGCCGAAGCTTCGGCGATTTTGTCACATCTTTTTGTCCTGTACTGTATGGGCAATGAATCAGGCGCTCAAGGTTCGTATATTTTCCGACTGTAAAAAATCCCGTTTCTTCAGTAGTTATCAAAAACTTTTTCTATGCAATAAATCAAGTTGAATGCTCGTAAAGCCCGAATGATGTTTCTGCAAGCGAAAGTAGTGCCAAAAACGTCTAATAATGAAACATCACTAACCTCAACTCAACTCGGTTTTAACACCATAGTGTAACACAGTATGGCATAGGGTGATGATGATTGATGTGCGTGTTAACACTGATTGTCTGATGTTTCATTATCAGAAGTTTTCGGCCATATTTTTGATCGCAGAAACAACATACGGGCTTTACAATTAATTTTCCCGAAAAATTTCTCCAAAGGCAGATTCGCTAATTCAAACTGCGCGCCAACAGCAGACTTTTAATGTCAAACTGCACGCCAGACGGTTTCTGTATATAGCTAAGTCAGGGTTTCTTGTTATCGAAAATTAGTTCTGTGGGCCGGTTACGCACGTGTGCAAGGAATAAACGGAAATCTTCGTATGTTATCCAAATGTTATGCAAAAAATGTTTTCTTTATCTATAATTTAAAAGCGCACCAAAAACAAATTTGAATTCAAATTGCGCGCCAAAACTGTTTTGAGTAATAAGATACCCTGGATAGGCTTTAGCAAGGAACTATGGATAAGCTATAAACTAAATCTGCCAGATTCCATTAGGTTCTGTCAACATTTCATTACCCCAGATCAAGAATTCATCTTCTCGTGACATGAATTCCATTCGAAAACGTACGTTCAATTTCAGCGCTATTCTATCCCATATACGTATAGTCGAATTTTTTGGTTACGCCTTTTTCCGGGAATTTTTTTGTGTGTAAAACCTTTCCCTCACCCAGAAATTTGGGGTCGGAAGCAGCAATTTGGGGTTGATAAAAAGGTTTTACACAAAAAAAGTTCCTAAAGAAGATGATTACGACTCTTTTTAGGAACTTTTGTGTGTAAAACCTTTTATCAACCCCAAATTACTGCTTCCGACCACTAATTTCTGGGTGAGGGAAAGGTTTTACACACAAAAATGCCCGAAAAAAGGCGTATCCTAAAAATTCGACCATACTGTAGCAGTAGCTCGGTCACGGTTTCTTGTAATAACGAATCAGGATAACAATGAATGAAGCGTTGTATTTGTAGATTTTCGATTTTCTAAAATTTTAACGTGCACCGTTAAAATGAAATTTTATAGAAAAGCTATTATTCTGCAAGAGATTTAGTGCATAAAACACGTTTCAAAAATACAATCAGTCACTTACTCACTCACTCACGCACTCACTCACGCACGCACTCACTCACTCACTCACTCACTCACTCACTCACTCACTCACTCACTCACTCACTCACTCACTCACTCAGCTGGCGTCACGCACCTCGGACGCCTACTATACGGACGCGCAATACTACCAGAATCAACGCGGATCGGCTCAGATGCCGAATCCGGGCGGCGGGTGCCGTGGCAGAGATTTCGTCGGATCGCATCCAAGTATACCATTGCCATCGCGATACCATCGGCCAACGTCGGCGCTTCGTCAGCTGCACGTCGGCATGAACGCCAGCGACGTCAACCATCTCAAGATGAGCGCCGAGGCGGAGAACGAGTGGAAGAAGCGTATGCAAAAACATGAGCATAACCTGCAGGTGGGGTCGGAATTTTTTTTGTTTTTTTTTGTATAACGAAGTTTAAAAAAATTGCAAAAACTCAATCATTATGGAAACGTTTCCAGTGTTTTAATTATTGAATGAAATGAGGAAAAACGCTTTTTATAAGAAGGAAGTACAAACTTATGAGTAATATGTATGAAGTCTGAAAACGTTGATTGATGATTGAATTACCGAATGAGATGGGAGAAAGAAGAATGTGAAAACATGATTTCACTGAATTGCTTCCAGTGAGCAATTGACTTCATTTTCATTTTCATTTCATTTCATTAGGGCCAGGCCCAGGACATACAAAAGCATGAGTACACATGACAAAAGTATTGTATGACCATAGATCTGCAAAAAAAATTAATAACATTATAAATCAAGAATTTTGGTAATATGAGATTTTTCAGGAATATTATGACGGTGGAGTTGTGATATTATATCATGGAAAATATTTGTTTTGTTTGGACTGTATTTTTGTTTTCATATCAGCAACGCAGACGCAGTTCCTTGAGTGCAATTCAGGTTTAACAAACGGTAAAACATTCTCTATTGATTAGGGGACTATAAATTCGAAAGCCCGCCATTTTTTCCTTTGTAAGACTTTTCCATGTACATACGACAAGTTCAATTATAAATTTACACAATCTGAAAAAAGTGAGAAAAGCACCATGAAATGGGCCTCAAAAAAATCCAATCTTCTAATCAATTGAGAATGCTATAGTAAACGTATCAGATGTTTGGGCAGTACATTGCTTGCAGAAATAACATACGGGCTTTATCATCACAATGTACGTAGATAGCCGTCTTGTGTTGCACCGATTGAGTCAAGTTCCTCCCGGATTTGTAGTGAGCACAAACTTTTAGAAAACTGGATTTGAACTCACACGATATTAAAATGAGGTCGTAAAAAACACACTCTGATTATTCAAACAGTCTGCATTCATATTTCTTGTCTTAGTAAAACCCGTCTGTTGTGTCTGCAAGCAAAAATATTGCCCAAAACATCAGGCAATCAATGTTAACACGCACATCACTCATCATCACCCCATGCTATGCTATGTTAAGCTAAGAACTCAACCGAGTTTAGTTGAGACTAGTGAGTCATGTTTCATTATCAGACGTTTTGAGGAATATTTTTGCTTGCAGAAACAACATACGGGCTTTAGCTGCTCGTGTGTTTTTTATATAATTGATATCCCTAAACCCGTTACAACAAATGTCTTTTAAAAAATTTGAAAATTATAATATGTATGCTTTGAAAAAGTTTGCTTCTGGGAGTCACTCTGGTTGAAAAGAAAACCCTAGTCATGTAAAGTAAACTGCATTACAATTCACTCATTACTATGTATGTACAAGTGGATTATGTTACTGCCTTCACAACAAACCTACATGGCGTAAACATCTCTATATTTGTTGACTTCTACTCAGACTCCTCCAACACATATTTTGTTTAATTCAGTATTTCATTATTTTATTTTAGAATATTTTTTGTTTTTTTCTGGATTCTCTATTTCGATTTCAGCGCTACCCCGAGGCGGATCGATCGGACGGCGGTCAGCCGGTTCGGGCCTTTATGCTATTCGGTGGGCTGCGACGGGCCAAACGCGTCGGTGAACACCATTCCTGATTATAATGTGGTGATCAGAAAAATCAACTTTTTGAGAAATTAAATTTTTTGGCTAGAAATCATCAAAATTATTCTAAATTGAATGTTTGTTATGAGAACAGTCAGCCAATACCGATCGAATCTTCTGGTTGTTCGGTGGTCTGCGACGGGCCAAACGCGCCGGTGAACACCATTCCTGATTATAATATGTGGTGATCAGAAAAATTAATTTTTTGAGAAATTCAAACTTTTGGCTAGAAATCCTCGAAATTTTGGGTTTTTTTGCGCAAAATTTGTATTTTTTTATTCAAACTTGAATGGTTGTTCTGAGAACAGTCCGCCAATACCGATCGGTTATTCGGTGGTCTGCGACGGGCCAAACGCGCCGGTGAACACCATTCCTGATTTTAATAACTTTATTAATATAATAATTAACTAATTAATTTAATTTTATAAATCCGGTTTTTGTGCCGGAAAGTGTTCAGAGTCGTCTCAATTTTCTTGTATAACTCTCGGTACACCTGGAAATGAACTTTGTTCTCGAACTTTAGGAACTTCAGAAACTTCAGTTACGATTTCCGCAAGTTTTAAGAAAAAAATTCTGAAGACGACTCTGAACGCACCCAAATCAAATAACTGGTATACTAAAAAACAGTATTACGATTGAACAGCATTCCTAACTGTAATATGTGACATTCACAGTCCTTTTATGTTTGTCCAGATCGTCAAACAAAAATGAAACATTTTAAGTATGTTATAACATTCAGCTGATGAGTTGAGTTCAGTTTAGATGCTTGGCCAGTCATCACCTTCTATCAGATAATCGCACAATGAGATAATGTTTCACTGTCTGGAAAAGCTCGAATGCATGCTCTTTATTAGTATCCGAGAATGGTTTAGTTGTTCTATTGTTTTTCTTGCTGGTACTGTTTTTGGTTATCGACTCATTCGTATTACTGTATGTATTTTCTTGGGTTGTACAATGATCTCACTGTTTTTGTTTGTGGGTTATTTTGTCAAGTTTTAGTACATACTTACGGACAAGAAGAGGTGGGAAACGTGGAATTCCCCCTCTTTGGCGGTGACAAAAAGTAAATTTGTTCCTCGAGGACCTCTAAATTTGTAGGTGAAATGACCTAAATTTTTGCAAAAACCCGCTCTTTGAATAAGATTTACTTCCCTTTGAAGGTTTGGCTCGTCGGTTGTACAGCGATCTCACCGCTTTTCTGTTTGAGGTTTTTTTCGGGAGATCATTGCATATGTTTTGTGAAATTTTGCCTAAAAACTCACGAGAGAAGTAAATTGTAAGTGAAGTAAATCACTCACTCACTCACTCACTCACTCACTCACTCACTCACTCAAGGCCCGTACATACTCCACCATAACACCGTAATATAACATGTTATGCTATGGAGGCGGAGCCTGTTACGGTGGGTCTACATACACCCCCATCGTAACATAACACGCATCATAACATGCAGGAAGAAAAACTCTGTTATGGTGTTATTCGAATTTTTTGGAATAACTTCGTCCATAACACATGAGATAAATAAAATAAATTTAGTTTAAAAATTAATTTCAACAAACTGAAACTAGAATATTATCTTTTCATACTTTTTAACATTAATTTTCATCAGTTCAGCGCGATAAACGCTGATTGCATCATCTTTCAGTCGACATCCTGGAAAACAACAGCTCATGTTTCGATGCTCCATAATTTAATTATCCGTTCCAAGTTGTTTTTTTTGGGTAGCCATGGGAAAAGAATCTAAATTTATGTTTAATATTCCAGAAGATGAAACATAAACACGCGCGCGAACGTTCGAGAAGGTTCCAAACACTATGAAACATTAGGTAATCCATCCCAAGTCAAGCCCAGGCAAGCTGAGCTGCATTGCTGGTGAGCTGAACAATAAAAACAGTATATTCCTATCAGCAGGGAATACAAAACAGTCTAGAATTATTAATTTCGAAGTATTAATGGCTAAAAGCTTATTTAGAAAGAAAAATTTTGGTCGGCCGCATTGAAGAAATCAATTGCCTTGTTATGGTGGATTTCCGAACATACTTCATGCGTCGTAACATAACATTGCCCGCCGTAGCATAACTTGCTATGTTATGATCCCTTGTTATGTTACGTGTTATGGTGGAGTATGTACGGGCCTTTACTCACTCACTCACTCACTCACTCACTCACTCACTCACTCACTCACTCACTCACTCACTCACTCACTCACTCACTCACTCACTCACTCACTCACTCACTCACTCACTCACTCACTCACTCACTCACTCACTCACTCACTCACTCACCCAATTACTCAATTATGCTGTCACCTCATGTTGGCTGCATGAAAACCGAAACTATATACCGTATATTCCTATATGAAATTCTATTGAATGTATTGATGTTGGAACAATAATCAAATAAAAGTAAAAAGTTCATGTAGTTGTTATTCAAGAAACGATAAAAAAATTCCTTTTACAAAGGTAGATAATCAAAATGAGAATGATAAAAAAAATATATATAAAATAGGCTCAGTCATTTCCTGCTATTCCTGACTGAGCCTATTTTATATACATTTCTTTTTCAAACATCATTCCGGCAATCATTCTTTTGAAAAAAATCTTGTCCACTTGCAGAGCGTCGCTTCATATATATTATTTGCAAACTTATCGAAAACTGCAGTTTTTTGTCGCATTTCGAATAAAAGTTGTCCTCTTACATACTTGAGTTCTTTTCATGAAAAACAGAAATTTCAGATCAGTATATGGAAGAATCGCTCTAAAATACGGGCATACTCGCTCGACCGACCGTACTAGGATACAACACTTTTATAGGCCTCGGATTTGGTTATAAGATCATCCAAAACGTGGCACAGAAAATTCCTTACTTGAAAATCTGGTTCTGGACTTGAAAATCTGGTTCTAAGAATTTTAAAACGGGGCACAAAAATTTCATTACTTGAGAACCCGGTTCTGGACTGGAGAATCTGGTTCTGGCCTTGCCATGGGTTCTCGCAGTTTTAACCATTTCTTATAATCAATTATGAGGCCTATAACTGCGTTTAAAATCGTTTAAACGCGCGCCAAAAACTTGCACGAAATACTTTGTATCACACGAAACTGTGAAGTAGCTTTAGGGCACAAGTTAAAAGAATGGGAATGGCAAGAAAACAGGCTGGTGCGTGGATAATTGAAGTACACAAGCAGCTATATATGAA
>CAXIWR010000001.1:450737-453237 GCA_964036265.1 Daptonema setosum
ACTCACTCACTCCCTCACTCACTCACTCACTCACTCAGAACAGACTTGACAGTTGACTATAAAAACCGGGACGTTTTTTACGCGTGGTCCTGACACACACTTGCGGACGAGAAGGGAAGGGAAAAGTGGAATTCCCCCTCTTTAGCGGTTACCAAAAGTAAAGTTTGTTCCTCAACGTGTAGGTAAAATGGTAAACTTTCTGCCGATTTCGCTTTGGAAAGATTCCCCTCCCTTTGGAGGTTTGGCACGTCCTCGTGGTCCTGGTACACAAAGCCCCTATTATTTCGGCGACCCTGCGATCAAGCGTAAAAGTCGATACAGTTTCCACATTTCAGACAACAAAAATCGCCTGTGCTTATTTGGCATGAAATTTTGAGTATGTAGGTCTTAAAAATCGTTTCGAGGTTCCCAAGCATGTGTGTACAAATATACTCACATATGTCTTTACGAGGAAACTTTAGGACCTATAATTAGTACCGGAAAAAGTTATAGAGATATTCTACTAATGTATTTTTATGACTATAAGTTCTCAAAAACGTTCCTGTAAAATAAAAATGCCAGATGGTTATTAAAATAACCGGTTACAATTGGTCAGTGGCGGACGAGCTAAACCTTTAAAGGGAGGTGAATTTCTTCAAAGAGAGGGGAATTGGCAATTTTCGGATCATTTTACCTACACCTTAGGGAACAAATTTAACTTCTTGAAACCGCCAAAGAGGGGGAATTCCACTGTTCCCACCCCTTCTCGTCCGCTAGTGCAATTGGTCAATCATTATGTCCTTATGACTTTCCCAAGTTGAACAAACTGTTATTTCGTAGGCTCACAGGGTTTCATGTTAAAATTTGTTGCCAGATGAAAAAATATGGATGTAATCATTTTATGTATTCTTTAATTCAAAAACTGTGTAAAGCCCGTATGTTATTTCTGCAAGCAAAAGCATTGCCCAAAACTTCTGATAATGAAACATCAGACAATCAGTGTTAACACGCACACCAATCATCATCACCCCATGCTCTACTGTGTTGAACTATGGTGTCAACAGAGTTGACTTGGGGCTACTGATGTTTCATTATCAGAAGTTTTGGGCAATGCTTTTGCTTGCAGAAACAACATACGGGCTTTACCAGACCTGTAGTTCAATGGAAATAGAAATAGTTCAGCTGAAACAAAAAAAAATTAATGGCCCCGCCAAACGTTGCCGTTGTATGTATCATTTGGGTACAACCCATAATATTGGGCAATAGACGGAACAATGGTATATTTAAGGAATTCCTGATCTAATAAATTATAGAGTTTCTTGGACTTCATGTGCAAGATATATGTACAAGATCCTACGATGGAAATGACACTGTATGTTCTCACGTGTATTGCTTTCCTTTATTTACTATGCTACTGAATAATTTATTTTTTACATACAATTATATCACACATATATGTAATTTTTATGGACTGACTGGTTGATACATTGAAATTTTTTTTACTGTTCAAAAAAATAACGATCATTTTTAGGAATTATGCCTCGAATATTCATCAAAACGACTTTTAAATTGGGCTTATTAGCTTTCGGAGCCGTGGTTTGTGTTATTGGGCCACAGATGGCGTACACCAACTGGCCTTCCAAGTTAGATGCGTCGCTGAAATTGGAATCCCTACCATAGGTTATCGGGGGTTAACGAACACAGCAAATCAAACTCAACACTTGAAGATATTCAATTCAACAACGCCGTGAAACGGTATAACCAAAAAAACAGGATGGGGTCAGTTTCAAAAAACTGAAACCGTACTCCGTTCCGTTTCAGTTCGTCTCAACGCCGAAACTTTGAACCGACGGATCAACCATTGAAGACATCCTACGACCAATCAACAAGGGGTAATAACCTGACCAGAATGATGTTTCAATATTACTTTATTGATGATGATGTCTATTGGGCACAGCGAAGGTACGCCGAGTCGTTGAGGTCAAATCACATCAAGCAAAACAGAAAGACACTGGATGAAAATTTTAGTTACTGTTGTTGTTGTTGTTGTTGTTGTTGTTGTTGTTGTTGTTGTTGTTGTTGTTGTTGTTGTTGTTGTTGTTGTTATTGTTGTTGTTGTTGTTGTTGTTGTTGTTGTTGTTGTTGTTGTTGTTGTTGTTGTTGTTGTTGTTTTTGTTGTTGTTGTTGGTTAATGTATACTGTATTAAACTATGGTGAGGCTAGTGATGTTTCATTATCAAACGTTCTGGGCAATATTTTTGCTGGCAGAAACAAAAACGGGGTTGTTGTTTATGCCTGTGCATGCGTGACAACTTCTCATCAAAATGGGGATTTTTTTACAATCATCACATTGGTCTCTTTATTTATCAAAAATTCATTTTCCCACGTAACTTTTTAGCCCTTCACCAACTTTATCTACCACGCGTTGCATAAAACAGGCAGTGAAAGAATACGGATGGCGTTAAGAGCCGGGTGCAGTCGACGTTGGTTGTTGTTGTTGTTGTTGTTGTTGTTGTTGTTG
>CAXIWR010000001.1:458237-463237 GCA_964036265.1 Daptonema setosum
GGCCGATCTAGCAACATGCCTTAAAACTACATTGTATAGCCAAGTATGTCGCATGAAACATTGAATAACTTTCTGATAGTTCCACTATATGGCTTGAAACATGCAACACTGATAGCTGATACCATAAATCTGAAGTGCTGGAAACAGTTTTTGATTTGATCAATTATTCCACCTTCTATTGAATATTGAAAACAAAATCGCAATTTCTAGCAAATGTTGGCGAAAAGTTGCGGATAAAAAAACTTTGAAAAAAGCAATTAATTGAATGAAAAATGTACTTTAACTTTTGAAATACACCTCTTACTGCTATTTAACTTTGTATTAAACAAAAATTCGTTCTTTTGTATCACTTTTAATTTTCGGTCTAAATCTCTAAAATGCAGTCGCGTAAAGAACATAAACAGGCATGTTGCTAGATCGGCCGTAAAACACGCAATATTGAACCGAATCAAAATTTTTAAAATTCAGTGTAATAGCGGATAACTGTTTTATTAACCTGTGAAATTATAGGTCGTTATCTAGAACACTGTGAAAGTTATTCAAAAAACTCAATCATTACACCTCGCTGGGACACCCTGTACTTTTGTTGAACAGCAAGGGAGGTTCTCATTTCGCGTTCAGCAACACAACCGGTTATTTGAGTATTACTGTACATGTCAGTTACAAAATGGAAAGGAAAACGTGAATACTGAAAAAAATTCGCCCATAAATAAACTACTATTAGTTTCAATACGTTGAAAAGTGGAAATATTTTTCAATTCTGGAATCGTTGTCTGGATTGAATTATTGTCTTTGAGTCAGGTTTGTTTCAACTGAACAGTTTCAATTGTTTGTCAAAGAGCCTGTATGTTGTTTCTGCAAGCAAAAATATTGTCCAAAACTTCTGATAATGAAACATCAGACAATCAGTGTTAACACGCACATCAATCATCATCAACCCATGCTAAACTGTGTTAAACTATGGTGTCAACCGAGTTGAGTTGAGGCTAGTGATGTTTCATTGTCAGACGTTTTGGGACATAGTTTTGCTTGCAGAAACAACATACAGGCTTTACATGTTTGTCAAATTCACATACAGTCGGTGCAGCTGGTTATGTCTTGTAAAACTGTTGCCATTCACATACTAAAATAGCTTTTTTCTCTGATTATAACGGGAATATGAATATGAAAATTGGTGGAGATATGGAATAGGATCTGGCGCACCTTTTCAGTCAGCCAGAACATAAAAAAATCGTCCCTACTCATGAAACATCACCTTTACTACACATTTATGGTCCGTGTACGTTCTCGTCATTTTTTCTGCATGTGAAATTTTTTTTGTAACTATATATCGAACTGAAAAGGTGCGCCGGATTCTATTCCACATCCCCACCAATTTTTATCATCATATTCCTATTATAATCAGAGAAAAACTCAATTGTAGGATGTGAATGGCAACAGTTTTACAAGACATAACTCGCTGCACCGACTGTAGAGTACATAACGCAGATTATACGATGAACTATTTATATACTCTTCCAATGCACCAGGCCATGATACAATACGTGTATAGGGTGGACTTTTGGTTATTAGAATGGCCACAAAAAGGTAATCAGTGTTTCTCTTATAAAACTGAATTTTGGGTTTCGGGGTCTATTCTGTGTTTTGACAAAATTCGACGTTTTTGAAAAAAACAAAAAAATTATTTTCCGTGAATCCAAAATCCAAAATTTTAAATTTAAATTTTGGGTTCACAGCAATTTTTCTTCTCGTTTTTCTTGTTTTTTTGTAAAAACATTGCAATCTAAAATTGACCCCAAAACCCAAAATTCAGTTTTATAGGGGATCACTGATCACCTTCTGTGGCAAATTGTCCACCCTATAACAAGAGGTTCCCTTGAGAAAACTGAAAACCCAACCACGTAATAAAATTCACAGATGCAACCTAGTCACTAAATAGAATCACACAGTTCAATAAAACGGTTAACTTTACCGTGCATACCTGAACTTTTTTATAATACCTGCTTAAATTCTTATTCAGTCGCGTTGCAATTAACAAGCAACGTGTGTGGTGGTCACTTTTACAACTAACCACTAGCGCACTTCCGAATTCCCCCCTCTTTGGCATTTTCAAAAAGTAGAATTTGTTCCCTGATGTGTAGGTAAAAGGACCCAATTTTTGCCGATTCCTCCCCCCTCTTTGGAAAGATTCCCCTCCTTCTGGAGGTTTATCTCATCCGCCAGTGCAACTAACACACAGATTGGCAACTCGTTCTTTTAGTTTGGTCCACGACTACATCCCTGCAACTACTTATGTACATAGCAGTGTGTTTTCATGAGTTTGTAAAAACTTTACAATTTCAAATAACACACGGGCAGCAGATAATATTAACCGATTAACCAAATTTGGTTGATACGAATACGTCTGCAATTACAGGAACTACATAAAAGACGATAAAGACGCTTTCGACATTCTAGTGAAAATCACATACACTATTTTGCTCGGACCATGAAACATCAACTTTACTTTTTTTTATATACGTGCATGATGCACGTACTGAACTAGCTTGTGGCCCAACATCTGAGTTAGCGTGAAAGATGTATTTTACGGGCTATGATGTTTTTTATTAATTGAAATTGGTATATTATCTTTGTATGCTTATGTTAAAATTTTTTTTACAAAATTACCGTTTATTTCACCCAACAAGTTTTCAACCTAATGGTTCATGGTCTGACTCTTTTTGTCTGTCAAATTTCACTAGATTCCCAAAAGGGTCTTTAACGCCAATTCGCAGACGACTTCCATAAAGCTCAAGACAGAAGTTCGACCGGAGAAAATGTTGTTTTATAGCCTATCCAGAGTTTCTTGTTAGTCAAAAGCATTAGGCTTAATTAATTTCATACGTGCGTAACCAGTGCGTAAAATGATTTTTTGATAACAAGAAACCCTGACCTTGAAGCTATATTATGCGTTTTTGCGCTTCTCTGCGATGTGTAATTTCAGTTTGATGATGACAACTTGGCAACACCACTGAACTTGTCTTCTTGTCACGGTCGGACGGTATTAAACAGGTTTGGCCTAAAAACAACACGATTTCGTACGTGAATAACGTTTTCTTGCATCAACAGATTTTTACGCGGACGCGGTGAGGAGCATTTTCTTTACAACGTATCAATTAAAACATGCCGAACTTTTGGTACGATCCGGCTATTATATTACTCTTGTTATGACCAAAATAAGAAGTTTATACCATTTCGAGTTGAAAAAGACACCGTTTTAGTATCACAAATGCCACGGCACTTAATTTTCAAAGTTTCTAACTCTCTTAACGATTACCGTATTTCAAACTGGTCGATCGAGTTTCAAGAAAGATAATTCTCACGCGAACTTGGATTGAAACTTCGTGGTACGGAAAATCAGGTCTTTTTTACGAGGAGAGAAATTAGAATTTCTGTGAATTTTTATTTTATTTTCTTCGAGTAGGACAACTTTGAACCAGCTGAATACATAGTCGTAAATACATAATTGGTTTGTATTGTTAAACTTGATTAGTTGTAACAAGAAACGTACATATATGGTGCACAGTTTATGTACTAACTACTAATGCATGTTTTTTATTCGAAAAAAATCTGAATTTAGTGTATATTGAAAGCTCGGAGTGGGTGAGGTGGACAAAAACTTCAATATTTATTATTTAGGATATTTAAGTTTATATTTTGCCTTTAAATTGCTGCTTAACACAATAAAATCGATTGATTCAAGAAAAAGTTATTCACGGACAAAATCGTATGGTTTTTTGGCCCACCCTGTATAAGGATAGCAGAAATACACGACTTTGGTATGGTAAGAAGCACTGGAGGACTAGATAATCCTCCAAAGGGAGGGGAATTTCCCCGAAGAGGGGGGAATCAGCAGTTTTCAGGCCATTTTACATACACCTTCTGGAACAAACTCTAGTTTTTGAAAACGCCAAAGAGGGGGAATTCAACTTTTTCCTCCCCTTCTCGTCCGCTAATGGTAAGAAGTTGCTGCTCGATATTCAAGGTCAACTGCGATTCTCATAGTTCATCAATAGCATACTATAGGTCGGACAGTTGGTTATTAGAAAGAAATCTGTAGTTATTTGACTGTCCACCAAATTATGGATTCTCAGTATTTTGTATTTTGCATCGTGGTGTCAAAGACTAGATATTGGAAACACGGGAAAACCTGTATAGATCATGGTTTGGTTTGTGAAGAAACTGTTTCGTGAAGTTTAGCGACAAAATGTGTTAATAGTGATTCATAACTTCTGCTCCTTCATGGACTTTTTTAGACTTGAACTTAATTATAATTAAACTGCCCAATGATAAAAAATGGCTTCGTCAGCGTACTGTGAATTGAAAAGGGAAAATGAAATATAAAAAATAAATACGCAAACATTGACTTACTGCTAGTTGAATAACTTTCTACAGTACACGACGAGAAGATGTTTCGAGAATCGCAACATTCTGTACACTGGCGGTCGAGCTAGTCCTCCAAAGGGAGGGTAGTTTCGTCAAAGAGGGGTAATCGGCAGTTTTCAGGCCATTTTACCTACACCTTAGAGATCAAATATCTAATTTTTGAAGTCGCCAAACAGGGGGGAATTCCACTTTTCCCTCCCCTTCTCGTCCGCTAGTGTCGCAGAAAGTGCCCCTGTATAGTCATTTACCCGATTTCGCTTAATTGCAGTTCTTGCGGGTTAGCAATTGACTGCACTAGCGGACGAGAAGGAGTGGGAAAAGTGGAATTCCCCCCTCTTTGGTTTTTTCAAAAAGTGAAGTTTGTTCCTTAGGGTGTAGGTAAAATGACAAAATTTCAACAAGTTCCCCCCTCTTTGATGAGTTCCCCTCCCTTTGGAGGGTTAGCTCGTCCGCCAGTGCTTGACCGTGTTACGTTTGAGGCAAAAAGTGCGCACGAAAGTTGTATCATTATTATGGCCAATTATGATGTAGTCACAAGCGGACGAGAAGGGGTGGGGAAAGTGGAATTCCCCCTC
>CAXIWR010000001.1:466755-469255 GCA_964036265.1 Daptonema setosum
CACTAACTCACTCACTCACTCCCACACTCACTCGCTCACTCACTCACTCACTCACTCACTCACTCACTCACTCACTCACTCACTCACTCACTCACTCACTCACTCACTCACTCACTCACTCACTCACTCACTCACTCATCACTCACTCACTCACTCACTCACTCACTCACTCACTCACTCACTCACTCATTCATTCACTCACTCACTCACTCACTCACTCACTCACTCACTCACTCACTCACTCACTCACTCACTCACTCACTCACTCACTCACTCACTCACTCCCTCACTCACTCACTCACTCACTCAGAACAGACTTGACAGTTGACTATAAAAACCGGGACGTTTTTTACGCGTGGTCCTGACACACACTTGCGGACGAGAAGGGAAGGGAAAAGTGGAATTCCCCCTCTTTAGAGGTTACCAAAAGTAAAGTTTGTTCCTCAACGTGTAGGTAAAATGGTAAACTTTCTGCCGATTTCGCTTTGGAAAGATTCCCCTCCCTTTGGAGGTTTGGCACGTCCTCGTGGTCCTGGTACACAAAGCCCCTATTATTTCGGCGACCCTGCGATCAAGCGTAAAAGTCGATACAGTTTCCACATTTCAGACAACAAAAATCGCCTGTGCTTATTTGGCATGAAATTTTGAGCTATGTAGGTCTTAAAAATCGTTTCGAGGTTCCCAAGCATGTGTGTACAAATATACTCACATATGTCTTTACGAGGAAACTTTAGGACCTATAATTAGTACCGGAAAAAGTTATAGAGATATTCTACTAATGTATTTTTATGACTATAAGTTCTCAAAAACGTTCCTGTAAAATAAAAATGCCAGATGGTTATTAAAATAACCGGTTACAATTGGTCAGTGGCGGACGAGCTAAACCTTTAAAGGGAGGTGAATTTCTTCAAAGAGAGGGGAATTGGCAATTTTCGGATCATTTTACCTACACCTTAGGGAACAAATTTAACTTCTTGAAACCGCCAAAGAGGGGGAATTCCACTGTTCCCACCCCTTCTCGTCCGCTAGTGCAATTGGTCAATCATTATGTCCTTATGACTTTCCCAAGTTGAACAAACTGTTATTTCGTAGGCTCACAGGGTTTCATGTTAAAATTTGTTGCCAGATGAAAAAATATGGATGTAATCATTTTATGTATTCTTTAATTCAAAAACTGTGTAAAGCCCGTATGTTATTTCTGCAAGCAAAAGCATTGCCCAAAACTTCTGATAATGAAACATCAGACAATCAGTGTTAACACGCACACCAATCATCATCACCCCATGCTCTACTGTGTTGAACTATGGTGTCAACAGAGTTGACTTGGGGCTACTGATGTTTCATTATCAGAAGTTTTGGGCAATGCTTTTGCTTGCAGAAACAACATACGGGCTTTACCAGACCTGTAGTTCAATGGAAATAGAAATAGTTCAGCTGAAACAAAAAAAAATTAATGGCCCCGCCAAACGTTGCCGTTGTATGTATCATTTGGGTACAACCCATAATATTGGGCAATAGACGGAACAATGGTATATTTAAGGAATTCCTGATCTAATAAATTATAGAGTTTCTTGGACTTCATGTGCAAGATATATGTACAAGATCCTACGATGGAAATGACACTGTATGTTCTCACGTGTATTGCTTTCCTTTATTTACTATGCTACTGAATAATTTATTTTTTACATACAATTATATCACACATATATGTAATTTTTATGGACTGACTGGTTGATACATTGAAATTTTTTTTACTGTTCAAAAAAATAACGATCATTTTTAGGAATTATGCCTCGAATATTCATCAAAACGACTTTTAAATTGGGCTTATTAGCTTTCGGAGCCGTGGTTTGTGTTATTGGGCCACAGATGGCGTACACCAACTGGCCTTCCAAGTTAGATGCGTCGCTGAAATTGGAATCCCTACCATAGGTTATCGGGGGTTAACGAACACAGCAAATCAAACTCAACACTTGAAGATATTCAATTCAACAACGCCGTGAAACGGTATAACCAAAAAAACAGGATGGGGTCAGTTTCAAAAAACTGAAACCGTACTCCGTTCCGTTTCAGTTCGTCTCAACGCCGAAACTTTGAACCGACGGATCAACCATTGAAGACATCCTACGACCAATCAACAAGGGGTAATAACCTGACCAGATTGATGTTTCAATATTACTTTATTGATGATGATGTCTATTGGGCACAGCGAAGGTACGCCGAGTCGTTGAGGTCAAATCACATCAAGCAAAACAGAAAGACACTGGATGAAAATTTTAGTTACTGTTGTTGTTGTTGTTGTTGTTGTTGTTGTTGTTGTTGTTGTTGTTGTTGTTGTTGTTGTTGTTGTTGTTGTTGTTGTTGTTATTATTGTTGTTGTTGTTGTTGTTGTTGTTGTTGTTGTTGTTGTTGTTGTTGTTGTTGTTGTTGTTGTTTTTGTTGTTGTTGTTGGTTAATGTATACTGTATTAAACTATGGTGAGGCTAGTGATGTTTCATTA
>CAXIWR010000001.1:474255-500183 GCA_964036265.1 Daptonema setosum
ATTTTGGGATTCGAATTTGATCTCGTAATCAATTAAAACTGGCATAACATCATTTTGTTTATTTATTTCAAATTCAACTTCTTCAACTTCAATTTCAAATTTTATTTATGTTTCTCACCGTAATGGCAACGAGGAATACCAAGTCACAAAGTGAAATAACGGTAAAAAATTCTGCAGAAATTCCAGGTATTTCTGCTGCCCACATTAATATGTTCGGAATCATGACCAATTCACAGTCGAGGGAGCTTGGTTGGGACGGTAAAAGTTAGTGTTGTTGTTGTTGTTGTTGTTGTTGTTGTTGTTGTTGTTGTTGTTGTTGTTGTTGTTGTTGTTGTTGTTGTTGTTGTTGTTGTTGTTGTTGTTGTTGTTGTTGTTGTTGTTGTTGTTGTTGTTGTTGTTGTTGTTGTTGTTGTTGTTGTTGTTGTTGTTGTTGTTGTTGTTGTTGTTGTTGTTGTTGTTGTTGTTGTTGTTGTTGTTGTTGTTGTTGTTGTTGTTGTTGTTGTTGTTGTTGTTGTTGTTGTTGTTGTTGTTGTTGTTGTTGTTGCTGTTGTTGTTGTTGTTGTTGTTGTTGTTGTTGTTGTTGCTGTTGTTGGTTGTTATTGTTGTTGTTGTTGTTGTTGTTGTTGTTGTTGTTGTTGTTGTTGTTGTTGTTGTTGTTGTTGTTGTTGTTGTTGTTGTTGTTGTTGTTGTTGTTTACAGGCGAGTCTAGCCATGCACTGACGGAGGCCTACCTACGATCGCTAGCTCTGGTGGGTGTCACCGAACAAATCGAACCCTTCCTCGATCGTCTGGGCGCTCAACTGGCAATTTCGATGAAAGAAACCTCCTCTTACAGTCCATATCCGGCTTATATAAAGTCTGCCACTCCATCATCAAAAGTGGCCAGGCAACTATCCGATGAACATAAAACGAAGCTGCGATCGTTGCAATGGGCCGATCTCCGATTGTACGAGGTGGCGAGAACGTTGGCCGTGGTAGACTCGTAAGATATAGTCGATCCAGGATTCTTTATTATTCAGCATTTTTTCTGCGCGCAACTTGAATTCAAATCATGCTTAACTCATTATGATGTAAAGCCCGTATGTTGTTTCTGCGAACAAAAATAGTGCCCAAAACTTCTGATAATGAAACATCAGACAATCAGTTTTAACATGATACATCAATCATCATCACCACATGCTCTGGTGTTGAACTATGGTGTCAACCGAGTTGAGTTGAGGCTACTGATGTTTCATTATCAGAAATTTTTGGCAATAGTTTTGCAGAAACAGCAAACGGGCTTTAGTAAGATTTGCGAACACCGACCGAACACACCAAGTTTCATGTCAAGGGATACAATTGCTTTGGGAAGTTGTTTTTGTACTACGTACATCATTTAACGGGTATTTGATCATAAAAAAAATTTTAGATCATTTTCACTCATTTTATTCATTCATGATATTTATTCACAGGGACAGTCATCATATTTGAGTGAAAACATTACGAATTGTCGATCATCATCATATTTATAAGATAAGTTAATCGAGCAAATGAAATTTTTTACCGTTTGATTATCCGCAGGGTGTTTTACTCACTCACTCACTCATTTACTCACTCACTCACTCACTCACTCACTCACTCACTCACTCACTCACTCACTCACTCACTCACTCACTCACTCACTCACTCACTCACTGACTCAATCACTCACTCACTCACTCACTCAATCCCTCACTCACTCCCTCACTCATTCACTCACTCACTCACTCACTCACTCACTCACTCACTCACTCACTCACTCACTCACTCACTCACTCACTCACTCACTCACTCACTCACTCACTCACTCACTCACCCACTCACTCACTCACTCACTCACTCACTCACTCACTCACTCACTCACTCACTCACTCACTCACTCACTCACTCACTCACTCACTCACTCACTCACTCACTCACTCACTCACTCACTCACTCACTCACTCACTCACTCACTCACTCACTCACTCACTCACTCACTCACTCACTCACTCACTCACTCACTCACTCACTCACTCACTCACTCACTCACTCACTCACTCACTCACTTACTCACTCACTCACTCACTCACTAACTCACTCACTCACTCACTCACCCACTCACTCACTCACTCACTCACTTTGTGTAAGCCCATCACAAACAAATAATGTGTGTAAATGTTTAGAAAAGTTTACGAAGTGGTTATCCGTTTAAAAAAAAAGGTGTGCTAAAGTTGGTGCTAAAATCGTGTTTTTTGTTTTGGTATTGAATTTCTGATATGATACATTGTATCAACTTATGATTGATAGAAAACGTTGGGCCTTGAAAAAGGCTTTCAAATTAAGAGAGCCAGTGATTAAAAGTTTCAGAAATGACGTTTTTATTTGTATTATTCTCTTCCAGAATTACTGTATAGCATGACAAGATAAAGAGACATGTGTCAAAATAGGCTGATCAACGTGTGATATAGTCGAACATGAATTACTGTTCCAAAAAGGAGCGTGATTTATCGATAAACAACCTGATGTTTGAGGGGTGGCAGGTTTTTTGTCGATGAACATTTCGTCTGTACAGGTATTAAAATTCACCTTTTTCCGATGATATCTTCGTTGACGAAAATCTGACATCATGAAGCATCAGTTTTTTGCATCAGCTTTTTTTCGATGAAGTTAACGTCCGATAAATGTGATTTTTCTTCCCTTACAGACGAAATGTTCATCGACAAAAAACCTGCCACCCTCTAAAACATCAGGTTGTTTATCGATAAATCACGCTCCTTTCTGGAACAGTAATTTATTTTTGACTATATGCAAACAATAAAGTCTGGGGCATCTCGTTTTGATGGTAGAGAGTACACAGAATCAACGAACGTGGGTACGAAAATAGTCAGATTGTACAAAAATGTGTATAGTTATACAAATCTTTTAAGTTTCTAAAAGTAATAAATAGGTACATAAATATATTTTAAGTCGTTGCTTATACTGAAGGATGGTTTAAAAAAATTACAACACTTTCAAGCTGAATAACTTGTGGCACAGACATCAGATTCAATTGAAATTTCCAGATGATATCATCAACATCTTAACCTAATTTTTTTATAAAACCAAATTGATCGGGCAATTACAGCGGCCACCATGCATCAATGTGTGCAAAAGTGCGAGTCTATGACTGACTGACTGACTGACTGACTGACTGACTGACTGACTGACTGACTGACTGACTGACTGACTGACTGACTGACTGACTGACTGACTGACTGACTGACTGACGGACTGACTGACTGACTGACTGACTGACGAACCAACTGACTGACTGCCTGAAATACTGACTTCCTGACTGACTGACTTACTGGCTGACTGACGGACTGACGGACTGACGCAGTTTTCCATAAGCTACCCTTTTTTCATCTTCAAGTTTCTCAAATCGCTCATATGACTTACTGATTGACTGACGGACTGAAGGACTGACAGACTGACTTACTGACTGACTGACTAAGACTGACTAAGACCGATATCACACGTTAAGCGCCTAAATTAAGCCACTTCATTACTGAAATCGATTGAAGCACCTTCTTTGAATTTCAAGAACCTGTTAGAACCAAAATTAGTTTCTTTATAATAAAAATTTTTGCGAAAATTTTGTTTACCACTCTTCAGGAGTAACTACTTGAATGTATAATAACAGGTTTTTGATCACCTTTCCCTGAAGGCCAGACAAAAAGGGGGAAATGTATGAGAATAGAATCAGCCGATACATCTTTCTCGAAACTGAGCACACGTTTTTTCAGTATTCATATAATGTATCCGTATCCAAAAAAAATGTATCCAAAAACCAACCAGAATTAATATAATGTATCGGTATCCGTATCCAAAAACTTTAAAACTTGTATCCAAAACGGTGTATCCAGAAAGTTTTATTGTGTTATTAGATACATATAGCTATATAAAGTATCCATAAATAATTGGATACAGTTTTTTCTATCAAAAAAATGGTATCTGTATCAAAAAATGGTATCTAAAAATTTTTTAGATACAGATACAGATACTTTATATTAATATTGCGTTTTTTAGCTGTACATGAATTTTTTTAAGGATTATAGTTGTTTTACTATGTTTAACCAAGAGACTTTCAACCAGAAAAATGCACTCTTGAGGATAACAATTACATGGTCCCGGGCTCAGCACAAATTTGTGATAAGAAATTTTCAATTTAATTTAAAAAAAATTAATCAATTGAAATAAAATAAAAGTTAGAAATAAAATAAAAGTTTAAAATAATTATATCAATTTCTCTATTATTTACAGATCTATTGAACTCCCGACGTTAATCGGAAATAGAAGAAAAGCAGCAGCAGACCTCAGGTTCATCATGGGTGTACCGGCATTCTTTCGATGGTTGAGCAAAAAGTATCCGTCGATCGTGGTGAATTGTGTGGAGAAGAAAGGAGAAGTGGTTAGCTTATACTTTCATTGATTCTGCGTCGGATTCACTAGCGGAAGAGGGAAGAACGGAAAAGTGGAATTCCTCCCTCTTTGGCAGTTCAAAAAAGTTGCTTTATATCTGGAAAAATTTCTTTCTCTGAAGGTTTGGCTCATTTGCCAGTGTCGGGTTTGATGTTACCAGCTTTCTGTGGGTTGCCTTGACATCCACTTTATCTTTTGCCCCGTTCAGATAATCTCAGATCGTTTGACCTAAAGTACCCATTGCGTTATCATTGAGTTCATCTAAACTTGTCGCTTCCCTTGTCAAGTTGTTAAGACGCCGGCCTCGCTCGCCGATGGTCCTGGTTCGAGCCCCGGGTTGAGACACAGCGCATTCAAGAACGTTGTTGATGATCAGTGATTTTAATTTGTAAATTGGAAGACCGTTATTTCACTATTTGTGACTTTGTATCCTACTTTGATATCATGGCATAACAACAGAATAAATTTGATTTGATTATATTTTACAGGTGGAAGGTGTGCGCGTACCCGTGGATGCAACGCAGCCGAATCCAAACGATGTAGAATTTGACAATCTGTACTTGGACATGAATGGTTTGTTTGGGTGTTCACAGTCAAGTTGCATTTTTGTGGGAACTTTTCATGTCGCTCCGAAATGACTGAATAAGAATGAACAAACAGATGATTCAGATGTTTTAAGGCTATATTACAAACACATTATATATAACGAATTCTACTTTTTGAAAACTCCAAAGAGGGGGGAATTCCACCTTTCCCACCCCTTTTCTTCCGCTAGTGAACAGCCACAGCCATTAGGCAGGACGACGGACTGCGTGATGCGCAAACCGCTTTCAAAATTAGCTATAAAAAGTCTTTATGGATGGTTGACCCACTTTTAATATACCATTATACTATTATATCAGTGTCTGGTCGCCACAGCTTATATAAAAAAAGTATATCATTATCCAATCATGGTTACCAAACAACCCCGAAAAAAATTTCAAGATTTGAACGATCATACTTATTTGCAAGTTTGCAACTTATACAACAGGCAAAAAGGATCGTTAAAACTTGTCCCCTTTTTGGAAATGAGGACAAATTTGGGATTTTAGCCTTTATATTTTGATATGTCGTTGTTTCAGCGCTTACTATAGCCTTACTGACACTCCAGGGAGCCCAGAAATATTTTTTATTTTCAAAACCTTCAAAAAATTACGGCAAATTTTTTTATTTGGTAATCATGTCTCCCACAAAAATCCTAATAATTTCCAGGCATCATCCATCCGTGCACACATCCGGAGAACAAGCCGGCGCCGAAGAACGAAGAGGAGATGATGGTGGCCATTTTCGAGTACATGGATCGACTGTTCACGATCGTGCGGCCACGACGTGTTTTATACATGGCCATCGACGGGGTGGCACCGCGAGCTAAGATGAACCAGCAGCGAAGTCGACGATTCCGCGCCGCCCGGGAGTCGGAGGAGAAACGCGAACAGATTGCCAAGGTAGGGGAATTTCTTCAAGGATTGGGGAATTATCATCTTTAGACTACAGCTTGGGTTGGGGTTACATTTTGGTACTACCAAAGAGGGGGGAATTCTACGTTTTTTTGTTGTTCCCTAGTTCGCTAGTGGTAAGGGATCTTGAGAACACTAGCTTCACGAGAAGGGTGGGAAAAGTGGAATCCCCCCCTCTTTGGCGCTCTAAAAAGTTGTTATTTAATGTTGTTGTTGTTCTAAAATTTGAAAAACTGCCAATTCCCCTTCCTTGGCGAATTTCCCCTCCCTTTTGGAGGGTTAACTCGTCCACCAGTGGGATGATTATATAGTCGATTATCTCAGTCTTCTTGGCTGATTTTGTAGCAGGGCAGTCGCAGTGAATCTTTTGTTTCACCGTTACTAATTCAAGCTTAGTAATAAACGGCTGAAAACGCTTAGTTAATCTGACGAATCGACGGTGCCTTTAAAAAAACCTTTTGCCTTTTTTGGCGCTCACCCGCTCAATATATATATTTTCCCAGAATCTGATCTTAATGATGAGTTCACGTTTCCCCAATTCAGGTGCGAGCCGAGCTGCAATCGCAGGGCATTCCTCTACCACCAGAGAAGGAGGCGGGTGAGCACTTTGACAGCAACTGTATCACACCTGGCACCCCCTTCATGGACAGACTGGCTGTCTGCCTTAGGTTTGTCGGATCTTGACTTTCATTCGCAATAGTTTTGGTCGTCTTCACAGTCGATACCCATGCGATAAGTCGCAAAATCGCTAATGAAAAAGATTTTTTTCACATCGCGAATTCGCGCGATTTTGCGACTTATCGCCCGATCCCGATGCATAGCTAAAAAGTATGAATAGCGCCGAACGTTCCGAAACTATTGAATTGTTATTGAATTTTTTTCTGCTAATGAGCACTGATCATGTATCAATTTGTAAATTCTTGGTTGTTTTTGCTAAATTAATAACTTCAGTATCAGAAACAATGACAGTTTGTTCGAAAATTTTTAATACATTGCGTTCTTGCATCCCTGATCTTAATAAACTACTTTCTTATTTTTCCGTTCAGGTATTACATCATCACTCGTCTGAATACAGATCCGGCTTGGGCCGAGCTAACCGTTCGTTTATTTTTCATCTTCATTCAATTTTATTTTGGTTTGACTAACATGTTTTTTTTCATACAAAAATACAAAAAGTAAGAAAGACGTATTTCGTGTGATTCAGGTTCTTCCTAAACGCATATCGATTCATTCGATTCGCTTTATTCTTAAAGTAAAGGTACCATCGCAATCGAACATAACCAGCTATGGAAAATACGAATCAAACTATTTTTTATACATTTTTTATTAAATTTGTTTTCATTCTGATTCCAAATTCAGGTAATCCTATCGGACGCGAACGTGCCCGGTGAGGGTGAGCACAAGATCATGGATTACATTCGTAAGCAGCGCGGCAGTCCGTCGCACGATCCCAACACACAACACTGTTTATGTGGAGCCGATGCTGATCTGATTATGCTTGGTTAGTTAGAAACCATTTATCCAGTTCATGGAATGGAATGGTAAATAAAAAACATGATCTTACTTGGCTGCTGGAATTATTTTACGTTTGGTATTGTGGGGTGCGTTAGGTTGGGTGTGCGTTACCAAAAGTATTGGCCGGATTTTTTTGTATTTTTTGTTTTTTGTTGTATTGTTTTGAAAATTTTTGAAAATTCTTTTTAAGTAAAACAAGTATCTCTGAGTTTCCCTGAGTGTCAGTAAAGCGATATTAAGCGCTAAAATGACGACATATAAAGGCTAAAATTATGTGGAGCCGATGCTGATCTGATTATGCTTGGTTAGTTAGGATCACTAGCGGACGAGAAAGGGTGGGAAAAGTGGAATTCCCCCTCTTTGGTGATTTCAAAAAATATAATAAGGTGTAGGCGAAATGACCTAAAAACTGCAAATTCCCCGTCTCTGAAGAAATTCCTCTCCCTTTGGAGGTTTTGCTCGTCCGCCAGTGGTTAGTTAGGATTCATTTATCCAGTTAATACTTACTTTTTTGCTTACTTGGACTTCTTCATTAACTGGAGCCATAAGGCACACTAATACCATATCAGAATGGTGTTTTCGTCGTGGCCAGAGAGTTGGATAAACTGACGGGCAATGGCAGAAACCCCAGAGCAACGCGTCAGGTTCTGTAGCTCAAGTCAGGTTTCGAACTTAGGGCCGCCGGTTTTCGAGGCCGGCGCCCTACGCACTAGACTAGACAGGCGACAAATGGAATGGTAAACAAAAAAACATGGTCTTACTTGGCTGCTGGACCTGGAATTATTTCAAAGTTAGGTATTGTGGGGTGCGTGGTGAAGGTGATGATGGGTTGCGTTGGGTTGGGTGTGCGTTTGTGGGAAAAATGCTCTTCCTCGGAAAAAAGATCGGCTCATTTTTTTTTATTTACCATTCCATGATCCAGTTACCGTAAAACATGAGCTAACGTTTTTTCACATTTTTGACCTTAGCCTCTTCTGACTGTGAGCTGTTGTTATGGTTTGAGTCGAAAGTTCCATGAAATTCGATAAGCATTTTGTGGTTTTATGACGTTTGAATTTTTTGTGGGTTTTGCAAATATAGCCCACCACTTCTGATCAGTGTTGATGTTCTTTTCTTTGTGGTTGTTGATGATGATGTTGCCACTTGCCAACAATTTTGATGTTGTTCGTATCTTCTGGTATTTCAGGTCTAGCCACGCACGAGCCGAACTTTACCATTATTCGCGAAGAGTTTGTGCCGAATCAACCACGCGCCTGTGAGCTGTGTGGTCAGTATGGTCATGAGCTGGAGGAGTGTCAGGGACTGGCCGCTGCTGTCGAGCATGAT
Source organism: Daptonema setosum (assembly GCA_964036265.1). Classification (NCBI taxonomy): domain Eukaryota; kingdom Metazoa; phylum Nematoda; class Chromadorea; order Monhysterida; family Xyalidae; genus Daptonema; species Daptonema setosum. The sequence continues at coordinate 483,054 of CAXIWR010000001.1, forward strand.
CCTGGGGTTGGTGTTTGTTTGTTGATTTGTTTAAAGTCAGTAAATACAAGCCGTATTACCAAGTATATGTTCTAGATGTGATACAAGTTTGAGTGATCATTGTATTCATGAGGTTTATTCATCATTGTGAGCAGAGCGGAGCGATACATTTATAAACGAGTCACCGGATCTGGATTATATACGTTGGATAGTCGTCACGTACTCCTAAAGCATAGCACACCACACCCCCTCAGCTCAGAAACTGATTGTAGGGCCCTAAGTTCACATTATCGGTGAACCACTAATAAGCAGTAGTTTGGTACGTGAGTAAATAACTAATAGAAGGTGTGAATAAATGGGTAAATTCCTTCAGGTGGCTAGTCCAAAGCAGTTCAGCTCCATCAGACTTGTGTATACTGACTTAGTATGTAAGGAAATGAGTATCATGTTCGTGAGTATAAGTAAATGAGTAAGTCAAGTGAGTAGTATATCAGTGAGTGAGTGAGTACAAAACATTAGGTGGCCGGTCCGGAGCAGTGTGAGAAGCAGTTCATCTTCATCCGACTGTGCGTACTCCGGGAGTACCTACGACGTGATCTGGCCATGCCCTCCTGCTCCTTCGAGTACGACTTTGAACGGGCCATCGACGACTGGGTGTTCATGTGCTTCTTCGTCGGCAATGACTTCCTGCCTCATCTGCCCAGTTTGGAGATCAGAGAAGGTTGGGTGGGAATTTAATCATTTGAAGATGGGCCAGAGTATGTTAAGTTAAAAAATCAATTGTGTTCATGTTTTGACATTAGAAAATAATTTTTTTTATTCATTTTTCCCTTGAAATCATGGACATTTTTAGGCACAAACAATGTTGCATGAGCTGTGCGATCAATTAAAGTCTTACTAAAAAACGGACCTAATTTTTCAATGTCAATCCATGATTGTGTTCAAAAGTGTCTGAAATGACACATTACAACACATACTTTTTTGTCATAAGTGTACTCATAGGTCGTCAGAGTGTCATTTGGACGACAAACTTTTTTCTTGCCTCTTATTTGTCGGTAATCATGCTTGATTTTGTTTTTGGCGGTCAAATAGGGCTTTTGGGAACAATCCCGTTTTCGGGGGTTCGCGATTTCATTATTCTGACTTGGAAGTCCTGTAAGATAATTTTCGGTGAGTTGACTTCCAGTGAGGTGGTTTTCGGTGAGTCTAAGTGACACCATTTATTTGCAGGTGCCATCGATCGTTTAATACGTTTATACAAGGATGCGGTGATCAAAACGGGCGGTTATCTGCACGAGAATGGTGAGCCAGTGTTGTCGAGGGTGCAACTTATGTTGACTGAGTTGGGCAAAGTCGAGGATGAGATCTTCGTGAGACGTCAGCAGAAGGACCAGCAGTGGAAGGTGGGATTATTAGAAGCTAAAGCGATCAAATAAAGCCATTTTATTGTTAAGCGGGAGTTATACTTCGGCGCACGCGCTGGGTGCGCCACGTGCGCCAAAGTGGTTATACTTCCGGCGCACGCGCACCAGCCTGCCTTCTATAGAAAGGTGCGCTGCGCACGTGCGCCGAAATCGGTGCAGAGCACGCGTGCTCCGTGCGCTGAAGTATAACTCCCGCTTTATAGTTATATAATTTTTTGTACATTTTTTTCAAAAAAACAGTCGTTTTTAATAATGACTTGGCGACTTTCACTTGTTTTTTTCTGTATTGTATTCTTACTGTTCCTTGATTGCTTTTCAACTTCTTTACCTGACCTTAGCTGACCTACCTAACCGTTGATTTTTGGGGCCCACTCCTGGCTGCAGTTATAACTAATTATTAAGGAAAGTTGGGTAAAGGTATAAAAGTAATCAATATTACCTTGTTGTCGTTCATCTTCATCGTAATTAGTTGTATATCTTTTCAAGTCAATTCAAGTCGTTTATTCAGTGTATACTGACAAGAGGGCACAAAAAATGACTAACAAGTTAGTCGTGGCGTGATGTGCATGATACAAGACAAAGACAATGAAGTAAAATAAGCAAAAAAAATTAGTGTAATTACAATTGGAATTGATTTTTTTTTATTCAATTATTATTGAAATTTTCATTGTCATTATTGCAGGCCCGTCGCAAGCGCGATCGTCACATGAATCGGGCACAGGAGGCCAGACAGCGCGCGCAGAGTGCCAGGGCCGCGTTCGAATTGCCGTCAGGTTGTTAACCCTGATAGGGTAGCCGACAGAAAATCCCATTTTACCCGACCTGTCCGAAAAGTGGGGGGGGGGTAAGGTCGGGTAGGGGGGGGGGGGGTAGAAAAAAATTTTTTCGCATAAAACGCTTGTTTTTTGCTTATTTTTGCTAAAAAATCTTCTATTATATGGTATAAACTTCACATATACCGGTTTTTTCAGGTTTTAACCAAGAAAATTAACCCAGAAAACGTGTTTCTTCGAAAAAAAATTCTTACAGCCAGAAAATTTTGAAAAATGAGCCTCAAAATCGAGGTTTTGAGGCCGATTTTCTCAAAAATTTCGAGTAGGGGGGGGAGGGGGTAGGCGACCTAAATTTTTGTCTAGGGGGGAGGGGTAGGCTACCCGCCGACCCTGAAAAGTGGGGGGGGGGGGGTAAACCCCCCCTACCCCCCCCCCCCCCCCCCCCTGCGGCCCACCTCTGTCCAGAATGAAGATGATGATGAGAAAGTCCTACTGCGACACTAGCGGACGAGAAGGGGAGGGAAAAGTAGAATCCCCCCCTCTTTGGTTGTTTCAAAAAGTAAAGTTTGTTCCTCAAGGTGTAGGTAAAATTACCAAATTTCAACAAATTCCCCCTCTTTGGCGAAATTCCCCTCCCTTTGAGGGTTTTGCTCGTCCGCCAGTGCCTGCAACTCGCACAACTAATTAAAGATATCCAGGATGAAGCTGATGATAAGAAAGTCTTACTGCGATATTTCATCTCAAGTATCAAGTAAAAATTCTTGATGATCACTTAATTTTCTGACAATTTCACTTGATTTGAAGAAAAGTTGTTTAGTCAATCCGTAATCCTTTCATCACCAGATGGGCCGAGCCGATTTTGAAATATTATAAACGTCCAGTTCATTTTGAAAATATTCAAATTCAGGTTTTGGCGCGCAAAAGCTGGGCGACTTTGGTGCCGACGGTCCTGTCCAGAATGCTAAACAAGCTGCTATGGATATTCGCAAACAGAGTTGGTTTCTTCGAAGTTTTTTTTTTTCTAACTTTCCGGAAATTTATATTTCTTTTTTTTCTTGGAAAGTTGATTTGATCGAAAAAAATTGTTTACCGATGAGAAAAATGTGAAATTGGAAAAATGAATGCAACAATTTTTTCAGATCTACATGGTGATCGGAAACGCGGTCATGACGAAGATTCCGACTCGGAACCCGAACCGTTCGACGAGATCAAGCTGTATGAGGCCGGCTGGAAGGAACGATACTATCAGGTAGGGGTTACTAAACTAAAACTCACCGAAAATTATCTCCCCGAAAGTGGACTCACCGAAAATTATATCTCCTGCTGATCCTGAATTTAACTCACTGAAAATCATATAACCGAATTCGAATCGAAACCACCAAAAATCAACTGCCCACTTTTTTCGGTGAGTAAAAACATCGGAGAGCTCAATAATCGGCAGTTCAAATTCGGTGCGTTCATTTTCGTTGAGTTGACTTTCGGGAAAATAGTTTTTTTTGGTGATATTAACGGTACCCTATTTTTTAGGTAATCTCTGAGCCAGAAACTATATTGTTTATTTCTCACTTAGATGTTTTTATCTCCGTTTTCCAATTCGGCTAATTAGTGGTCAGAGTAACCCTATAAATAATTACTCTAAACAAACCGCTCAGCTCAATATTTCAAATTTGGCGCCAAATTTCAGTCAAAATTCGAAGTGACCGCGGACGACACGGGCTTTCGAGAGAAGGTGGCGGCCGCGTATGTGGAGGGTTTGGTCTGGGTGTTGAGATACTACTATCAGGGATGCAGCAGTTGGAACTGGTTGGTTTTATTGTTGTTGTTGTTGGTCTTTTTGTTGTTGTTGTGGTTTTGGTTGTTGTTGTTGTTGGTTGTTGTTGATTTTGTTGTTGTTGTTATCGTTGTTGATATTGTTGTTGTTGTTGTTGTTGTTGTTGTTGATTGAGAGTCCGTGACATTTGTATTTTGTTGTAAATACAAGATATTTTGTCTGAATTTTTCATAGAATCATTGGTGCTTGACATTGAGTCAAGAATAAGAAACTAATTAAGCTGTTTTTAATGTTAGGAATGATGTTACAAGTGATCGCTGAGCCTGTTTTTATTTTAACTGCATTTTGTTCCGGTTAATATTCATTTTCCCAAGTGCATTTTCAGGTTCTTCCCGTACCACTATGCGCCATTTGCTTCGGATTTCACCGGACTGTCGGGACTTGAAATCAAGTTCACCGAAACAACCGAACCGTTCAAACCGCTCGAACAGCTGATGGGTTAGATTTAGACATGCAAAAGAATAATATTCAGTTATTACAAATGACAACGTACATATAATCATATGTATTAAATCAACAACAGTTTTTCTTAAACATTGTTAAAACCTTATCCTATCCTATCCTAAGTGGCCTTTCGAGTTCGAGTACATTGTTATACAAAAATTGCGTATTTTTTCCGTTAAATCAACTTTTTTTCGTTTTTCAATATTTGCTCTGTCTGAAAAAACGAAAAAAAAATTTCTTCGAAACAAGTTGCTCGTATGACTGCAAATACTTATATTATAAAAGAAACCTGACCAAATTCTCGTAATGGAAAAATTCACTGTAATCAAGTTTCTGTTTGGGATTTCAGGTAAAAAAAACATATCAATAGAAAAAGTTCAGTCTTTCCAATTTCCAAGAAAATCCTATTGTTATCAAGGTTCTGATCTGAATTTTCAGGTGTGTTCCCAGCGGCTTCGCGTCAGCACATACCACCGACCTGGCAGTCTCTGATGACCGATCCGGAATCATCAATTATCGATTTCTACCCGTCCAACTTTAAGATTGATCTCAACGGCAAGAAATTCGCCTGGCAGGTTCGTCACATAGTTTTTACTATGATTTATTTTTGAACATTTCTGTTAAATTTCAGTCTGAATATGTCATTGCTTTACCTTTAACTGTTATCTTCCATTCTGATATATCGTCAAGTTTTTTTATTAGAATGAGAAAAATTAGTGCTCTTCGAGACCCGGTCAGTTTCAATTCGATTTTTCACCGTTTACTTACGATATGTACTCTATTCTGCAATTTTTTTAATTTACATCACTCACTCACTCAATCACTCACTCCCTCAATCACTCACTCACTCACCCACTCACTCATGATCGATGAATTTGAATTTGGCGCCTTTATACTACAGGGTGTTGCTTTATTGCCGTTCGTTGAGGAACGTCGACTGAAACGGTCGCTGGTCGCCGTTTATCCCAAGTTGACCGACGAAGAAAAGGCCCGGAATATTCAGGGTCCCAATCGGCTTTTCGTGAGCGGCAAACATCCGCTGTTCGATTTCGTGAAAGCCGTTGCTGAGGTTCGTTGTTGTTGTTGTTGTTGTCGATGTTGTTGTTGTATTTGTTGTTGTTGTTGTTGTTGTTGTTGTTGTTGTTGTTAGTGATGGTGATGATGTAAGATGTTAGTGTTGTGGTGAAGGAGGGAGTGTTGTTGTTGTTTTTGTTGATGATGTTGTTGTTGATGTTGTTTTGTTGTTGTTGGTTGTTTTTCGTTGTTGTTGTTGATGATGAGGATGTTGCTGATGATGACGATGATGTTAGTGTTGTGATGTGAAGGAGGGAGTGTTGTTGTTGTTGTTAGTGTTGTGAAGGAGGGAATGTTGTTGTTGATGTTAGTGTTGTTGTTAATGTTGTTAGTGTTAGTTGATATTAATGTTGTTGTTGATGATGATGATGATGTTGTTGTTGTTGTTGTTGTTGATGTTGTTGTTGTATGCGGTGGTCGTAGAACTCATCGTTGGTAAGAAATATCACCAGCCGTTTCTCTGATAAAAGTAATGGTTGTCATGTCACACTTTTTGTAATTTAGTGCACATTTATATCTTCTATTTTTTAGTTGATAACTTCAAGTTTAATATTTCCTATGCCAGGAGAGCGATCCGACGTCGGACTGGGTGCAGGTGAGCACGGATCTGACCAAGGGTATGGCCGGCCGATCCAAGCCCGACAAGTACCATGTGCCCATCGGAGAGACCATGCCAACACCCTTCAAATTGTTGGTGGTGGTGATGTTTGTTTTCAAATAGCACTGTTATCAATTGGTTAGACAACTAACTTTTTAGGGATGCTAAATTTCCTCGGTGGTTTTTTGGATTACTGAGGGTTTAGACTGAGATCTTATCAGACCAAAAATCTCTCTCTATTGCATTCATAATGAAAAAAACTCTACAGTAAAATTCTTTATAGATAAAAAATTCTCTCTAGATAAAAAATTCGGCTGGCGGGCTTTCAAGTTTGGTTTTAAAATTTTATAAAAATGGTATGTCTTCTTAATTTCCATTACTTACTTCCGGGATCCTGATAATTTTTTGCTCAATTTTGATACTTATTTCGGGCTACCTGCCGAAATCCGTACCACGGACAGTGGACACGCAGGAACATTCCAGAAAACCGGTACTCCAAAACTATTTAGACCGTTCTCAGTGGCAGTTATAAAACACCAGATTACTGGACTGTTCTGAAGATTCCAGGATTTCTCCAAACTTTCCTCAATTATAACACTCATCACCTTCTTCCTTCGCAGGATCCGCACCACGGACACGCAGGAGCTGCACGACAACCATGCCGTGTGCGTTCAGTTCGAGGATCCGGTGTTTCCCGACGGCTATATCTACTCGGCGAAACGACTGCCGGGAGCCGAAGATCCGCCAGATACGCTGAAACCGGAGGACTTTCCGCAGAATCGGGAGTACCGACCGCATACCGGATTCAGTCGCGATCGTCAGTACGGATCGATGGGTGGTGCGGGACATCAGATGTTGAATCATCATACGCGCGGAGCTGGTTGGTCGTGGGACTCACTCACTCACTCACTTATTCACTCACTCCTCAATAACTTATTCACTCATTCATTTACTCAGTCTTTTTTTCACTCACTCACTCATTTACTCACTCACTCATTCACTCCTCAATAACTTATTCACTCATTCATTTACTCAGTCTTTTATTCACTCACTCACTCACTTACTCACTCACTCAGTCACTCACTCACTTACTCACTCACTCAATGACTTACTCAATCACTTATTCACCCAGCACCCACTAACTCATTCACTCAGCCACTTCTTTCACACACTCATTCACTGACTAACTCACTCGTTCACTCACTCACTTACTCACTCAATAACTTAATCATTAACTTATTCACTAATTCATTTACTCAGTCACTTGTTCACCCACTCACTTTCCCACTCACTCAACTCGATCTTTCACCCACTCATTTACTGACTAACTCACTCATTCACTTTCTCACTCACTCACTCATTCACTCACTCAGTCACATTACGAACACGTATGATTTGATTGATTCTATTGCAGAGAGCTACAACCGCCAGCAGTACAACAACACCCAGTACCAGTACCCACAGCACAATGGTCGTCAACACCATCGCAGTGCGTCCGACTCGTTCGTCGCGCATCGCGGCGGTGGTCACCGCGGTGGTGGCGGCGGCGGATTCGGCGCTGATCGTGGTCGTGGTGCGTATCGCGGAGGCTATCAGGCGCACCAACCCGGCTTGTATCCACAACGTTGGTCGCATATTCACGTGCTTATCAGCACTAGCGGACGCGAAGGGGTGGGAAAAGTAGAATTCCCCCTTCTTTGACGTTTTCAAAAAGTGAAGATTGTTCCCTGAGCTGTAGGTAAAATGACTTCAAAAATGCGAATTCCCCTCCCCCTTTTTGACAAAATTCCCCTCCCTTTGGAGGTTTGACTCCGCCAGTGCTTAACAGTTGTGTGACGAAATATTATGTGTTTTCAACGTTTCACAAAATTTCAGACATTTGAAAAGAATATATTTTTTTGCATTTGTATATCAATGGCGCAATTGACGCACTTTCAGTTCGTCCCAAAACTTTTTTATATAATTTTTAAGAGTAACAACAACCTGGTTTGTGAAATTTTACAGTAAACGATGAAGAAATTGTTATCAAAGAAATGGTTTTGCACAAATCAGAAATTATCAGTTCGTCATACTCTAAAACTTTTCATTCAAAGAACATTACGTTCTTCATACCTGCAAATTCATGTAATAAATATGGATTTACTAACAAAATTAACTCTTCTTCTTGCAGTTTTCTATGAACCGGTATTTTCAGGAGGTGGTGGCGGTTATCAAAGTCGTGGTCATCGCGGCGGCGGTGGCTACCAACAACAACAACAACATTACGGCGGGTACCAAGCTCAACAACAACAACAGTATGGTGGTTATGCTCAACAACAACAACAACAACCACAACGCGGGTACTATGGTCAACAACAACAACAACCTCGGGGTTATCAGGGCTACACGGCGCCGCGTGGTGGCCAACAACAACAACAGCAACAACAACAGCAACAACAACAGCAACAACAACAGCAACAACAACAGCAACAACAACAGCAACAACAACAGCAACAACAACAGCAACAACAACAGCAACATCGGCGGTATTGATCAACAACCTGTGATTTATGGGTGAGAAGGGAATAATAATTAAAAAGCAAATCGTTATCTGGTCTGGCGGGCAGAAAAGTTTTTACGGGACAAGATGGTGGTGTGCCCAATTTATTTGTCATCGTTATCTGGTCGGAAAAGTTTCATGCAAAATGGACTCTTGGCAGAGCGTAGTCGAAACGGGGGCCAATTTGAAACGGGGTCGGGTAAACTGGCCAAAAGGTAAACTGGCCAAAAGGTAATCTGGCCAAATAATTTTTACCAAAGGGTAAACTGGCCAAAAGGTAAACTGGCCAAAAGGTAACCTGGCCAAAAGGTAAACTGGCCAAAAGGTAAACTGGCCAAATGGTAATTTGGCCAAAGGGTAAATTGGCCAAATAAAGGTAAATTGGCCAAAAGGTAAACTGGCCAAAAGGTAAACTGGCCAAAATAAAAACTTTACACCTAACAACATAAAATCAACCCGTTTATCAAAGGTTAACTTAAAATTATGAGCTCATCTCATCTTATCAATTACATCTACCTGCAGTCTCTTCGCGAAGGTCCTCACCGATTACCTTTCTAAAGTTGGTCCATGATGTTTTTAGATACTTTGGTGCCCCCATAATCATGAATTATAGCCCGAATTATCTTCTCTTGATGAATTGTGAATGTTATAGCTGCAATTTTACTTGGTCATCTGTGTAAGACCTGTGTAACTAAGACACAACGTAAATCTCTCGATTCATAAATTTTTGGCTAACAAGAAACCTTGGTTATGCTATACAGACTAGTCAGAGTTTTAGACGAGATTCATGGCGTGCACTACTACTATGCGTGGATAACTATGCGATTTCTCGTGGTATACAGTATGTATATATATATATTTAAATTTATATTCGTTTATATATATATGTCTTACTGTCAACATACAGGGTGTCCCAGCGAGGTGTAATGATTGAATTCAATCATTACACCTCACTGGGACACCCTGTATAGAGCTGGACTCCAAACTATTGTCTTCATATGTACATATGTATGTACATACGTACAATTCGAAAACTTTATGAATCATTTTGTGATGCAATATGCACGTAGACTACATATTCATTGTTGGTTATAATAGTCTAATCCGACAAGATGAATTAATTAGGTTTAGAATAATGTAAACATTTGACATGTAATTGTTCCTAATTAATAAAGTGAAATAATTTGGCTGAAGGAAAAGCTGATAGCGGATATAAACATCAATCAGTAAACTAATTAGAAGTACTTAATAGTTAACATAATTAGGTACTCTTATAACAAGGTAAATTGGCCAAAAGGTAAATTGGCCAAAATAAGGTAAACTGGCCAAACGGTAAACTGGCCAAAAGGTAAATTGGCCAAAAGGTAATTTGGCCAAAAGGTAAATTGGCCAAAAGGTAATCTGGCCAAAGGGTAAATTGGCCAAAAGGTAAACTGGCCAAATGCTTGGCCAATTTACCTTTTGGCCAGTTTACCTTTTGGCCAGTTTACCCCGACCCTTTGAAACTCGGACTTTCAGAGTCCAAATGAAAGAGAAATAGGCGACTTGTAAAATTTTTGACTGGAATAAGCTTGTTTCGGGAACAGGCTTGTGATGTTTATAATCAAAAGTTTTAACAAATCGTTAATTTTCCTTATATTTTCTTTTGGAATCGGAAAGTATCCTTAAATGTGTTCACGTATCCATGCAACTTTACTGCCTGGCTCATTTCATTTGTGTTGTATATGCCCATGTCATGGTGTATGTTATCTGTGGCAATTTCGTTTTTGTGTTTGAGAATCTGTTCAAATTTCATGTTCGTGCACTAGCGGACGAGAAGGGGTTGGAAAAGTGGAATTCCCCCCTCTTTGACACTTTCATAAAGTAGAGTTTGTTCCCTAAGGTGTAGGTAAAATGGCCTGAAAACTGCTAATTCCCCCTTCTTTGACGAAATTCCCCTCCCTTTGGGGATTTAGCTCGTCCGCCGGTGTGTTCGTGTATTTTGTTAGAATTTAGCATCTGCAAGTGCTCAGACGGTTGATTTCTGTTTTCTCATTTTTGTGTTTTGTTGTTGAATATGGCTCAAAGTTTCTTGTTACTCCGATATTTTCGTGTAAACCTTTTTTCAGTCAACAATTTTTTGGCGTGATTTCAAAAGCTTCGGTGGTTGATACTGCCTATGGACCGTATCACTGACGGACGGGAAAGGAAGGGAAAAGTGAATTCCCCCCTTTTTGGAGGTTTCAAAAAGTGTAGTTTATTCCTTAAAGTGTGGGTAAAATGGCTGAATTTCGGCTAATTCCCTCTCTTTGGGAAAATTCCCCTCCCTTTCATAGGTTGCCTCGTCCGCCAGTGTGCCGTGTATGGTAAAAGGTTGAACAGAAATGAATACGATTAACTAGAAATTTTGAGCAAACTACAAGTTTATTTTATTTTTTACCACCACTTGTTTGTTGACTCGTTTGTTGGATTCCCGTTGAATTGTATATCAAAATCGGGTTATAGATTTTTCAACTGTAGATTCCTTTTTTGTTATTTTTTGTTTGTATTTTCTTCTATTATATGGTTGCCATTTTGTTGGAATCTTCATTTCTGTATTATACTTTTGTTACGCTCGCCCGGGTGATTTCTAACAACTGTATATGTCGATGATAAAATGATTATTATGAAAGAAGAATAAAAAATGTATATTATTGGTTTGGGTTTTGTAGAATGATAGTAAATTGTATGGATTCGCATCATCTTTTTAAGTAAATCTTGGAAATAGAACACGCTTATCTTTTTCTAATATCCCTCACACAATCCGATGTTACAATATTGAGGTAACTGACAATATTGAAAATCCAATATAACAAGATTTATTGATAATTCAGTAACGAATTAATAGAGATAATAAAAAAGAACTCCAGACCAAGCTATAACTTTTGAAACATCGGAACCATTTATTTACACAGCTCGCTGAACAGCTGAAACGTTGCGCGTAACGATTATAACGTTGCGCGCGACACCCACTGGCGGTCCAGCTAATTTCCCAAAGGGTGGGGTATTTCGTCAAAGAGAGGGGAATATTCAGTTTTCGGGGCACCTCATTTCTACCTACACATTAGGGAACAAATCCAGCTTTTTTAAACACCAGAGGTGGGATTTCCACTTTTCCCGCCCCTTCTCGTTCGTTATTGGCGACACCTGTTATGTGTCTCGCTGTCTCGCCTCATTTGCGGCGCACACGAGGCAGAGTGGTGTTTATTATTATTACGTTCGGTTAAAGCGCATTCCAAGTTTTTACGCATTCTTGACGTCGGTGTTGTAAAACTTTTGTAACATCTGAGAAAGCAAGTAGCTCCAAGATTATGGGATCTTAAGTAACTCCAGTTTTTGTTGTATTATAACACTTTCGGAGCACACAAACCAGAAATTTGGTCTCGGACAGAACTTATGAAAACAATACAAGTTTTTCGCGTTCCAAAACTTTTTTAAAACACCTCTATTTTATAGCCTTACCGATTTATTTAAATTAAAGTTGCGTAACTGTGTAATATTTTATAATCAATTGAGAATACTACCCCTTTTTGAGTAATGGGGTCGACTAATTCTTACGATTTTCTTCTACTACTAGATGAAATCGACACCGAAATTTTCAGACGTTGTTCGTAACAATTTGTGCTAGCGCGAACTCTTCAGTGGTTACGGCGTATTACGTAGCACCGAAAAACTTTTCGAACTTCCTTAGACGTCGAAATACTTTTTAACTGCCTTAGACGTTAAATACTTTTTTAACTGCCTTAGACGTTAAATACTTTTTTTAATCGAAGAAATCAACACCAAAATAGCCAGACGTTGTTCGTATATAACAATTGTGCTAGTGCGAACGCTTCAATGGTTACTGCGTATGGAACCGTATAAGGCAGTCTTGACAGTTTTTCGACGTCTGAGCCAGTTAAAAAAAGTTTTTTTGACGTCTAAGGCAGTTTAAAAGTTTTTCGACGTCTAAGGCAGTTTAAAAAAAGTATTTCGACGTCTAAGGCAGTTTAAAAAAGTATTTCGACGTCTAATGCAGCTTAAAAAGTATTTCGACATCTAAGGCAGTTTAAAAGTATTTTGACGTTTAAGGCAGTTTAAAAAAAAGTATTTCGACGTCTAAGGCAGTTTTTTTAAAGTATTTCGACGTCTAAAGCAGTTCAAAAAGTTTTTCGGTGTTTCAAATCACGCACCACATTCTTTAGAAAAGGTTCTCTCAATCGGTGATTGACGATAATCGGTGAATTGTTCATTTCCTCAGATGAAAAAAAATTATGTTTACGGTTTTTCGAATAAGAACCTTTTAAATATTTAGCTATCTCTCAATTAGTAAAATAGTCGATCATTGGGCTTGCCCATTTAAAGACACTTTTGGCGGACACTTTTTTTAAATCGTGATTGAACGTTTACGGAGGCGTTTCAGAATGGATGGTTAGGTTAGGTGCACTGGCGGACGAGCCAAACCTGATTTGGAATTAATTTATGTTTCGTCATGGATTGGCGGAAAATTCTGAAAAATCGTAGGAATTAGAAACTCTCTATGAATGTTTTGTTACAATTATGTAACATAAAAAGATACATTTCGCCAATCAATTTGTATAATTTTGTATAATATTATTAGCGCTATCCTTGTGGTCTTCATATATATTTTTCGGTTTCTTTGTCATATAATTTTGATTAAAATGTATAAAATAGATTTTTTTCCTGAATTTTAAATGGGGTAATTGTTTAAAAATTTTTGCGGTTTATTCATTCTCACGATACGATAGCTATATTTTTCGATATTGTGCTTGTTGTTTTTTTGTTATGAGCGCCAGCTGATATATTCTTATTTGGTTATTAATTGCTGTTTTTATTGTTATCCATTACTGATTAAAAATCATTTGAATTTTGTGTTTTCTTTTTTGTCGAGATATTTATAAATGTAAAAATTACTTTCTTTTGAGGGTGAGCTCAACGGCAAAACGCCGGTGAATTTATACATCAATGTCACACTTAAAAAATGATATATTTTTATTAAGGTAATGGTGTGAATTATCTTTGGTCAGATCAAATCATAATGCATCTAAATAATTTATAATATTGGAGTAGAATGTAGTGTGATTTCAATTCAAATCATGAATGAAGAAGTTCAATGTACATGTGTATGGGATGTCGGTTTGATAGTGGAAGTAAGCCAGGCACTGGCGGACGAGCTAAACCTCCAAATGGAGGGGAATTTCCTCAAAGAGGGGAAATTAACAGTTTTCACGTCATTTTATCTACACCTTAGGGTACAAAATCTACTTTTTAAAGCGCCAAAGAGGAAAATTCCACCTTTCCTTCCCCTTCTCGTCCGCTAGTGAATCCAGGAATGTAGCTAACTAATTAATTTTTGTTCCTTGAAAATGTGGAAAATCATTTTATTTAAAGAGAAACGTGAGTTTATTTTTTACTGTCATTCCGAGTTATTTGTCGTTTTCACTATGAACCATCAATTTCTAAGTTTCAAATATTGGTCATACGATAAAATCCTGTTTCTCCAAAAATAACCTCGGATTACTTAGAAATCACAGAATATGTCGCTCATTCTATTAGTCAAGCTACTTTAAGTGGTCTTTTAATCTTTCATAAATCTTACAACTTAAATAATCTTTCGTAAAATGATCTTGCATAAACAATTTGTAAATCAACTTTTGGTTGAGTTACGGTGACTTATTGTTGTTGTTGTTGCTCTCCTTATCAGAGTCGGAGTCACTCGTCGATCCATCTTTGTCAGTATTGATGCTGGCGTACTTGGGGGATCTCGTTGATGATTTGGAGCTCGCTGAAAGTAAAGCCCGTATGTTGTTTCTGCATGCAAAAATAGTGCCCAAAACATCTGATAATGGAACATCAGACAAACAGTGTTTAACACGCACATCAATCATCATCACCCCATGCTGTACTGTGTTGAACTATGGTGTCAACCGAGTTGAGTTGAGGCTAATGATGTTTCATTGTCAGAAGTTTTGGGCAATAGTTTTGCTTGCAGAGACAACAAACGGGCTTTATTTGAGAATTGAGTCCACGGATCTTACTGCTTATGCCCACTAGCGGACGAGAAGTGGTGGGAAAAGTACCCCTCTTTGGTATTTTCAAAAAGTGGAATTTTTCCCCTTAGGTGTAGGTAAAACGGCAGGGAAACTACCAATTCTTCCCTCTTTGGTGAAATTTCCCTCCCTTTAGAGGATTTACTCGTCCGCCAGTGCTTACTCCGTTCGTATGTTCAAAAGTGTCATGTAAGAAAAAAATCACGCGAAATTTTAAACGCGCGCCCAAATCGGATTTGAATTCAAAGTACCGCCAAACACTTTTGAACAACGAAAACCCTGGTTAGGCTATATAGTAGTTGTAGTCTAGTCTCTCACCTTTTTTCCCGCCGCCAAACATGGAGCCCGCTTTTATATGAACATTAACAACTGTAATCAAAATATACTCACACCGCAATGCAATCAATTGATCACTAATTGCATTCCCTCACTCACCCGCCCACTCACACCACTCTTTACACTCTGTCACTGCACTACACTCACTTACCCACTCAATCACTCTTTCATTCACTCACTGTTCTAACTCACTCACCGACTCACTGAACTCACCCACTGACACACTCACTGTACTCACCCAGGTACTAAATCACTCCATGTTTTTACTCACTCCATGTTTTTACTCTCTCACCCACTCACTCACTGCACTCACCTAAATCACTCACTCATTGGACTCACCTCACTCACTACACTCACTCACTCACTACACTCACCCCCTCACTCAATCACTCGCTCACCTGGTTTGGGTGGGGGTTTCTCGGAGTTCGACTCGGTATCGGTGACCGTTCCACTCCCACTCGGGTTTGAGCTTGTATCAGTCAGCGACAAGTTTTCGGTCTTTGCCGTAACCGGAGCTGCGACCGGCTTCGGTTGGGGAAGTGGCTGCAGTTTGGGTGGTACCGATGGCTGGCAAAAAAATTTTTTTGAGAATTTTTGAAAACTTCCATGAAAGTAAATGTGTATTTAAAAAAAGTATTTTGTGCAAACTTTTCTCCAAAAAATTAGAAACCGACCGATGCGGGTGTCTGTTTCGCTGGTTTCACCTTGAATGCTGAAACCATCTGAGTGTCGTCTTCGAGTTCGATCGGTCGTAGCGTTCTTGATATGGAACACGGTGGTTTTTCAGAAATCGTGTTGTTCATCACAGCCGCTGTTGTTGTTGGTTGTTGCTGAAACACAACGACATCAACAACAACAACAACAACAACAACAACAACAACAACAACAGAGAACAGCTGGCAACAACAACAACAACAACAACAACAACAACAATAACAACAGCAACAACAACATCAACAACAACAACAACAACAACAACAACAACACTAACAACAACAATAACAACAACAACAACAATAACAACTACAACAACGCACTGACCGGTAATATCGCTGCAGTTTTTATCAGTTGCTCGCGTTTCGATTCAAGATAGCGGACAGTCTTTCCAACTATCTTGGCCGCCGGAGCTTAAAGTTTATCATCTTTTCACGTACTCACTCACTCACTCACTCACTCACTCACTCACTCACTCACTCACTCACTCCCTCACTCACTCACTCACTCACTAACTCACTCACTCACTCACTCGCTAACCAGGCAGACTGGACAGCTGCATTTGGGTTTCGCGACGGCGTTCCTCCTCCGTCTGATTGGTGGCCAGATAAATCAATGGAATGTAGGTGCAGTGGGTGTGCTTAGTCCGCGGCTTGAACTGAGCCGACGACCACTGCTCTTCCGGGGAGATGGGTGCGTGCTTGATCGTGCTCTTGCCACCACCCTCGTACTGTGAGTGAGTGAGTGAGTGAGTGAGTGAGTGAGTGAGTGAGTGAGTGAGTGAGTGAGTGAGTGAATGAGTGAGTGAGTGAGTAGTGAGTGAAAGAGTGAATGAGTGAGTGAGTGAGTGAGTGAGTGAGTGAGTGAGTGAGTGAGTGAGTGAGTGAGTGGGTGAGTGAGTGAGTGAGTGAGTGAGTGAGTGAGTGAGTGAGTGAGTGAGTGAGTGAGTGAGTGAGTGAATCAGTGAGTGAGTGAGTGAGTGAGTGAATGAATGAATGAGTGAGTGAGTGAGTGAGTGAGTGAGTGAGTGAGTGAGTGAGTGAGTGAGTGAGTGAGTGAGTGAGTGAGTGAGTGAGTGAGTGAGTGAGTGAATGAATGAGTTAGCGAGTGAGTGCTTCGAGGTAAACTGGCCAAAAGGTGAACTGGCCAAAAGGTAAATTGGCCAAAAGTTTGGCCAGTTTACCTTTTGGCCACTTTACCCTTTGGCCAAATTACCTTTTGGCCAGTTTACCTTTTGGCCAGTTTACCCTTTGGCCAGTTTACCTTCTTTTGGTCAATTTACCTTTTGGCCAGTTTACCTTATTATGTTATACATTAATATTGACTGATGTTTATACTCACCTATCAGCT
>CAXIWR010000001.1:500648-520272 GCA_964036265.1 Daptonema setosum
AGAAAAAAGTGAAAGTCATGGATTTACAAATCTCGTTTTCTTCGAAGCATCTTTGAAGATTTCGGCCTCCGTAAAGTAAATGCCGTTGAGCAGACGGGTTTTGGTGTTGAAAACCGGTTATAAACACGCAGGATAATCGCATTTGATCACGTGACCCGAACGACAAAGTCTTGACAACCAGCTTCAAGTCGTCGGATCACAACATTCGCTCCATCCAATCAATGTCCTTGTGTTTGCTCGGGTTTTTGTTTGTTTCTGGCGAATTTTGCGACATTTGAATGCTTAATTGACTTTGAGAGGATTTATGTGGTCGGGAAATACGTAGATAAATGTAAACATACATACATAGATAGATATGTACGTAGATATATTGTGCGTGGTACTGCGACAATTGAGACATGTATGTGCATACATTAAACTGGCTAACGGCTAAACAAAAACCGCCTTAAAGAAAAAATGTATTGTATGTTAAGTTTAGGGTCAAAAGATTTGTTTCATGTTTCTTGATGATAAGATATTTCGCCGCTGCTAATCCGGTTGATGCGAATTTCAATGAAAATCAGCGCTGTCTCATTCGCGTGAATGTACGGATGAAGCGACCAACAAAAAGCTTGAACAAAAAAGCCTGTCTCAGTGATAAGCTGACTGACTTTCTGACTGACTGACTGACTGACTGACTGACTGACTGACTGACTGACTGACTGACTGACTGACTGACTGACCGACTGACTGACTGACTGACTGACTGACCGACTGACTGACTGACTGAGTAGCTGACTGACTGACTGTTGGATTATATACAGCTTAGAACGAATCCTGGTGGAACAAAGCCACATTTTTCGTTTTGACACTGACTGACTGACTGACTGACTGATTGACTGACTGACTGACCGACTGACTGACTGACTGACTGACTGACTGACTGACTGACTGACTGACTGACTGACTGACTGACTGACTGACTCATTGACTGACTGACTGACTGACTGACTGACTGACTGACTGACTGACTGACTGACTGACTGACTGACTGACTGACTGACTGACACTGAGTCTACCATTCATTTTAACTGATTGACTGACAGACTGAATCGCTGACAGACCTAATGTAGCTATGGACAAGCCTGCGGTTGATCGTGTCATGCACGTGCTCTCAATCCGCTTTGCTGCATTCAATTTCAAGTGCTCCGGAGCACGCGAACAATCGTCCCTAAAAAACGCAGTGAAGACCGGCGCTGTAAAAAGATCGAACTCGCAGAGAAAAACACGGCGGCAACAAAAGCTTGTTTGGGGTTTTCTTTGGTTTCGCTGACCTTACCTTACATAAATAAATATACATGACCATGCATACTTATATGTACTATAACGAAGCGAGCGCATGAAAAGTAAGAGTGGCTGGTCAGATGCTGTCTGCTGTACACGAAGGATACGAACATGTATTGATAGAGTGATCGATTAACTGATTGATCGACTGACTGACTGACCCACTTACTGACTGTCTCACTGACTGAATTAATGAATGGCTGACTCACTAACTCACTGACTGACTTACCGACTGACAGACAGACTGACTGATTGAATGGATGACTGCCTTACTCACTGGCTGGCTGACTGACTGACTAACATCCAAATGAGTGACTGACCCAATATTTATAAATGGTGAAAAATAACTGCAGATTTTTTTTTACGGGAAGCCTTATGTGCATTTTGTAAGGGCAAAAATGACGAAAAGAATAAAAAAATTCACGTCTCAATTTTGTTCACAACAAACAAAGTTATCGAAAATCACCTTTTTAAGTTGGAATTTTTTTTTATTGATTTAATACGAGTAGATTAGAATGTGGTGTGTGTTTTGTGATGTAAATAAAACAAATGTGAAGTGTCATTTAGAAAACTATTAGATTTTTGAACTTGACCTTCACTTATGTTTATATGAATATGAGTATACTAAATTTCCGTGAATCACCAAATCATTCAAAGCATTTGCTCTCAAATTTTCCGGAATTTGTCATATATCGCTTTTTTACTATTATACTTTCAGTTTTTATCACAATTAAGTGAGCTTTTGTGTGTGCGACTGCAACGCGTCAAACTTGTACATATGTATAAGGTATCATGGTGCGTCGCGCTGGTGCTTTATCGCTTACCACAGGATCGGGGGTAAGCATGGGGGAGGGGTGAGCGGCGTGAAATGTTTAGGAGGTGCTATAATTTCGACACTTTCACTTTTACGAATGAAATAAACAAGCGATCGAAAGCCTGCGAAATTTCGCCGCTGCTAATCCGGTTGATGCGAATTTCAATGAAAATCAGCGCTGTCTCATTCGCGTGAATGTACGGATGAAGCGACCAACGAAAAGCATGATGACTGTCTCAGTGATAAGCTGACTGACTTTCTGACTGACTAAATGACTGTCTATTTGACTGACTGACTGACTGACTGACTGACTTGCTGGCTGGCTGGCTGACTGATTGACTGACTGACTGACTGACTGACTGACTGACTGACTGACTGACTGACTGACTGACTGACTGACTGACTGACTGACTGACTGACTGACTGACTGACTGACTTGACTGACTGACTTACTAAATGACTGACTGGCTGACTAACTGACTGAATAAATGACTGCCTGACTGACTGACGGACTTACTGGCTGACTGGCTGACTGACTGACTTACTGGCTGACTGACTGGGTGACTGACTGTTCAACGGGAGTTGTTTACTGGCGGAGCCTTGGACGAAATTGCAACAGTTTATCAAGGATACTTGACAAGAAGAGAAGTGCTGACTCGCTTTAAAACTCATACGATCACTCTCTTGCCGACTCATTACCTCATTCAACTCAAATCATTGACTCACCAACAAACTCATACGATCACTCACATTCCGACTGAGTGACTCATTCAACTCATATCAATGAATGACTGATGGCGACAATGTGCAAATCTATTATTAAATTGAAACCCCTTCAAACAAAATAGGGAACAGTGACATACCGTGAGTGAAATCATAGATCATGTTGTTTGTAAAATGCAATAATACATAATAAAAATGCAATAATACATAATAATAATGCAATAATACATAATAATAATAATACAATTGTACAATGCCAACACGACATGTTAAACGTCCTTAACCGGCGTCATCTCATCATGACCTTGTTCTTGCTAAATTTGCTTGAGCTTTTCGCGCCAAATTTTGTTTTGGTCAAACAGAGCGTCAATTTTTTTATAGTAAACAATGAGAAATTGGAAGATGGACAATAACAAGGCAAGATGAACAGAAAACAGTCAGTTGGGTGAAGATAACAGTCAGATCGGGTTGGTTATATGAGTTAGTCAAGAACCAATAGCCATCAATTAGAGTGTGCCTAGACTAGAGTCATCCGTGAGTCTGTCAAATAGTCTAGTAACTTACTCAGGTTGTAAGTCGTTTATACGATAAAGTGAGTGAATGAATGAGTCAAGTTTGTGCTGGGGTATACAATCGTTCGGTGTACGCAATCACTCCACAACCAGTCAGCCAGTCAGTCAGTCAGCTGTTAGTGACCTTGACGCTTGTAATACTCCGACCATGTTATATATGAGCGTACATACACACACCCATCTGCATTCATTTTGCAGCTAAACTCTCCCAACCGTTTATAAACGGTCGGGTTACGCCGCCGATCCGACACCCAAATCGAGGGGGCAGCCTTGGAATGACTGCAGCATACAAATAAAGCAAAGTCAGGCAACAAAATGAGCTGCACAAAACTCAGACGAACTTGATAGTTTCAATTTCATAGATGATACAATCAAGTTTGTATAAAAGTATGAAAAGCCCCAAGCGGACAACCAGAATCCCATTTCACATCTGTGCATCTAAAAACAGGTTATGCGATGGACTTTGCTGCATTCATTTTGTCGTTCATCCGTAGCGAATTTTTTGTGTCAAAAAGCGCGTGAATCCTTGAAAAAAGTATTACGTGCTTGGGGAGGGTTGACGAGGTATAATAAATATATGGATGTATGTATGTAGCTGCACATGTGAGCAAGTGAAAAGTTGGTATGTGAATGAGTAAAAAAGGGAGTGAGTGAGTAAGTTGCAGAGTGAGTGAAGGAGTAAGTGAGTGAGAGAGTAAATAAGTGAGTGAGTAAGTGAATGAGTGAGTGCGTGAGTAAATGAATGAGTGTGTGAGTGAAAAATAGAATTTTCAAATGTACCGTGATTCACACAACGAATCGTTGCGGTTTGCGTCTGAACTGAAGATTGTGGTTGTATTAAACATTGTGTAATATAGATTGTTTTAAATGAGGATGCGATCAAACAAAATCCACAGTTAGGACGTGTCTGTTAAACGATGGTTATTTGAACTGCAATTATACATAATGGAATCTATAGAATGATGTGGGACAACACACAAAGACGGTTTCACAGAATGTAATGCTTTGAGTCAAGTAATGAAAAAAAATCTAAATTTTGATAAATGCAAGTTAGACATATTTGAAATGCATGTCAGAATATTGGGATCAGTCCAGGCAACCAATATGACGTCATAAAACAAGAACGTAAGGACATAAACTTGAGCAACAACGCCCAGTGAGCAGAGGTCATCAGAAATTAGCCTGTCGGTCGCAAGTTTGAACGAACGCGAGCAATCAGGGTCAACGCCAAGCCAGTTTATACGTACACAACAAATAATACTCATGTAATATTACAATATTTATATGTTGCGTTGTAGGTATACTTCTCGTGTTTCATTATGCAATACATCGTAACCGTAAGACTTTCGAACATTCTTGAAGAAGAAAAATCTTACTGGGGAAATTGTCTACGCTAATCTCTTCGAGGCATGGGTTTGTAACTAATTCAAAAACATGCATAAATATATTTAAAATTATGGGGGATTATACTGAAAATTGAAACACTTCAGAAATGAAGTATTTGCTTTGTTTTGAGCCATTTTCATAACTTGAAATCTTGTATGCAACTGACAGTGAAGGAAAAATCTTACGCATCAGGTTTTCTTTGGTTGTAAACCCAAATCGGATTTTTTGCATAATCAATCATGAGCAGTATATATCATATGCATTGCACTGTACCACCAAAAAACAAAATCATCATTCATTTCATTATCTCAGACTCGTCATGTTAAACCCCACTTCTAGAAAAAGTCTAATGTTTTCTTGCATTTGTTGCACCTAATGATTGAAACTTGTAAAAGTTATCATTCCAACTTCTTACTAGAATCCCAGGAAGCGCCATACATACATATGTAAAACAAGCAACTAAAAATGCCCTGAAGGCATGGGGAGTAACGAATATGGTTCAATCCTGGCAAGTCCAATCGTGAAAAAGTAAGAGACAAGAAAGTTTTATTCTCATATTTTAGATAATCTGATCGTGAAAAAGCAGGAAACAAGATTTTCGATGAATCACGAAAAAGCTTGTACTTCATTAAAATCAAGAATCAAACCAAATTACACAAAACATATTTGGGACTTTCCGGTGAAAATGAAATCCTCTGTATTTCGACCAGCTAATACTGAGCATAGATATATTTGTGGCGACGACCCTTTTTATTTAATTTTTATATAGAAAAGCATGAGATTTTTTTTGTAAGATATGTCCCAGATATGTTTCGTGTAATTTGGTTTGATTCTTGTTTTAATGAAGTACAAGCTTTTTCGTGATTCATCGAAAATCTTGTTTCCTGCTTTTTCACGATCAGATTATCTAAAATATGAGAATAAAACTTTCTTGTCTCTTACTTTTTCACGATTGGACTTGCCAGGATTGAACCATATTCGTTACTCCCCATGCCTTCAGGGCATTTTTAGTTGCTTGTCTTTTACTTTTTTATGTGTGAACAAATCACATGTATGTAGATTATGTGAAAAGGTTTCAAATTTTCAAGAAATGTGGATTTTCAAATATTGAATCACAGAAGAATTCGTGAGAACAGGGACAGGGATCATTCGCGAGCCCCTTAAATTTTTTCTTATAAAAGAAGTCATTACATAATTGACAGAATGATGTAAAAAAAGTCCGTAGATTAGTAATACATTGAAGCTGTCTTACGCAATCTAAAATATACCATTGAGGTTCTAGAGCAGCATACATTATCAAAAGTTGAACAAATTAACACTTTCGTTGTTATTGATTTTTAGGGGTATTGAACCCAGAACCACCCGTTTAATATGCAAACCCACTATCCACTTGACTACCTTGACCAAAAATATTATTTAGATTTGTTCCTATCATCAAACCTAGTTTCTAATCATAAATTTATCATTAAATCTATGGGTAAAGTAACTTTTAAAACCTGACTATTATTTGGTTAGCGCCGAGTTGTACTTTTAACAGCTAACACCATGTGAAAAACGTACCATGTGAAAAAATTTATGTTCTTGAAAAAAATTACTTTACTTTATGACTTCTTAGAATTAAGTTTCGTTGTGTTTTAATGATATTGGTACATAACTAGAAATTACGAAAAAAAATTTACTCTGGAAAATTTATTATTATTTTTTTAAAATAATTTTGCTGTTTTTGACGGATCATAACAATTAATTTGAAGGTCCTGATTAAGTTTGAAAACCATCTTATATTTGGAGTTTAGTCATTCTAAACATTATGTTAAAATCAGGTTTGTCATGTCTCTGTATAAAAAAATAATTTGGATTCCAATGTGGCTGCAACAGCGTGAATGAGTGAACTTGAGTTTTTACTGTTTTTGGCAGCCCATAACTTTTTTTAAAGAAGGCTGAGCAAATCATCTTTTTGTATTGAATAGAGCTTCAGTCATTCTAAACAGTCTATCAATACGAAGGACTTCAATATTTTAAACCTGACAATAATCTGAGTTTCAAATAGGCTAAAATGATCAACAAGGTCGAAATTTTTATTTATCTCTTTTTCGGGGTTTTGAGAAAGTACAATGGGTTTATCAAAAAAATAGTCGAAACAAGGTCATATTGAAATTTGATTCCGCGTCGAATGGGCACATTTTAAGAATTATTCGGATTCTGATCATACCAAAAAATTTACTTTTCTGAAAAATGTGCTTAATTTTGTCGCTCACTTACCCCGTGGCCGTTTTTTTCTGTTTCAACCAATTAACCAGTTGAACAGCGGAATACACTTCCACATGTGTCTTACCCACACGGTTAAAAAAATTTCTCAATAGGAACACCCTATCGCTCATACAACGATTCTTTCTCCATTTTGCCTGCGATTTTTGACATTTTTTTCATAAAATCCCTTAAAAATAGTGAAAAGCTTCATCCGATCTGCGGGACACTCAGGAAATCGTGTTCTGGGCGTGGAATTGACCTATGTACCAATTTTCAGCTTTACATGTCTTACCCAGTTCCCATACACCGTTTTTGATGAGAAAAAAAAAACGGAAAATCGCATTTTCATCATTTTCGGACCTGAAAAATGAAAATTCATCCCTACCGGATTAAAAATAGCCAAAAAGGTGTAGAATCGCACGAGAAAACCGATGAAACAGACTAGAAGTTGATACGATTAGGCTAGATCGAGATACCCGCAAAAAAGCTTATCTTAATCGAACCATATTAAGGGAACGGCCTATCGGCCGTCCCTTGATATGTACATACAGAGTGGGCCAAAAAAAGTTTGCGTCTTTGAAGAATTGCTGCGAAAGTTGTAGAAAAACTGTGTGGCAGCGGTATAGCGCATTCGATTAACAATGTTTTTGCCTACAAAATAAAGCGTCACTTGATTTTCATACAACTTTTTTTCTGATTTTACGAGTCAATTTGAAAAAAAATCTAAGTTTCTTTAAAAACTTGTTTTATTTGTGTTAAAAACATGATTAATAACTGAAAGAACTGCGTATAAAGCCTGAAACTTAACCATTATATGTATAACAAAACATGTCTAAACATTAAAGTGTTATGTAATGTTAAGAACGCTCGAAACTGTTGTCAAAACATCATTCATGGTTACAAACTACAGAAAGCAACCATGGCGGCTTGAATTCATTAAAACGGTCTTTCGGTTACAAATGATAGTTTAAAGCGGAGCTGATTGGCAAAAAACATTGCTTTTTTATCATTAAAAAGTCAATAAGTTTATTAAAACCGACAAACGTGCAAGCAGCG
Source organism: Daptonema setosum (assembly GCA_964036265.1). Taxonomy (NCBI): domain Eukaryota; kingdom Metazoa; phylum Nematoda; class Chromadorea; order Monhysterida; family Xyalidae; genus Daptonema; species Daptonema setosum. The sequence goes on from CAXIWR010000001.1 coordinate 508,770, forward strand.
AGTGAAACAGAGCACACACACACGATCTCACTCAGATCACGTTTGCCTGATTCGTTGGGCGAACATTAAAAAACCTAGTCTTATGTATGACATCAATTTGTAGACAAAACATGCCCAATCGAATGCACTAAACCGCAATCTCACAGCTTGTGTAAAACTTTCACAATAACTGTACAAAAAACGCACAAACAGTTTTTTGGCCCACCCTGTATGTATCTACTGTATGTAGTATATATAGAACAAAGCTCACTGAATAACATTTACAAACTTGATGTGACAAAAAGCACAAAACAGCTTGTTGAATGACATGTAATAGAAAGTGAAGTGTTCTGATGTGTTTATATGAATATGAACATACAAAAACAGGTTTGGGATTATAAGAGGTTGTGGAATCGGGTCAAACACACGCGCATCTTGACCATTACTTAATCGAGTACTAGTTTTCATTTACGTACTGCTTAACTGACCGACTTAAATAATCACTGACTTAATCATTGACTCACTGGCTCATTTAATCACTAATTCATTGACTGAATGACTCATTCAATCACTTGGCCATTGACTCAGTCACTCATTTAAAATCACTTAGTCAGGCTCCGTAAATTATTGACTGATCAACTTACTCAATCGCTCATAGACTGAATTTCTTCAAAATGGCCTGTTTAAAAAGAGAGAGAGATAATGTATTACCAAAGAGAGCTTAAAAGTTTTGCCTGCTCTTGCAGACTGCTAGTGAACAAACCTGAATGACCGGTTGAAAAGATTGTTATTTATACTGAACGTATAAGAACTTTCTAACAACTTGATGTTTATTCTGATTGTTTGCTACACGCAGCTGTTAGAGCGGTCTCCGTTTAAAGGTGTCTGAATCAACTCGAACGCAACAACCACAATAACAACAGCAACAACATAAACAACAACCATACAGCGACAACAACAACAACATTATTATTAATATGCAAATCAAATAAACCAGCTGCAAAACATTATCGGATGAGGGGTGGTCGTAGAGGCGGATTAAATAACTTTTACTACAGGCCAGCGGAGTGGATTTTTGATGACTGCGTTTGTGACTTTAATATAAAAAATAGTGATTTATACATTTTACGGTTAAATTCAAATTTATAATAACGGGTTATTCTCCATCATTTCCTTCTGTCTTAAAGGGGTAGGCTGAGAAGAAAGACTCTATTTATAGGGGTCACTAGAGGTCACTCTTGTTATTGAGAACGGCTGGCAGACTGACTGACTGACTGGCTGACTGGCTGACTGGCTGACTGACTGACTGACTGGCTGAATGACTGATAAAGTACTCAGTCATTCACTTCACTGATTTACTATTCCGCTGACTAACTGAATGAGTAGGCTTTTAACTAATCTCAAGAATTGCTTAACAAGTGATGAGTTCATTGTGTATAGTGATGTGATTTGACCCTGTTGCAAAATTACACCCGAGAATCTCATTTTTGCATTACTAGGGTAAACCCGTTGCTACGCAACTGTTTTTTATTGTACTAAACCAACTATTGTATGCAAACTCAGACAAAACCCATCGACTCATTCATTAGCTTATCTTTAGCCCAATTACAGGAAATTATCATATGCACGAAGGTGCGATAATTAATTCCTGTTTTATTGAGTATCAATATAATATCTTTATTCAGTTAAAATTACCCACCCGTTGAAATTAGTTAATTTCATGCATTACTTTTCTATTTTTGCTTAATGAAGTGGAGTTTTATACAAACCGTTTTTCACAACATAACCCGTCGTTTGATTGTATACGTACAAAAATATATGTACGGTAATTTATAACTTAACTGAAATTTCAATACATAAAATTTAGGTGCATATGATCGTCTTCGACATTTCTGAATGTGATAAATCATGAACATTTCGAAGAAATCGTTCATGAAACATCCGACCCCTGGGCACAATAATTAGCGTCACACTTTGTTAAGATCATTGATAATTCCAGTTCGGTAAATTGGGGAATATCCTGCGAGGACGTAGGTGCTGATGATCGACTTCGTCATTTCCGATGAGAATAAAACATTTCAAAAAAAACCATGTTATGTTTAGTTCAGGAAATGTTGTTAATCGATTGGGAGGGTGGCGATGATTTATCTTCATTGAACCTTCGAATCTTCGAATTGAACCTTCGAATCTTCGAATACACAAAGAGCATAAACTTAAAACATTTTTCATAAATTTTACTCGAAAGTTTTGAGGTCCGTAAGTTCAGCTATTCGAGGAGGGTGCTGATGATTGCAACCTTTGTTGAGAGAAAAATAATCAGTGAATGAAGAAAAAATAATTGGTCGCAATCATCATGACCTTACCTATTTTATCATGACCTTAGCCTCGGTTGAGGTACATACATTCTGGTCAGATTGAAGGGAAGGCGATGATTTAATTCGTTGTTTTCATGAAGTAATGAAAGGTTTTTTAGTGTTCTTTCGCGATATTTATACTAAAGCGTGACAGACAGACAGACATACATACATCGTCTAATTTATAGATAGATATTTTACCGTCACCTCATTTATAAGAGAGTGAAAGATGGAGAAGTAAGAATTGGTTATTTTGAGTTCGATGAATAATTGAAAAAAAGCAAAGATTAAGAACGCTGTCTTTATTACAAACTGTAACCAGTTAAATGCGTATGCCAACAAGACGCATGTTTGTGAGTATGTTATTTGATGTGAATGGATAAGTATGCCACGGTCACAACAAGCGATCAAATGGCAATGTATCCAACCACCTGTCACACATGACTATATATAGGTACATAATGGTTCATCATAAGCCATTGAGCTTTGGGCGCGCGCAAAATGACCCGATTTGACCCTGTGATTGGGTGTGAGTGAAAGCATGTCAGTGGCGCATGATCACGTCTTAACACATCAACTATAATAATGCTATTAAACACAGTTTTATGTATCTGATTGCATCCAAATGTTTAACTTTGTAATTCTCCTAATGCATGGGATCATGTTCCCAATCTGGGACACTCCATTCTCCACACGACATCCGTCATCATCCGAAATTGTTTATTGTTGTTGGCTTTCGATTATTTGAAGGGTGATGGTGGATAGGAAATGTATATGTGGGAGGAGGGGGTGTGACATTCAGAACAGCTGCCTTCTGTTCACATCGCGATTGGCGCGCATTTCAATTATTGATCATCTGTTTTGAATATAAGATGGGTATAGGTGATTTGCTATGCATTGCTTCACAATTCGCATAATTCGTTAAAGTGATTCAAGTTAGTCACAACAGAACAGATTCTACAAAAAGGCTTACATGAAGGTTTTCCACTGAGGAAGGGCCTGCCTTCATGTAGCGTTACTTAGGTCGTCTGGTTTAAAGGCCCGAAACGACATAGTTTCCCAAGCTTTATTTTTATTTTCAGAATTTACGCACCGCAAGATGCCTCACCCAGATCCACGACTTAAAAATCGATCGAGCCAATCACCTGCCGACTCCTTCAAGAAGGAGAAAATTGCAAAGGGCATCACCAAGAAGAAGAAGGAATCTGTCGGAGAGAAAGACAAGGTTGTTTTAATTTTTGCATCTTTTTGTTTTGTCAGTCACTTTGTACTTTTATTTACATAGGTGCAATTGAGTTTGACAATGATCGTTTGGTATTGTGGGTGTAAATACCAGCAATTTGTAACATCACTGTAGCCGATGACGGTATGCAAATCACAAACCAAACACAAAATTCACGTTATAACAAAAGGAACCTGTTTAACTCTCAAAAAACTCTTCAACCGCTCAATTTTACATCAAAGGTTGTCACTGGCAGTGGCAGCCCGGCCGCCAAAGGAAAAGGCACTGCGAATGATCCCCAATTAAATAACAGGGTACACGATGAAGCACCGAAATACAATCCAACATTCACTGTTCACGATCATTAGGGGACAGCTGAGCACCGTACTGACTCACACGGCTAACAATGAGTGAGTGAGTCAGTGATTGATTGAGTGAGTGAGTGATTGATTGATTGATTGATTGATTGATTGATTGAGTGAGTGAGTGAGTGAGTGAGTGAGTGAGTGAGTGAGTGAGTGAGTGAGTGAGTGAGTGAGTGAGTGAGTGAGTGAGTGAGTGAGTGAGTGAGTGAGTGAGTGAGTGAGTGAGTGAGTGAGTGAGTTGATAGGATATTGATTGAGTGACGGTATTGATTCCTTAAACCATTCTTACTTTATTCCTAAGATCATTTTTCATTGATTGACCGCTGCAGCCAAAAAAACTTGCGGCTACAGTCGACATAAAATTAGCCGATTCTTCATTGACTTGTGGTAAACAGACGTAAACAGAAACAAGGATTGAAACGAGGGAAAAAGCAGTTTATACCCCAGGACCATCCCACAACTAAACCTCACTACAACCAGTTAACTACATATGTACATTATGTATTGTATGTATTACATTGAATTCAGTATATTTTTTGTATGTAATATCGGAACAAAGAGTCATAACAAATGATCATTCAGTTTATGGCGGAATGCAAATTTATTTATGCTCGTAGCCGACGGTTTAATCATTGAAATGAACAAAATAATGAAATGTTAGGCTTTAAAAAGTCCTATTTTAACTAAATAGCACTGCACTGACCGGCAACGGAAACACAGGTTGACTTCAATGGGGTTTGTTTGGCAGCTTCGGTACACTAACACATTCGAACTACTCTAATGATGTATTTGAATCCCAATCACTGTTTGATTCTAGCAAAATGACTTGACTGTCTGCTGAACAACTGACTTCACGGCTCATAAACAACGAACAACAACAGATCTGACTTGCTGTTTATGCAATTGACCACTCATAAACTAAATTTACACTAAATCAAGTGTACTCACTAACAGACAGTGAACGCAAACCAAATCTGCCGTATTCATCCTTTCAAAAGTACTATTTATTCTCCAAGATGTAAGGAAGGTCTCAAAACTGCTGAATCTTCCCTGCCCCATTTTAAAACAAAACAAAGTTATCATAACCAAACAAATATTGAGTAAACGAAATCAAGCACATAAAAACACTCGGTAAAGTATGTTCGTTTTAGGTTAAGTTAAGTAGGTTTTAGGTTAAGTTATGTAAGTTTTAAGTTAAGTTGTGTGCGTTTTAGGTTAAATTATGTACGTTTTAGGTTAAGTTGTGTACGTTTAGGTTAAGTTATGTGCGTTTTAGGTTAAGTTGTGTCTTATGTCTTAGGTCATCTTATGGCGACATCATTTTTATAGTTAATACATGCTCATTCGAATGCATGAAACCGTAGTAGTGTCATAGCTTCGCTACAACTTTCACAATATCTACTTTTCCGCTAAAAAGCTTTTCCGGAAGCGTCACGTTTTCCAGCTACCCTGTATATGGGTGAGCGGTTGTTGTTGTTATTGACAGCTTTTAGTAACGGGGGTAAGACAAGCCAGTTTATTGACATTGAACATAATAACTGTGGTTAAGAACCAGGGCAGTAAATCAGCTGCTCATAACACAATCAATAGATATAGCACGAGTAATTTAGCTTATTTGTATTCAAAACCCAACTCATTACCGCTGATTCTCCTATGTTTTGTCGGAAGTAAAGTTATATGTAAAAGTGAAGTAAGCAATATGTAAGATGGCATCACGTATTGAAACAACCAGTGTCAACTTCAAACATAAATAAAGTGTCATCAAACAAATAATCGTTTGCAATTTTTGAATAGTTCTTTAGTCACCCAGTTTAAAAATGTTCGCTCTCTTTTAATGTTAATGACTGATGAAAACACAATCCTAATGCAAGTATACTTTATTGGAGCAATAACCTTTCAAAATAAACAATATTTATGTTAAATCAAAGTATCTTTGGTTTTAGTTTCATCTTCCGAATGGTTGTTGTTTAGGATTCGTTGACTGTCATCGGCCCACGGACGAGGCTCGGCTGCAATAATAGAATAGACATTATAACAACAACAATAACAACAACAACAACAAAACAACAACAACAACAAAAACAACAACAACAACAACAACAACAACAACAACAACAACAACAACAACAACAACAACAACAACAAAAACAACAACAACAACAACAACAACAACAACAACAACAACAACAACAACAACAACAACAACAACAACAACAACAACAACAACAACAACAACAACAACAACAACAACAACAACAACAACAACAACAACAACAACAACAACAACAACAACAACAACACATAAGGTAAAGAAAAATATAAATTCTTGATAAGTACCTTCTCCGAATATGTGAAACAGAACACCAGAGCTGAACGTAAGAGCTGCCAGGATAATGAAAATATGACGCCATTCCGTTTGTGAACTCTGAACAGACTGACTTTTAAGATGCAGAATGACCGACTGACTTAATAATTGACTGACTGACTGGTATAATGATATCCTGACTGACTCAATAACTGACTGACTGACTGATATAGTGATATCCTGATCGACCCAATTACTGACTGACTAACTGATATAGTGATATTCTGACTGACTCAATAACTAACAGACTGACTGATATAATGATATCCTGACTGACTCAATAACTGACTGACTGACTGATATAGTGACAAGCAACTAAAAATGCCCTGAAGGCATGGGGAGTAACGAATATGGTTCGATCCTGGCAAGTCCAATCGTGAAAAAGTATGAGAAAAGAAATTTTTAGTCTCATACTCTATATAGTCTGATCGTGAAAAAGCAGGAAACAAGATTTGCGATGAATCACGAAAAAAGTTTGTACTTCTTTAAATTAAGAACCAAACCAAATTACACGAAACATTTTTGGAACTTTTCACGAGTACTGTGGTAATCATTAAGATTTTTCTTGAGTAAATACTGGAATTCAAATTAAAAAAGGTCTTACAAAAACATCATCGTTATTGAACTGAAAGAAATTTAAAAAAAAGTTTCGTGTCAGATCCGTCACACTAATCAAAGAAAATTATCCATGCTCACAAGGAGCTGGACTAAATAAAGAGGATTTAGTTTTCACCAAAAAGTTCCAAATATGGTTCGTGTAATTTGGTTTGGTTCTTAATTTAAAGAAGTACAAACTTTTTTCGTGATTCATCGCAAATCTTGTTTCCTGCTTTTTCACGATCAGACTATATAGAGTATGAGACTAAAAATTTCTTTTCCCATACTTTTTCACGATTGGACTTGCCAGGATCGAACCATATTCGTTACTCCCCATGCCTTCAGGGCATTTTTAGTTGCTTGTGTATACTCTACATAAACTACTGTATATTTTGAACTGAAATAAACCCGTGAGTCAAGCATGGTGGTCTTCGCGTGAGTAAACGTCAAATGAATAACGTTGAAAACTTTTCGAATAATTCATGGTTAATAAAAAATAGCGTATTCAAGAGGAAATACCGCTGAGGAGGAATGCAAAAGCCTGCAACAAAAAATGCAAAAATTTAACACCAGAGCGATCGCTGTGTTGGATGAATGTTTTTTTAAACACCATTCTTCTGAAAAATCGTAGAATTAAACTTCGATTTATTACTACTGGTGGTGCATCGGTTAGATTTTATATCAATTTACTACTTAGCACTAATGTATGAGTACTTCTACATGTAGATGTATCGTAAAAATAATGATGCTGTTTGGAAGCAAAACATAATTTCAGGAATCGTGGACGTTTGGCCACTGTGTGTTTGGTATCTGTTTGAAGTTTCAGGCAAGACTACATTTTTTAAAACAAAACCGCAATTTCCAAATGATTATTTTTCCGTCACCACAACCAGTCCCACTGGTTCAAACATGTGGCCTGTTACAACCACAACTAGTCCCACTAGTTCAAGCATGTGGTTTGCCATCACCACAACCAGTCCCACTGGTTCAAACATGTGGTTTGCCATCACCACAACCAGTCCCACTGGTTCATACATGTGGTTTGCCATCACCACAACCAGTCACACTGGTTCAAACATGTGGTTTGCCATCACCACAACCAGTCCCACTGGTTCAAACATGTGGCTTGCCATCACCACAACCAGTCCCACTGGTTCAAACATGTGGTTTGCCATCACCACAACCAGTCCCACTGGTTCAAACATGTGGTTTGCCATCACCACAACCAGTCCCACTGGTTCAAACATGTGGTTTGCCATCACCACAACCAGTCCCACTGGTTCAAACATGTGGTTTGCCATCACCACAACCAGTCCCACTGGTTCAAACATGTGGTTTGCCATCACCACAACCAGTCCCACTGGTTCATACACGTGGTCTGCCACACCACTCTCAACGGTAATAAAATTTACCTGGAGTTTCATTGGGTAAAAACCAACAAATCTGAATTGCGTCTGATACTTATATTGTGAGTGAAACGTGAGTAGTGCGTCTACTGTACAAATAAGTGCAGTTTGGCGTTTGTCGCTTCAGTTTATGCGTTTTCAGCGGTTGGCCCAGCATAGATTTGATCAATCTGAACTAAAAACAATTATTAATTTTAGTTTTTTAATTCAGCGTCTGATTTATCGATCAAACATGTTAAACTTCTCTGATAGTCAGTCATTCCTTTTTCTTCTTTTATACAACCAACCAAACGAGCAGGATTCATGAAATTGTATGGTTTGCCTCCAAACAGCATCATCAACTTTACGAGAAACCATAAGTATACATCATACATTACTATTAAGTATTGATTTGATAATAAATTTTTAACAGTGCATTAGTAATAATGGCCCGAAAAATAAAAGTTGACCGGTTTATTAGTTAATTCAAGGTTATTTCAAAACCATTCATTTAACAAAGCAATAGTTCTGATATTGATGTTTTATCATTTTTGTTCCGCTGCGCTGCGACACGTTTACTTCAATACAATTTTTTTTGACCGCAACATGAATTCTTTAAAAAATTTTAACGCATTTATTACTACATTTAATTTAACTTTACTCACGCGAATCCCATATAAAGCGGGTTAATCTTAGTTCATAATAAACTGTAGTTCATGTTTTTTACTTGGATTTCTTCATTAAATGAAGTCAACGAGGCGCACTAATACCATATCAGAATAGTGTTTCCGTAGTGGCCAGATACGTTAAATGAACTGACGGGCAATGGCAGAAACCCCAGAGCAACGCGTCAGTATCTGTGTCTCAAGTCAGGTTTCGAACTTAGGACCGTCCGTTTTCTAGGCTGGCAATCTAAGCACTGGACATGACAGGCGACAAATGTGAATGATATGCGCAATATACCATGAATCCCAATTTTTATTGAAATAACTCAAAGAACACATTGAGTTTCCTGCATGCGCCCGAAACCCATGGAACAAACGAACGATGGTCAAGTCTAGTCTAGCCTAAGCATGATACTTCTTTTTCCATTTTAACGTAGCGTTCCAGAAAGTGTTTTTCAGTGTCAAGTGAAATCACTGCCTAATTGTTATGTTGTATGTATTTTAATCATAAAAAATTCACACATAACTTCCTATTTTACCTTTTTGTTGCCAAAAACGTCATTGGGGTTTTTATTAGTGATTAAACGTCACGTACCCGTTACAGCATGTCATCATGGAAGCTGATCCGTGTTTCAACAGCAGCTATAATTGTGTTGTTCATTTCTAGTTTTATTGTGCTTTATCAGTTCCAGGCGAAAACGTTAGTGAGTGAGTGAGGGGATGAGTGAGTGAGTGAGTGAGTGGAGTGAATGAAAGACTGAGTGGGTCAGCGAGTAGTGTGATCAAAGAATTTATTTTAGGTACAGTGAATGACGCTTTTTCTGGAATCAAGAGCAACTAAAGGAAAACAAATTCTTCATTGAAAATGTTATTAGCAATTCAACGAGAAGGTCAGTCGCGCGATTACACCGCCTTGATTTTATTTATTTTTTAATAATATTCCTAGCAAAACGTCACAAACTCAATAGCCTCTCCAGGGCTTCTTGTTAGCAAAAAAACATTTTGGCGCGCAATTTGGAATTCCGATCTGTTTTTAGCGCGCTTGCAAAATTTCGAAAAATATTTTTATTTTTTCACAGAATAGTCGGACAGAAAACGACAATTGCGCTTAGTTTGCATATGTACATACGTGCGTAACCAACCCGGATTTTTTTGATATGAAATAAACTCGACCAAGCTATGTATAAATCCTCTAATGAGGTGTGTAACTGAAAATTAGTCATAATATATGTATGTGTTTGTAAAATTAGCCATACATAGTCAAGTCTTGCCAAGTGAAAGTGCTCTATTTTCTTCAGACGTACATACATTTATGTAAGTGGTATGTGCTTATGACTTGCATGAGGAGGCTGGACTAGCTGAAAGTTCGGCGATTCCGTCGAAGCTTTGCGGAGCCTTCCATATCTTTACAAGCAACTAAAAATGCCCTGAAGGCATGGGGAGTAACGAATATGGTTCGATCATGGCAAGTCCAATCGTGAAAAAGTATGAGACAAGAAAATTTTATTCTCATATTTTAAATTGTCTGATCGTGAAAAAGCAGGAAACAAGATTTCCGATGAATCACGAAAAACAATTTTGTACTTCATTAAGTCAAGAATCAAACCAAATTACACGAAACATATTTGGGACTTTTCATGATTGTTGTGGTAATATTTATCCTTATTCAAAATGCTGGGATTCAATTTGTTCAAGCATAAGTGGTCATACAACACTTTTGTCATGTGTACTCATGCTTTTGTATGTCCTGAGCCTGGCCCAAATAAAATAAAATGAAATTAAATAAGTATTTTTAAAAAAATCCCATCATTGTTGAATGAAATGGAAATAAAAAATTTCGTGGCATATTCGTCACACAGACCGAAAAAATGACCCATGCTCACAACATCCTAGACGAACTAAAGGGGATTTCGTTACCACCGAAAAGTCCCAAATATGTTTCGTGTAATTTGGTTTGATTCTTGACTTAATGAAGTACAAAATTGTTTTTCGTGATTCATCGGAAATCTTGTTTCCTGCTTTTTCACGATCAGACTATTTAAAATATGAGAATAAAATTTTCTTGTCTCATACTTTTTCACGATTGGACTTGCCATGATCGAACCATATTCGTTACTCCCCATGCCTTCAGGGCATTTTTAGTTGCTTGTCTATAACTTTTTTATGCGTGAACAAATCACATGTATCTAAACTAGTGATTAGTGATATAACGAGTTAAAAGCTGCCTTATGATATCTAAAATAGACAGTTGAAGCTCGGGAGAAGTCTATTATACCAAAAATGAAACAAATTAACACTTTCGTTTTTTTCGATTTTCCGGGGTATTGAACCCAGCACCACCCGTTTATCTTGCAAACCCACTATCCACTAGACTACCTTGACAAGCTATTTTATAAGCTGATCCGCTACATCAAAACTAGTTTCCAATCATAAATTTATCATAACATCTAGTGTGAAAAAAATCTCAAAACTTGATTATTTATAGGTTAGCTGTACTTAACAGCGGACGCTATGTACCATGTGACTCTTGAATATGTTTCCTCACTTCCAGACCACTTATAATAAGGTTCT
>CAXIWR010000001.1:520472-522972 GCA_964036265.1 Daptonema setosum
CTGATATGGTAGTAGTGCGCCTCGGTGACTTTATGAAGAAATCCAAGTAATAAAACATGAACTACAGTTTATTATGAACTAAGATAAAGCAAGCATAGTGGTCTTTACGTGAGTAAAGTTCAATTAAATGTAAATGTAGAAATATGGCCGCGCACTGACCGATCACTTAGTCGCGTACAAAACAGATAAAAAAATTATTTAAACTTTTTAAAGATTTCATGATGCGATCAAAAAATATTGAATTGAAGTGAACATGTCGCAGCGGAATAAAAGTGATAAAACTTGAACATCAGAACTATTGCTTTGTTAAATGAATGGTTTTTAAATAACCTTGAATTAACTAATAAACCGATCAACTTTTTTATTTCGGGCCATTATTACTAATGCACTGTTTAAATTATATTATCAAATCAATACTTAATAGTAATGTATGATGTATACTTATGGTTTCTCGTAAAGTTGATGATGCTGTTTGTTGGCAAACCATACAATTTTATGAATCCTGCTCGTTTGGTTGGTTGTATAAAAGAAAAAAACGTACTGACTGACTATCAGAGAAGTTTAACATGTTTGATCGATAAATCAGACGCTAAGTTAAAAAACTACAATTATTTATTGTTTTTAGTTCAGATTGATCAAATCTATGCAGGCCAACCGCTGAAAAGGCATAAACTGAAGCGACAAACGCCAAACTGCACTTATTTGTACAGTAGACGCACTATTCACGTTTCACTCACAATATAAGTATCCGATGCAATTCAGATTCATTGGTTTTTACCCATCGAAACTCAAGGTAAATTTATTACCATTGAGAGTGGTGTAGCAGACCACGTGTACGAACTAGTGGGACTGGTGGTGGTGATGGCAAGCCACATGTTTGAACCAGTGGGACTGGTTGTGGTGATGACAAACCACATGTTTGAACCAGTGGGACTGGTTGTGGTGAGGACAAACCACATGTTTGAACCAGTGGGACTGGTTGTGGTGATGACAAACCACATGTTTGAACCAGTGGGACTGGTTGTGGTGATGACAAACCACATGTTTGAACCAGTGGGACTGGTTGTGGTGATGGCTAGCCACATGTTTTGAACCAGTGGGACTGGTTGTGGTGATGACAAACCACATGTTTGAACCAGTGGGACTGGTTGTGGTGATGACAAACCACATGTTTGAACCAGTGGGACTGGTTGTGGTGATGACAAACCACATGTTTGAACCAGTGGGACTGGTTGTGGTGATGGCAAGCCACAGTTTGAACCAGTGGGACTGGTTGTGGTGATGGCAAGCCACATGTTTGAACCAGTGGGACTGGTTGTGGTGATGGCAAGCCACATGTTTGAACCAGTGGGACTGGTTGTGGTGATGGCAAGCCACATGTTTGAACCAGTGGACTGGTTGTGGTGATGGCAAGCCACATGTTTGAACCAGTGGGACTGGTTGTGGTGATGGCAAACCACATGTTTGAACCAGTGAGACTGGTTGTAGTGGTGACAGGCCACATGTTTGAACCAGCGGACAAATATTCCTTTGGAAATTGCGGTTTTGTTTTAAAAAAAAATGTAGTCTTGCCTGATACTTCAAACACACACCGGCCATACGTCCACGATTCATGAAATTATATGTATGTTTTGCCTCCAAACAGCATCATTATTTTTACGATTCATCTACATTTAGAAGTATACATACATTAGTACTAAGTAGTAATAAATCGAAAAGTTTAATTCTACCATTTTCAAAAAAGTGTTGGTTAAAAAAACATTCATCCAACACAGCGATCGTTCTGGTGTTCAAACTTTGCATTTTTTGTTGCAGTCTTTGGCATTTCTCCTCAGCGGTATTTCCTCTTAAATACGCTATTTTTTTATCAATCATGAATTATTGAAAAAAAATTACAAAGTTATTCATTTACCTTTACTTACGCAAAGACCACCATGCTTGACTCACGGGTTTATTTTAGTTCAAAATATACAGTAACTCATGCTGAATATATTTGCATCATATTATGGTACTAAAATCACTAAAATTAAGGCACGCGCCAGAAAATCATAGAAGCCTAAGACATCTGGGCCTTTTACCGTTGCATTCAAGAAAGCGTTTCTCTGTATCACTGAGTAAAATTAGTACATAATTGTTATGTTGTAAATTTTACCATAATTTGATTCTTTTAAACCAAACATAATTTCATGCTTTTTTGTTACTACCACTACATATTGTCACTGCTTCAAAAAAATTTGTTGATTTTTGAATTATTGATTTAGTGGATGAGCGAATGACACGTTTCAGCATGTCATCTTTCACGCTGATCCGTGTTTCAACAGCAGTGATAATTGTGTTATTAATTTTTGGTTTTATTGTGAATTATCAATTCCAGGCGAAAGCGTTAGTGAGTGAGTGAGTGAGTGAGTGAGTGAGTGAGTGAGTGAGTGAGTGAGTGAGTGAGTGAGTGAGTGAGTGAGTGAGTGAGTGAGTGAGTGAGTGAGTGAGTGAGTGAGTGAGT
>CAXIWR010000001.1:532972-540857 GCA_964036265.1 Daptonema setosum
TGAGAATAAGCCTGAGTCTAAGCTTGCCGAAACCGAAGCCGAAGCCTAAGCCAATATGTCGAAGTGAATCGGCACTACTTTTTTTATTGTTCGTCTTTCAGCACTATTCTAATATAAAAAACTATAGTTTTTCCTCTTGTTCACCCGCTACTGTACTCACTCAGTTGCTTGCTAATGATTCGACGACCAAGCAATGAGTTTACGCGTTGAAAAAAAACTTTTATTTGTATCACTGAGTGAAATGTGTGCCTCACTCAAAGTACAGGGTGTCCCATTTAAAAGTCACGTTTTGTTTTTGCTGTAATTTTTGTGAATGTTCACCGATTTACAAGTTTCATGCGGCATATGAAAGAGAATTTATGACAAATTTTTTTGGCGCATAAAAATTTGAAATCGCATGATTATACAAATTTTTATGCTAGATCTACGAAAGTCCCTTATTTTCGTCAAAAATCTTCAATTTATTCTTGTTTTTCGCACATAAATAAGAGTTTATTGGTATCTCCTAATCAAGGTTATCCCTATCAGGTAACCACTGCTTGAAATACAGGTGAAACATGCCAGAATACGCATATTAAATCCTTAACATGATCACCGCCCTTCAGATTCACAGTTCCCAACGATGCGCGTGCTCAGGTTGTGATTCCTCACAATTGCTCTCAGCGCAGTGAAAGGTAGCTCGGAGCTTATCGAAACTCAAATTTCCGAGATCCATTGCTTTAAAACAATAATATTGATCTAGAACGGAACTAGAAATCCAAATGTCGCTGCAGATTATGAAGAAATTTGACAAAGTCATAATCCGTTCAATTCAAGTGAGGGGAAATGTGAAAAAATCACACCCTGAGCATGCGCATGGTTTAAAACTGGCATCTGAAGGGGTGGTGATCATGTTGATGATTTTAAAAGCTTATTCTGGTATGCTTCATTTGTATTTTAAATAGTGGTTACCTGGTTGTGAAAACATTAATCAGGAGACTCTAATAAACTGCTATTTATGTGCGAAAAATACTGGGATAAATCGACGATTTTTGGTGAAAATAAGGTACTTTCGTAGACTCAGCATAAAAATTGGTATAATCATGCGATTTCAAATTTTTTAGCGCCAAAAAAATTTGTCATAAATTTTCCATCATATGTCGCATAAAACTTTGAAATCGGTTAACCTTCACAGAAATTACAGCAAAAACAAAACGTGACTTTTAAATGGGACACCCTGTATTATCGAGCTCAATCATTTAAAAACAGCCCACTTCATAATTCAAACTTCTTCTTAACTGTTTTCACGTTTTCAGAAACACTTGAGACGTGTTAGCATGTCATCTTCGACGCAAATCCGCCTTTCAACAGCAACAGCAACAATAATTTTTTTACTTATTTCTGGATTTATTTTGTTAGGTCAATATCAGGAAAAAACGTAAGTGAAAGAGTGAGTGATTGAGTGAGTGAGTGAGCAAGTGAGTGAGTGTGTGAGTGAGTGAGTGAGTGAGTAAGTGAGTGAGTGAGTGAGTGAGTGAGTGAGTGAGTGAGTGAGTGAGTGAGTGAGTGAGTGAGTGAGTGAGTATAGTGCAAACAATTTAGATCAAAAAAAATGTAATTCATTGTTCAATATCTCGCTAACTTAATGAGATCCAACATTAATTTGAAAGAAAATATGTTTTAGCAAAGTCGATCTCTCTAAAAATTTGGCGTGTGCAACTCCCGATGTGTTCTATCTTTCGATGGGACCGGCCTACATCGCGCGGAGCAAACGTGTGAGTAACCCCAAGTTACTTTGAGTAACACTAAGTAACTTGCATAGCTCAGTCACCCTTGAGTTATTTCGAATCATTCGCGTTAAACGTGTCTCTCAAATTACATACATCGGGAAGGCATAACGGCCATAGAGATTTATCATATGCATTTTTGAGTGAGACATCGTGACAAGTTGCTTTGGGACTTCATCAATCTTTTTTCTGTTTTTTTTTATTCAATTCGCTAGAACAAAACAACAGTTATAAAATATACCAGGTTTCTCAGGTACTTCTTATTCTGTTGGAGACGTCCCCGCAAACAAAAGTCGATACTCAACCAAACATTCGGGTATGCGAGTGAGTGAGTGAGTGAGTAAGTGAGTGAGTGAGTGAGTGAGTGAGTGAGTGAGTGAGTGAGTGAGTGAGTGAGTGAGTGAGTGAGTGAGTGAGTGAGTGAGTGAGTGAGTGAGTGAGTGAGTGAGTGAGTGAGGTAGTCAAGTTTATGCAGGTAGACTTCATCGAAGACGTTAAAGTGGTAAAATCAACCACCGATTGTAACTGGGAAACCATCAACAGCGCTAAATGCATAAGCCTTTATCTTGTCTGCCCAGTACCTGAATATTCATCTTTAATTCAACAAGTAACGGTCAGTCAGTCAGTCAGTCGGTCAGTCAGTCAGTCAGTCAGTCAGTCAGTCAGTCGGTCAGTCAGTCAGTCAGTCTGTCAGTCAGTCAGTCAATCAGTCAGTCAGTCAGTCAGTCTGTCAATCAGTCAGTCAGTCAGTCAGTCAGTCAGTCAGTCTTTCCATCAGTCAGTCAGTCCGTTAATCAAGGGACGGCCGCTAGGCCGTTCCCTTAATATGGTTCGATTAAGATAAGCTTTTTGACGGGTATCTCGATCTAGCCTCATCGTATCAATTCCTAGTCTGTTTTATCGGTTTTCTCGTGCGATTCTACATCTGTTTGGCTATTTTTAATCCGATAGGGATAATTTTTCATTTTTCAGGTCCAAAAATGATGAAAATGCGATTTTCCGTTTTTTTTTATCCACCCATTTTGGTGTATGGAAACTGGGTGAGACCTGTAGAGCTGAAAATTGGTACACATATCAACTTTTAGCGTAGAAAACGATTATTAAACTGTCCCGCAGATCGGAATAATATTTGCACCATTTTTAGGGGATTTTATGGAAAAAATGTCAAAAATCGCAGGCAAAATGGAGAAAGAATCGTTGTATGAGCGATAGGAGGTTCCTATTCAGAATTCTTTTCAACCGTGTGGGTAAGACACATGTAGAAGTGTATTCCGCTTTTCAACTAGTTGATTAGTTGAAACAGAAAAAAATGGCCACGGGGTAAGTGAACGACAAAAATAAGGACATTTTTCAGAAAAGCTATTTTCTCAGTATGATCAGACTCTGAATGATCCTCAAAATGTGTTCATTCGACGCGAAATATAATTTGAATATTACCTTATTTCAACCTATTTTCTGATAAACCCATTGTACTTTCTGTAAAACTCGAAAAACAGATAAATGAAAATTTCGACCTTGTTGACGATTTTTGCCCATTTGAAAGTCAGATTACTGTTAAGTTCAAAATATTGAAGTCCTTCGTATTGATAGGATGTTTGGAAAGACTAGAGCTCTATTCAATACAGAAAATACGATTTGCTCAGCTATCTTCAAAAAAAATTACTGACCGCCAAAAACGGTAAAAATTTTAGTTCACTCATTCACGCTGTTGCTGCCACATTGGATTCCAAAATATTTTTTTATACAGAGACATGAAACACTTGATTTTAACAGAATGTTTAGAGGGAATACATTTCAAATAACTTATGGTTTTAAAACTTAATCAGGACCTTCAAATAATTTTTTATAATCTGTCAAAAAAAGGAAGAATGAAGAAAAACTGACCAAAATTTTTTTTCGAAGTAATTTTTTTGTCATTTTGTAGACATGTTCCAATATTATTAAAACACATCAAAACCATATTTTAAGTAGTCTAGTGAAGAAAAAGTTTTCGAGGGTCACATGGTACATATCGTCAGCTGTAAGTACAACTCGGTGCTAACCAAATAATAGTCAAGTTTTGAAGTTACTTTCACACTAGATGTAATGATACATTTATGATTGGAAATTATGTTTGATGATGGGAACCAATTTAAATAATATTTTGGTCAAGGTAGTCAAGTAGATAGTGGGTCTGCATGTTATAACGGGTGGTTCTGAGTTCAATACCCGTAAAAATCAATAACAACGAAAATGTTCAATTGTTTCATTTTTGATATTATATACTGCTCTAGAACCACAACGGTCTATTTTAGATAACGTAAGGCAGCTTTTAATTCACATTATCACTAATTCAGGTTTTTTACATCATTCTGTCAATTAAATAATGACTTCTTCTATAAGAAAAAATTGAAGAGGCTCGCGAACGATCCCTGTTCTCAGGATTTTTTCTGTAATTCAATGTTTGAAAATCCACAATTATCGAAGATCTGAGATATTTTCACATAATCTACATGTGATTTGTTCACACATAAAAAAGTAAAAAACAAGCAACTAAAAATGCCCTGAAGGCATGGGGAGTAACGAATATGGTTCAATCCTGGCAAGTCCAATCGTGAAAAAGTTAGAGACAAGAAAGTTTTATTCTCATATTTTAGATAGTCTAATCGTGAAAAAGCAGGAAACAAGATTTTCGATGAATCACGAAAAAGCTTGTACTTCATTAAATCAAGAATCAAATCAAATTTCACGAAACATATTTGGGAATTTTGAGTGAAAACGAAACACTCTGTATTCCGTCTAGCTAGTTCTGAGCATATGTTGACAAGCAACTAAAAATGCCCTGAAGGCATGGGAAGTAACGAATATGGTTCGATCCTGGCAAGACCAATCGTGAAAAAGTATGAGACAAGAAATTTTTATTCTCATAGTTTAGATAGTCTGATCATGAAAAAGCAGGAAACAAGATTTGCGATGAATCACGAAAAAGCTTGTACTTCATTAAATCAAGAATCAAACCAAATTACACGAAACATATCTGGAACTTTTCACGAGTGGCGTGGTAATCCTTAGAAATATGATTTATTTTTTATGAAAATGCTGGAATTCAGAAAAAAAATATCGTCAAAAAAATCCCATGCTTGTCTATATAAAAATTAATTAAATAAAAATGGTGGCAGACTGGTCACACAAACAGAAGAAAATATATCTATGTAACTAGCTAGTCGAAATACAGAAGATTCGTTTTCACCCAAAAGTCCCAAATATGTTTCGTGTAACTTGGTTTGATTCTTGATTTAATGAAGTACAAGCTTTTTCGTGATTCATCGCAAATCTTGTTTCCTGCTTTTTCATGATCAGACTATCTAAACTATGAGAATAAAAATTTCTTGTCTCATACTTTTTCACGATTGGTCTTGCCAGGATCGAACCATATTCGTTACTTCCCATGCCTTCAGGGCATTTTTAGTTGCTTGTCTTTAACTTTTTTATGTGTAAACAAATCACATCTAGATTATGTGAAAATGTCTCAGATCTTTGATAAATGTGGATTTTCAAACATTGAATTACAAAAAAACTCGTGAGAACAGGGATCGTTCTTTAAATTTTTTCTTATAGAAGAAGTTATTATTACATGATTGACAGAATGATGTAAAAAATCCCTGAATTAGTGATAATGTGAATTAAAAGCTGCCTTACGTTATCTAAGTAAGACCGTTGAGGTTCTAAAGCAGTATATAATATCAAAAAAAGAAAAATTTAACATTTTCGTTGTTATGGATTTTTAGGGGTATTGAACCCAGAACCACCCGTTTAACATGCAGACCCACTATCCACTTGACTACCGTGACCAAAAATATTATTCAAATTGGTTCCCATCATCAAACCTAGTTTCCAACCATAAATTTATCATTACATCTAGTGTGAAAGTAACTTCAAAACTGGAGTATTATCTGGTTAGCGCCGAGTTATACTTACAGCTGACGCTATGTACCATGTGACCCTTGAAAAAAATTTCTTTACTTTAGGTCTACTTAAAATACGGTTTTGATGTGTTTTAATGATATTGATACATGTTGAGAAATGACGAAAAAAAATTTCGTGGAAAAAATTTTCGACCAGTTTTCATTCATTTTTGCTGTTTTTGACAGATCATAACAATTTATTTGAAAGTCCTGATCAAGTTTTAAAATCAAAATTTATTTGGAATTTAGTCCTTCTAAACATTCTGTTAAAATGAAGTTTGTCCTGTTTCTGTATAAAAAAATAATTCGGAACCCAATGTGGCTGCAACAGCGTGAATGAGTGAACTTTCGTTTTTACCGTTTTTGGCGACCCGTAATTTTTTTTGAAGATAGCTGAGCAAATTAAATTTTTTGTATTCAATAGAGATTCAGTCATTCTAAACATTCTATCAATGCGAAGCACTTCAATATTTTAAACTTGACAATAATCTGAGTTTCAAATGGGCAAAAATCGTCAACAAGGTCGACTTTTTCAATTATCTGTTTTCCGGGTTTTTAAGAAAGTACAATTGGTTTATCAAAAAATGAGTCGAAATAAAGCTATAATGAAATTTGAATCCGCGTTGAATGGGCACATTTTGAGGAACATTGGGACTTTGGCCATATTAGTAATTTAGCTTTCCTGAAAAAAGCCCATAATTTTTTTCTCCATGTACCCCCTTGCCGGTTTTGCGTGTTTCATGATAATGAAAAGTTAGACCGCGGAACATACTAACACATGTGTCGTACACGTTCAGTTGAAATTTCGTTGTGATCGGACCACCCTATCGCTCATACGACAATTCTTTCTCCATTTTGCCTGCGATTTTTGACATTTTTTTCATAAAATCCTCGAAAAACTGTGCAAATATTTTTTCGATCTCCGGGACAGTTTGATAATCGTGTTCTACACTGGAAGTTGACCTATGTACCAATTTTCAGCCGTATCCGTTCGGCCCAACTTGCTGACACCATTTTGGGTTGATTAAAAAAAACGGAAAATCGCATTTTCATCGTTTTTGGACCTGAAAAATGAAAATTTATCCCTATCAAGTAAAAAATAACCAGGAAGATGTAAAATCGCACGAGAAAACCGATGAAACAAACTAGAAGTTGATACGATGAGGCTAGATCGAGATACCCGCAAAAAAGCTTATCTTAATCGAACCATATTAAGGGAACGGCCTAGCGGCCGTCCCTTGATATGTTTTCTTCTGTTTGTGTGAGCAGTTTGCCACGACCCTTTTTTATTTTTTATATAGAAAGGCATGGGATTATTTGTAAGATATATTTTTACTGAGTTCCAGCACTTTCATTGAAAATAAATTTTATTTTTAATAACTACCACGCCGCACATGAAGAGTCCCAGATATGTTTCGTGTAATTTGATTTGATTCTTGATTTAATGAAGTACAAGCTTTTTCGTGATTCATCGAAAATCTTGTTTCCTGCTTTTTCACGATCAGACTATCTAAAATATGAGAATAAAACTTTCTTGTCTCTAACTTTTTCACGATTGGACTTGCCAGGATTGAACCATATTCGTTACTCCCCATGCCTTTAGGGCATTTTTAGTTGCTTGTTAGTCTATCGTTCAATCTGTCAGGTCAATCTTCCAAAATCCCTTCCCATTACTTTACCGGTTCGACATTCGCCAAATGGTCAACTAGTCGATCCAAATAAAAAGATGACCAATCTCACAATGTGTGTGCTTACTTTGCATGACAACGTGAGTGAGTGAGTGAGTGAGTGAGTGAGTGAGTGAGTGAGTGAGTGAGTGAGTGAGTGAGTGAGCAAGTGAGTGAGTGAGTGAGTGAGTGAGTGAGTGAGTGAGTGAGTTAGTGAGTGAGTGAGTGAGTGAGTGAGTGAGTGAGTGAGTGAGTGAGTGAGTGAGTGAGTGAGTGAGTGAGTGAGTGAGTGAGTGAGTGAGTGAGTGAGTGAGTGAGTGAGTGAGTGAGTCAGTGAGTGAGTGAGTGAGTGAGTGAGTGAGTGAGTGAGTGAGTGAGTGAGTGAGTGAGTGAGTGAGTGAGTGAGTGAGTGAGTTAGTTAGTGAGTGAGTGAGTGAGTGAGTGAGTGAGTGAGTGAGTGAGTGAGTGAGTGAGTGAGTGAGTGAGTGAGTTAGTGAGTGAGTGAGTG
>CAXIWR010000001.1:541057-576057 GCA_964036265.1 Daptonema setosum
TTCAAACCCAATCCATAAGAATAATAACGGTAGTCCTGTTGGAAACACTAAAATGAAAGTGAGTGAGTGACTGAGTGAGTGAGTGAGTGAGTGAGTGAGTGGGTGAGTAAGTGAGTGAGTGAGTGAGTGAGTTAGTGAGTAAGTGAGTGAGTGAGTCTGGAAATAAACTGATTATGAACCACTCAATTTGGCTTGCACCCGTCTGCTGCTGCAATAAAAAAATTATTCTTGTTGAAGAATATATTTGAGCCAGATTCACTGACTGACTGGGTGCCTCACCCTTTCACTTACTCACTCAATCACTCCCTCATCCACTCACTCACCCACTCACTCACTCACTCACTCACTCACTCGCTCACTCAGTCACTCACTCACTCACTCACTCACTCACTCACTCACTCACTCACTCACACACTCACTCACTCACTCACTCAGTCACTCACTCACTCACTCACTCACTCACTCACTCACTCACTCACTCACTCACTCACTCACTCACTCACTCACTCACTCACTCACTCACTCACTCACTCACTCACTCACTCACTCACTCACTCACTCACTCACTCACTCACTCACTCACTCACTCACTCACTCGCTCACTCACTCACTCACTCACTCACTCACTCACTCACTCACTCACTCACTCACTCACTCACTCACTCACTCACTCACTCACTCACTCACTCACTCACTCACTCACTCACTCACTCACTCACTCACTCACTCACTCACACACTCACTCACTACTCACTCACTCACTCACTCACTCACTCACTCACTCACTCACTCACTCACTCACTCACTCACTCACTCACTAACTCTCTCACTCACTCGCTCACTCACTCACTCACTCACTCACTCACTCACTCACTTTGTTGGCGGTACATGGGCAAAGCAAATTCCAGCTCCAAATATCTGTGATTCGTGTCAGTACACCGGCACCACCGATTTTATGATGCCAGTACGATGGCACAACCATTTATGTGGTGTCAATATACTGGCACCACCGATTTAATTATGCCAGTACAGTTGCATGACCGCTCATGTAATGTGACCGATTGAGCCATGTGGCCGACAAAACAATTGTGTAGAAATGTTCAATTGACTAGCGTTTTTCGTGTAACTTTTTTGATTTTATATGTGATCAAACTTTTTTGTGTTTCTTTCTATATACAATTGCTGTACGGGAATGTACACAGTCCTTGTTTTGAGTAGATCCCTTTAACTTCTCCAATACCTATCCTAAAGTGAACTTTGTTTCTGATGAAAAAAGGTATGCTGAGTAACATTAATTTGGAATATGTAGGAAGCGCATCTTTTCAGTCAAAAATAATACGATTTTTTTTTTCTTAAACGGAACCATTACTACCAGTTCATAGTCGGTTTATTTTCTCGTAATTTTTTTCTGGCGGTGATATTAACTTTTTATTATTTGTCAGACTGAAATGCACGGGGGGAATTGCACTTTTTTACCCTTTCTCGTCCGTTGGTGCCTTGACTTTCAACTGTGTCCCAAGTAACTTGCACTAATCTGTGAGGCCGCAAATTTTTTTATGGTAGAGCTATTTGAAAAATTAGAAAATCAAATGAAAGCCCATTTTATAAAGTTTTTTTTGCTGCTTACTAGAAGTTCATAGCTAATACTCAGATATAGATATATCCGTTTCTCCAAAAGTAGCCATTTTCAGTTCTAAAATATCAGTGGGCCGGTCGTCAATAGCACCGGTTAAAACGTATTTAAATGGCTTAAATTTGTCGAGAAGATTGAAAGCTGCTCACTTCGCGTTTAAGTGAATGTCAAAAATGTTTTTCTGATTCAAAATACGTTTTTAAGAATAAATCGGTAATATGTCTTGTTTGTGATTTTTATGTCTTTTGATGATTCCTGCGGGGTTTCGATCGATTATCCAACGTATAAATGTCCCATCATGATTTAAAAACACTTTTATTAATAATGATCACACAAACTTATTTTCAGACTTATATCAACTTTTCAATGAAATACTGTGTTTCTATAACACTTTTTAGAGCCCCCGATGAGACTTCAAAAACTTAAAATGACTACTTCTGGAAAAGTAGCCATAACTCGAGAACTGTTTGAACAATGAATCTCTGGTGGGTGGCAAACCAAACTTCAGAAACTGGACTATCATTTGCTTTTTTAATTTTTAAAATAGCTCCACCACAAAAGTTTTTGTGGCCTCGCAGAATATTGCAAGTTACGTGGGACAAACTATATATTGTACACATACTAGGGGGAGACCCGTTGAATAGTAGAGAGGGAGTCGAACAAGGGTAAAGCAGGAGTCGGAGATTTTTAGTATAGGCCCGGGAAAGGGGGCTCTATAGGAGTCGGTAAGGAGTCGGGCCGGAGTCAAACCCGGCATAAAAATGTCACGGACCTGTAGCTGGGTTCGCGGCAAAGCGCTGGTGCATGCGCATGAAAACAGAACAGAACAACCTGATCTTTCACTACAAATAGAACAATCTCAGTGCGACATTAATCAAGCAAGAGTGTTTGCAAAACACCGTTGATTATTACGCATGACATGGCGTTAATTTTCTCAAGTTCTTTGTTGCATTTTTGTGTTTTTGGTTTTGAACAATCAGCTGTGGTGGGGCGTTAATTTTCTCAGTTTGTTTGTTGCATTTTTGTGTTTTTAGTTTTGGACAATCAGCTGTGGTGGTATGAAAATTTTTAACCGACCGTCATTGCTGCATTAATCAAGAAATAGCAACATTTTGACTGTTCTCTGAAATTAAACAATAACGTAAACGTTTTATCAGGTTATCTGTTTATATTTTAACTCTGCAATTATAACTATATTATGCAGCTACTCTATGATAGCACATGTAGCTGGATTCGCGGCAAAGTGCACATGCAAAGTGCTGGTGCATGCGCATGAAAACAGAACAGAACAACCTGATCTTTCACTACAAATAGAACAATCTCAGTGCGACATTAATCAAGAGTGTTTGCAAAACACTGTTGATTATTACGCATGACATGGCGTTAATTTTCTCAAGTTCTTTGTTGCATTTTTGTGTTTTTAGTTTCGGACAATCAGCTGTGGTGGGGCGTTAATTTTCTCAGTTTGTTTGTTGCATTTTTGTGTTTTTAGTTTTGGACAATCAGCTGTGGTGGTATGAAAATTTTTAACCGACCGTCATTGCTGCATTAATCAAGAAATAGCAACATTTTGAAAGTTCTCCGAAATTAAACAATAACGTAAACGTTTTATCAGGTCATCTGTTTATATTTTAACTCTAAATTATAATTATATTATGCAGCTACTCTATGATAGCACATGTAGCTGGATTCGCGGCAAAGTGCCCATGCAAAGCGCTGGTGCATGCGCATGAAAACAGATCAGAACAACCTGATCTTTCACTACAAATAGAACAATCTCAGTGCGACATTAATCAAGAGTGTTTGCAAAACACTGTTGATTATTACGCATGACATGGCGTTAATTTTCTCAAGTTCTTTGTTGCACTTTTGTGTTTATAGTTTTGGACAATCAGCTGTGGTGGGGCGTTAATTTTCTCAAGTTCTTTGTTGCATTTTTTGTGTTTTTAGTTTTGGACATTCAGCTGTGGTGGGATGAAAATTTTTAACCGACCGTCATTGCTACATTAATCAAGAATTAGCAACATGTTGACTGTTCTCTGAAATTAATCAATAAGGTAAACGTTTTATCAGGTAATCTGTTTATATTTAACTCTAAATTATAATTATATTATGCAGCGACTCTATGATAGCACATGTAGCTGGATTCGCGGCAAAGTGCCCATGCAAACCCTGATGCATGTGCATGAAAACAGAACAGAACAACCTGATCTATCACTACAAATAAAACAATCTCAGTGCGACATTAATCAAGAGTGTTTGCAAAACACTGTTGATTATTACGCATGACATGGCGTTAATGTTCTCAAGTTCTTTGTTGCATTTTTGTGTTTTTAGTTTTGAACAATCAGCTGTGGTGGGGCGTTAATTTTCTCAGTTTGTTTGTTGCATTTTTGTGTTTTTAGTTTTGGACAATCAGCTGTGGTGGTATGAAAATTTTTAACCGACCGTCATTGCTGCATTAATCAAGAAATAGCAACATTTTGACTGTTCCCTGAAATTAAACAATAACGTAAACGTTTTATCAGGTTATCTGTTTATATTTTAACTCTAAATTATAATTATATTATGCAGCGACTCTATGATAGCGCATGTAGCTGGATTCGCGGCAATGGTCCCATGCAAAGCCCTGGTGCATGCGCATGAAAACAGAACAGAAAAACCTGATTTTTCACTACAAATAGAACAATCTCAGTGCGACATTAATCAAGAGTGTTTGCAAAACACTGTTGATTATTACGCATGACATGGCGTTAATTTTCTCAAGTTCTTTGTTGCATTTTTGTGTTTTTAGTTTTGAACAATCAGCTGTGGTGGGGCGTTAATTTTCTCAGTTTGTTTGTTGCATTTTTGTGTTTTTAGTTTTGGACAATCAGCTGTGGTGGTATGAAAATTTTTAACCGACCGTCATTGCTGCATTAATCAAGAATTAGCAACATTTTGACTGTTCTCTGAAATTAAACAATAACGTAAACGTTTTATCAGGTTATCTGTTTATATTTTAACTCTAAATTATAATTATATTATGCAGCGACTCTATGATAGCGCATGTAGCTGGATTCGCGGCAAAGTGCCCATGCAAAGCCCTGGTGCATGCGCATGAAAACAGAACAGAAAAACCTGATTTTTCACTACAAATAGAACAATCTCAGTGCGACATTAATCAAGAGTGTTTGCAAAACACTGTTGATTATTACGCATGACATGGCGTTAATTTTCTCAAGTTCTTTGTTGCATTTTTGTGTTTTTAGTTTTGAACAATCAGCTGTGGTGGGGCGTTAATTTTCTCAGTTTGTTTGTTGCATTTTTGTGTTTTTAGTTTTGGACAATCAGCTGTGGTGGTATGAAAATTTTTAACCGACCGTCATTGCTGCATTAATCAAGAAATAGCAACATTTTGACTGTTCTCTGAAATTAAACAATAACGTAAACGTTTTATCAGGTTAACTGTTTATATTTTAACTCTGCAATTATAATTATATTATGAAGCTACTCTATGATAGCACATGTAGCTGGATTCGCGGCAAAGTGCCCATGCAAAGCGCTGGTGCATGCGCATGAAAACAGAACAGAACAACCTGATCTTTCACTACAAATAGAACAATCTCAGTGCGACAATAATCAAGAGTGTTTGCAAAACACTGTTGATTATTACGCATGACATGGCGTTAATTTTCTCAAGTTCTTTGTTGCATTTTTGTGTTTTTAGTTTTGAACAATCAGCTGTGGTGGGGCGTTAATTTTCTCAGTTTGTTTGTTGCATTTTTGTGTTTTTAGTTTTGGACAATCAGCTGTGGTGGTATGAAAATTTTTAACCGACCGTCATTGCTGCATTAATCAAGAAATAGCAACATTTTGACTGTACTCTGAAATTAAACAATAACGTAAACGTTTTATCAGGTTATCTGTTTATATTTTAACTCTAAATTATAATTATATTATGCAGCGACTCTATGATAGCACATGTAGCTGGATTCGCGGCAAAGTGCCCATGCAAAGCCCTGATGCATGCGCATGAAAACAGAACAGAACAACCTGATATTTCATTACAAATAGAACAATCTCAGTGCGACATTAATCAAGAGTGTTTGCAAAACACTGTTGATTATTACGCATGAAATGGCGTTAATTTTCTCAAGTTCTTTGTTGCATTTTTATGTTTTTAGTTTTGGACAATCAGCTGTGGTGGGATGAAAGTTTTTAACCGACCGTCATTGCTACATTAATCAAGAATTAGCAGCATTTTGACTGTTCTCTGAAATTAAACAATAACGTAAACGTTTTATCAGGTTATCTGTTTATATTTTAACTCTGAAATTATAATTATATTATGCAGCGACTCTATGATAGCACATGTAGCTGGATTCGCGGCAAAGTGCCCATGCAAAGCCCTGGTGCATGCGCATGAAAACAGAACAGAACAACCTGATCTTTCAGTACAAATAGAACAATCTCAGTGCGAAATTAATCAAGAGTGTTTGCAAAACACTGTTGATTATTACGCATGACATGGCGATATTTTTCTCAAGTTCTTTGTTGCATTTTTGTGTTTTTAGTTTTTAACAATCAGCTGCTAAATAATCATACATTTATTATGCTAAAAGAAAGACAGCAGTTATGCTAAAAAAACCGCACGCTGTACCGTACAGCGTTCATTCAGCTTTGTACGATGCAGCCGTTACCTTATTGAAAAGGATGATCTGCAAAAAATCAGCTGTTGTTGCCTAACAAGGCAGCTGCCGACAACAAAGTTATCATTGAACATCCGACTCGAGTCGGGAACAATGATGGGTAAACACCATAGAAAACGCCGTCATTCAGACGTATGTAAGATTCGTGAAACGTGAACGTGATTCGTGCATCTCATTCTAAAGCACGGTTTTCAATCGATAATTTGATATGAACTGGGGTATAGAGAGATTCACTGTTGATTGAATGTGCACTGTTGAGCAGCAGAAATGCATTCTGCAAAACGTGACATGCGTACCTGCCGCCAGACATCAGTTTCGATGTATTATCAGAAACATTGATTAGGGTAAAAGAAAGAAAGCAATTTTTTCTATAATCATACATTGATTATGCTAAATAATCATACATTGATTATGCTAAATAATCATACATTGATTATGCTAAAAGAAAGACAGCAGTTATGCTAAAAAACCGCACGCTGTACCGTACAGCGTTCATTCAGCTTTGTACGATGCAGCCGTTACCTTATTGAAAAGGATGATCTGCAGAAAAAATCAGCTGTTGTTGCCGACAACAAAGTTATCATAGAACATCCGACTCGAGTCGGTAACAATGATGGGTAAACACCATAGAAAACGCCCGTCATTCAGACGTATGTAAGATTCGTGAAACGTGAACGTGATTCGTGCATCTCATTCTAAAGCACGGTTTTCAATCGATAATTTGATATGAACTGGGGTATAGAGAGATTCACTGTTGATTGAATGTGCACTGTTGAGCAGCAGAAATGCATTCTGCAAAACGTGACATGCGTACCTGCCGCCAGACATCAGTTTTGATGTATTATCAGAAACATTGATTAGGGTAAAAGAAAGAAAGCAATTTTTTCTATAATCATACATTGATTATGCTAAATAATCATACATTGATTATGCTAAATAATCATACATTGATTATGCTAAAAGAAAGACAGCAGTAATGCTAAAAAACCGCACGCTGTACCGTACAGCGTTCATTCAGCTTTGTACGATGCAGCCGTTACCTTATTGAAAAGGATGATCTGCAAAAAACAGCTGTTGTTGCCTAACAAGGCAGCCGCCGACAACAAAGTTATCATTGAACATCCGACTCGAGTCGGGAACAATGATGGGTAAACACCATAGAAAACGCCGTCATTCAGACGTATGTAAGATTCGTGAAACGTGAACGTGATTCGTGCATCTCATTCTAAAGCACGGTTTTCAATCGATAATTTGATATGAACTGGGGTATAGAGAGATTCACTGTTGATTGAATGTGCACTGTTGAGCAGCAGAAATGCATTCTGCAAAACGTGACATGCGTACCTGCCGCCAGACATCAGTTTCGATGTATTATCAGAAACATTGATTAGGGTAAAAGAAAGAAAGCAATTTTTTCTATAATCATACATTGATTATGCTAAATAATCATACATTGATTATGCTAAATAATCATACATTGATTATGCTAAAAGAAAGACAGCAGTTATGCTAAAAAACCGCACGCTGTACCGTACAGCGTTCATTCAGCTTTGTACGATGCAGCCGTTACCTTATTGAAAAGGATGATCTGCAGAAAAAATCAGCTGTTGTTGCCGACAACAAAGTTATCATAGAACATCCGACTCGAGTCGGTAACAATGATGGGTAAACACCATAGAAAACGCCCGTCATTCAGACGTATGTAAGATTCGTGAAACGTGAACGTGATTCGTGCATCTCATTCTAAAGCACGGTTTTCAATCGATAATTTGATATGAACTGGGGTATAGAGAGATTCACTGTTGATTGAATGTGTACTATTCACTGTTGTGTGAATGTGTACTGTTGAGCAGCAGAAATGTATTCTGCAAAAATGTATTCTGCAAAACGTGACATCCATACGTACATCAGTTTCAATGTATTATTAGTTGATTATTACGCATGACATGGCGTTAATTTTCTCAAGTTCTTTGTTGCATTTTTGTGTTTTTAGTTTTGAACAATCAGCTGTGGTGGGGCGTTAATTTTCTCAGTTTGTTTGTTGCATTTTTGTGTTTTTAGTTTTGGACAATCAGCTGTGGTGGTATGAAAATTTTTAACCGACCGTCATTGCTGCATTAATCAAGAAATAGCAACATTTTGACTGTTCTCTGAAATTAAACAATAACGTAAACGTTTTATCAGGTTAACTGTTTATATTTTAACTCTGCAATTATAATTATATTATGAAGCTACTCTATGATAGCACATGTAGCTGGATTCGCGGCAAAGTGCCCATGCAAAGCGCTGGTGCATGCGCATGAAAACAGAACAGAACAACCTGATCTTTCACTACAAATAGAACAATCTCAGTGCGACAATAATCAAGAGTGTTTGCAAAACACTGTTGATTATTACGCATGACATGGCGTTAATTTTCTCAAGTTCTTTGTTGCATTTTTGTGTTTTTAGTTTTGAACAATCAGCTGTGGTGGGGCGTTAATTTTCTCAGTTTGTTTGTTGCATTTTTGTGTTTTTAGTTTTGGACAATCAGCTGTGGTGGTATGAAAATTTTTAACCGACCGTCATTGCTGCATTAATCAAGAAATAGCAACATTTTGACTGTACTCTGAAATTAAACAATAACGTAAACGTTTTATCAGGTTATCTGTTTATATTTTAACTCTAAATTATAATTATATTATGCAGCGACTCTATGATAGCACATGTAGCTGGATTCGCGGCAAAGTGCCCATGCAAAGCCCTGATGCATGCGCATGAAAACAGAACAGAACAACCTGATATTTCATTACAAATAGAACAATCTCAGTGCGACATTAATCAAGAGTGTTTGCAAAACACTGTTGATTATTACGCATGAAATGGCGTTAATTTTCTCAAGTTCTTTGTTGCATTTTTATGTTTTTAGTTTTGGACAATCAGCTGTGGTGGGATGAAAGTTTTTAACCGACCGTCATTGCTACATTAATCAAGAATTAGCAGCATTTTGACTGTTCTCTGAAATTAAACAATAACGTAAACGTTTTATCAGGTTATCTGTTTATATTTTAACTCTGAAATTATAATTATATTATGCAGCGACTCTATGATAGCACATGTAGCTGGATTCGCGGCAAAGTGCCCATGCAAAGCCCTGGTGCATGCGCATGAAAACAGAACAGAACAACCTGATCTTTCAGTACAAATAGAACAATCTCAGTGCGAAATTAATCAAGAGTGTTTGCAAAACACTGTTGATTATTACGCATGACATGGCGATATTTTTCTCAAGTTCTTTGTTGCATTTTTGTGTTTTTAGTTTTTAACAATCAGCTGCTAAATAATCATACATTTATTATGCTAAAAGAAAGACAGCAGTTATGCTAAAAAAACCGCACGCTGTACCGTACAGCGTTCATTCAGCTTTGTACGATGCAGCCGTTACCTTATTGAAAAGGATGATCTGCAAAAAATCAGCTGTTGTTGCCTAACAAGGCAGCTGCCGACAACAAAGTTATCATTGAACATCCGACTCGAGTCGGGAACAATGATGGGTAAACACCATAGAAAACGCCGTCATTCAGACGTATGTAAGATTCGTGAAACGTGAACGTGATTCGTGCATCTCATTCTAAAGCACGGTTTTCAATCGATAATTTGATATGAACTGGGGTATAGAGAGATTCACTGTTGATTGAATGTGCACTGTTGAGCAGCAGAAATGCATTCTGCAAAACGTGACATGCGTACCTGCCGCCAGACATCAGTTTCGATGTATTATCAGAAACATTGATTAGGGTAAAAGAAAGAAAGCAATTTTTTCTATAATCATACATTGATTATGCTAAATAATCATACATTGATTATGCTAAATAATCATACATTGATTATGCTAAAAGAAAGACAGCAGTAATGCTAAAAAACCGCACGCTGTACCGTACAGCGTTCATTCAGCTTTGTACGATGCAGCCGTTACCTTATTGAAAAGGATGATCTGCAAAAAACAGCTGTTGTTGCCTAACAAGGCAGCCGCCGACAACAAAGTTATCATTGAACATCCGACTCGAGTCGGGAACAATGATGGGTAAACACCATAGAAAACGCCGTCATTCAGACGTATGTAAGATTCGTGAAACGTGAACGTGATTCGTGCATCTCATTCTAAAGCACGGTTTTCAATCGATAATTTGATATGAACTGGGGTATAGAGAGATTCACTGTTGATTGAATGTGCACTGTTGAGCAGCAGAAATGCATTCTGCAAAACGTGACATGCGTACCTGCCGCCAGACATCAGTTTCGATGTATTATCAGAAACATTGATTAGGGTAAAAGAAAGAAAGCAATTTTTTCTATAATCATACATTGATTATGCTAAATAATCATACATTGATTATGCTAAATAATCATACATTGATTATGCTAAAAGAAAGACAGCAGTAATGCTAAAAAACCGCACGCTGTACCGTACAGCGTTCATTCAGCTTTGTACGATGCAGCCGTTACCTTATTGAAAAGGATGATCTGCAAAAAACAGCTGTTGTTGCCTAACAAGGCAGCCGCCGACAACAAAGTTATCATTGAACATCCGACTCGAGTCGGGAACAATGATGGGTAAACACCATAGAAAACGCCGTCATTCAGACGTATGTAAGATTCGTGAAACGTGAACGTGATTCGTGCATCTCATTCTAAAGCACGGTTTTCAATCGATAATTTGATATGAACTGGGGTATAGAGAGATTCACTGTTGATTGAATGTGCACTGTTGAGCAGCAGAAATGCATTCTGCAAAACGTGACATGCGTACCTGCCGCCAGACATCAGTTTCGATGTATTATCAGAAACATTGATTAGGGTAAAAGAAAGAAAGCAATTTTTTCTATAATCATACATTGATTATGCTAAATAATCATACATTGATTATGCTAAATAATCATACATTGATTATGCTAAAAGAAAGACAGCAGTTATGCTAAAAAACCGCACGCTGTACCGTACAGCGTTCATTCAGCTTTGTACGATGCAGCCGTTACCTTATTGAAAAGGATGATCTGCAGAAAAAATCAGCTGTTGTTGCCGACAACAAAGTTATCATAGAACATCCGACTCGAGTCGGTAACAATGATGGGTAAACACCATAGAAAACGCCCGTCATTCAGACGTATGTAAGATTCGTGAAACGTGAACGTGATTCGTGCATCTCATTCTAAAGCACGGTTTTCAATCGATAATTTGATATGAACTGGGGTATAGAGAGATTCACTGTTGATTGAATGTGTACTATTCACTGTTGTGTGAATGTGTACTGTTGAGCAGCA
The DNA here is from genome assembly GCA_964036265.1 of Daptonema setosum. Classification (NCBI taxonomy): domain Eukaryota; kingdom Metazoa; phylum Nematoda; class Chromadorea; order Monhysterida; family Xyalidae; genus Daptonema; species Daptonema setosum. The sequence continues at coordinate 552,682 of CAXIWR010000001.1, forward strand.
GAAATGTATTCTGCAAAAATGTATTCTGCAAAACGTGACATCCATACGTACATCAGTTTCAATGTATTATTAGTTGATTATTACGCATGACATGGCGTTAATTTTCTCAAGTTCTTTGTTGCATTTTTGTGTTTTTAGTTTTGAACAATCAGCTGTGGTGGGGCGTTAATTTTCTCAGTTTGTTTGTTGCATTTTTGTGTTTTTAGTTTTGGACAATCAGCTGTGGTGGTATGAAAATTTTTAACCGACCGTCATTGCTGCATTAATCAAGAAATAGCAACATTTTGACTGTTCTCTGAAATTAAACAATAACGTAAACGTTTTATCAGGTTAACTGTTTATATTTTAACTCTGCAATTATAATTATATTATGAAGCTACTCTATGATAGCACATGTAGCTGGATTCGCGGCAAAGTGCCCATGCAAAGCGCTGGTGCATGCGCATGAAAACAGAACAGAACAACCTGATCTTTCACTACAAATAGAACAATCTCAGTGCGACAATAATCAAGAGTGTTTGCAAAACACTGTTGATTATTACGCATGACATGGCGTTAATTTTCTCAAGTTCTTTGTTGCATTTTTGTGTTTTTAGTTTTGAACAATCAGCTGTGGTGGGGCGTTAATTTTCTCAGTTTGTTTGTTGCATTTTTGTGTTTTTAGTTTTGGACAATCAGCTGTGGTGGTATGAAAATTTTTAACCGACCGTCATTGCTGCATTAATCAAGAAATAGCAACATTTTGACTGTACTCTGAAATTAAACAATAACGTAAACGTTTTATCAGGTTATCTGTTTATATTTTAACTCTAAATTATAATTATATTATGCAGCGACTCTATGATAGCACATGTAGCTGGATTCGCGGCAAAGTGCCCATGCAAAGCCCTGATGCATGCGCATGAAAACAGAACAGAACAACCTGATATTTCATTACAAATAGAACAATCTCAGTGCGACATTAATCAAGAGTGTTTGCAAAACACTGTTGATTATTACGCATGAAATGGCGTTAATTTTCTCAAGTTCTTTGTTGCATTTTTATGTTTTTAGTTTTGGACAATCAGCTGTGGTGGGATGAAAGTTTTTAACCGACCGTCATTGCTACATTAATCAAGAATTAGCAGCATTTTGACTGTTCTCTGAAATTAAACAATAACGTAAACGTTTTATCAGGTTATCTGTTTATATTTTAACTCTGAAATTATAATTATATTATGCAGCGACTCTATGATAGCACATGTAGCTGGATTCGCGGCAAAGTGCCCATGCAAAGCCCTGGTGCATGCGCATGAAAACAGAACAGAACAACCTGATCTTTCAGTACAAATAGAACAATCTCAGTGCGAAATTAATCAAGAGTGTTTGCAAAACACTGTTGATTATTACGCATGACATGGCGATATTTTTCTCAAGTTCTTTGTTGCATTTTTGTGTTTTTAGTTTTTAACAATCAGCTGCTAAATAATCATACATTTATTATGCTAAAAGAAAGACAGCAGTTATGCTAAAAAAACCGCACGCTGTACCGTACAGCGTTCATTCAGCTTTGTACGATGCAGCCGTTACCTTATTGAAAAGGATGATCTGCAAAAAATCAGCTGTTGTTGCCTAACAAGGCAGCTGCCGACAACAAAGTTATCATTGAACATCCGACTCGAGTCGGGAACAATGATGGGTAAACACCATAGAAAACGCCGTCATTCAGACGTATGTAAGATTCGTGAAACGTGAACGTGATTCGTGCATCTCATTCTAAAGCACGGTTTTCAATCGATAATTTGATATGAACTGGGGTATAGAGAGATTCACTGTTGATTGAATGTGCACTGTTGAGCAGCAGAAATGCATTCTGCAAAACGTGACATGCGTACCTGCCGCCAGACATCAGTTTCGATGTATTATCAGAAACATTGATTAGGGTAAAAGAAAGAAAGCAATTTTTTCTATAATCATACATTGATTATGCTAAATAATCATACATTGATTATGCTAAATAATCATACATTGATTATGCTAAAAGAAAGACAGCAGTTATGCTAAAAAACCGCACGCTGTACCGTACAGCGTTCATTCAGCTTTGTACGATGCAGCCGTTACCTTATTGGAAAGGATGATCTGCAGAAAAAATCAGCTGTTGTTGCCGACAACAAAGTTATCATAGAACATCCGACTCGAGTCGGTAACAATGATGGGTAAACACCATAGAAAACGCCCGTCATTCAGACGTATGTAAGATTCGTGAAACGTGAACGTGATTCGTGCATCTCATTCTAAAGCACGGTTTTCAATCGATAATTTGATATGAACTGGGGTATAGAGAGATTCACTGTTGATTGAATGTGCACTGTTGAGCAGCAGAAATGCATTCTGCAAAACGTGACATGCGTACCTGCCGCCAGACATCAGTTTTGATGTATTATCAGAAACATTGATTAGGGTAAAAGAAAGAAAGCAATTTTTTCTATAATCATACATTGATTATGCTAAATAATCATACATTGATTATGCTAAATAATCATACATTGATTATGCTAAAAGAAAGACAGCAGTAATGCTAAAAAACCGCACGCTGTACCGTACAGCGTTCATTCAGCTTTGTACGATGCAGCCGTTACCTTATTGAAAAGGATGATCTGCAAAAAACAGCTGTTGTTGCCTAACAAGGCAGCCGCCGACAACAAAGTTATCATTGAACATCCGACTCGAGTCGGGAACAATGATGGGTAAACACCATAGAAAACGCCGTCATTCAGACGTATGTAAGATTCGTGAAACGTGAACGTGATTCGTGCATCTCATTCTAAAGCACGGTTTTCAATCGATAATTTGATATGAACTGGGGTATAGAGAGATTCACTGTTGATTGAATGTGCACTGTTGAGCAGCAGAAATGCATTCTGCAAAACGTGACATGCGTACCTGCCGCCAGACATCAGTTTCGATGTATTATCAGAAACATTGATTAGGGTAAAAGAAAGAAAGCAATTTTTTCTATAATCATACATTGATTATGCTAAATAATCATACATTGATTATGCTAAATAATCATACATTGATTATGCTAAAAGAAAGACAGCAGTTATGCTAAAAAACCGCACGCTGTACCGTACAGCGTTCATTCAGCTTTGTACGATGCAGCCGTTACCTTATTGAAAAGGATGATCTGCAGAAAAAATCAGCTGTTGTTGCCGACAACAAAGTTATCATAGAACATCCGACTCGAGTCGGTAACAATGATGGGTAAACACCATAGAAAACGCCCGTCATTCAGACGTATGTAAGATTCGTGAAACGTGAACGTGATTCGTGCATCTCATTCTAAAGCACGGTTTTCAATCGATAATTTGATATGAACTGGGGTATAGAGAGATTCACTGTTGATTGAATGTGTACTATTCACTGTTGTGTGAATGTGTACTGTTGAGCAGCAGAAATGTATTCTGCAAAAATGTATTCTGCAAAACGTGACATCCATACGTACATCAGTTTCAATGTATTATTAGTTGATTATTACGCATGACATGGCGTTAATTTTCTCAAGTTCTTTGTTGCATTTTTGTGTTTTTAGTTTTGAACAATCAGCTGTGGTGGGGCGTTAATTTTCTCAGTTTGTTTGTTGCATTTTTGTGTTTTTAGTTTTGGACAATCAGCTGTGGTGGTATGAAAATTTTTAACCGACCGTCATTGCTGCATTAATCAAGAAATAGCAACATTTTGACTGTTCTCTGAAATTAAACAATAACGTAAACGTTTTATCAGGTTAACTGTTTATATTTTAACTCTGCAATTATAATTATATTATGAAGCTACTCTATGATAGCACATGTAGCTGGATTCGCGGCAAAGTGCCCATGCAAAGCGCTGGTGCATGCGCATGAAAACAGAACAGAACAACCTGATCTTTCACTACAAATAGAACAATCTCAGTGCGACAATAATCAAGAGTGTTTGCAAAACACTGTTGATTATTACGCATGACATGGCGTTAATTTTCTCAAGTTCTTTGTTGCATTTTTGTGTTTTTAGTTTTGAACAATCAGCTGTGGTGGGGCGTTAATTTTCTCAGTTTGTTTGTTGCATTTTTGTGTTTTTAGTTTTGGACAATCAGCTGTGGTGGTATGAAAATTTTTAACCGACCGTCATTGCTGCATTAATCAAGAAATAGCAACATTTTGACTGTACTCTGAAATTAAACAATAACGTAAACGTTTTATCAGGTTATCTGTTTATATTTTAACTCTAAATTATAATTATATTATGCAGCGACTCTATGATAGCACATGTAGCTGGATTCGCGGCAAAGTGCCCATGCAAAGCCCTGATGCATGCGCATGAAAACAGAACAGAACAACCTGATATTTCATTACAAATAGAACAATCTCAGTGCGACATTAATCAAGAGTGTTTGCAAAACACTGTTGATTATTACGCATGAAATGGCGTTAATTTTCTCAAGTTCTTTGTTGCATTTTTATGTTTTTAGTTTTGGACAATCAGCTGTGGTGGGATGAAAGTTTTTAACCGACCGTCATTGCTACATTAATCAAGAATTAGCAGCATTTTGACTGTTCTCTGAAATTAAACAATAACGTAAACGTTTTATCAGGTTATCTGTTTATATTTTAACTCTGAAATTATAATTATATTATGCAGCGACTCTATGATAGCACATGTAGCTGGATTCGCGGCAAAGTGCCCATGCAAAGCACTGGTGCATGCGCATGAAAACAGAACAGAACAACCTGATCTTTCAGTACAAATAGAACAATCTCAGTGCGAAATTAATCAAGAGTGTTTGCAAAACACTGTTGATTATTACGCATGACATGGCGATATTTTTCTCAAGTTCTTTGTTGCATTTTTGTGTTTTTAGTTTTTAACAATCAGCTGCTAAATAATCATACATTTATTATGCTAAAAGAAAGACAGCAGTTATGCTAAAAAAACCGCACGCTGTACCGTACAGCGTTCATTCAGCTTTGTACGATGCAGCCGTTACCTTATTGAAAAGGATGATCTGCAAAAAATCAGCTGTTGTTGCCTAACAAGGCAGCTGCCGACAACAAAGTTATCATTGAACATCCGACTCGAGTCGGGAACAATGATGGGTAAACACCATAGAAAACGCCGTCATTCAGACGTATGTAAGATTCGTGAAACGTGAACGTGATTCGTGCATCTCATTCTAAAGCACGGTTTTCAATCGATAATTTGATATGAACTGGGGTATAGAGAGATTCACTGTTGATTGAATGTGCACTATTGAGCAGCAGAAATGCATTCTGCAAAACGTGACATGCGTACCTGCCGCCAGACATCAGTTTCGATGTATTATCAGAAACATTGATTAGGGTAAAAGAAAGAAAGCAATTTTTTCTATAATCATACATTGATTATGCTAAATAATCATACATTGATTATGCTAAATAATCATACATTGATTATGCTAAAAGAAAGACAGCAGTTATGCTAAAAAACCGCACGCTGTACCGTACAGCGTTCATTCAGCTTTGTACGATGCAGCCGTTACCTTATTGAAAAGGATGATCTGCAGAAAAAATCAGCTGTTGTTGCCGACAACAAAGTTATCATAGAACATCCGACTCGAGTCGGTAACAATGATGGGTAAACACCATAGAAAACGCCCGTCATTCAGACGTATGTAAGATTCGTGAAACGTGAACGTGATTCGTGCATCTCATTCTAAAGCACGGTTTTCAATCGATAATTTGATATGAACTGGGGTATAGAGAGATTCACTGTTGATTGAATGTGCACTGTTGAGCAGCAGAAATGCATTCTGCAAAACGTGACATGCGTACCTGCCGCCAGACATCAGTTTTGATGTATTATCAGAAACATTGATTAGGGTAAAAGAAAGAAAGCAATTTTTTCTATAATCATACATTGATTATGCTAAATAATCATACATTGATTATGCTAAATAATCATACATTGATTATGCTAAAAGAAAGACAGCAGTAATGCTAAAAAACCGCACGCTGTACCGTACAGCGTTCATTCAGCTTTGTACGATGCAGCCGTTACCTTATTGAAAAGGATGATCTGCAAAAAACAGCTGTTGTTGCCTAACAAGGCAGCCGCCGACAACAAAGTTATCATTGAACATCCGACTCGAGTCGGGAACAATGATGGGTAAACACCATAGAAAACGCCGTCATTCAGACGTATGTAAGATTCGTGAAACGTGAACGTGATTCGTGCATCTCATTCTAAAGCACGGTTTTCAATCGATAATTTGATATGAACTGGGGTATAGAGAGATTCACTGTTGATTGAATGTGCAATTTTTTCTATAATCATACATTGATTATGCTAAATAATCATACATTGATTATGCTAAATAATCATACATTGATTATGCTAAAAGAAAGACAGCAGTAATGCTAAAAAACCGCACGCTGTACCGTACAGCGTTCATTCAGCTTTGTACGATGCAGCCGTTACCTTATTGAAAAGGATGATCTGCAAAAAACAGCTGTTGTTGCCTAACAAGGCAGCCGCCGACAACAAAGTTATCATTGAACATCCGACTCGAGTCGGGAACAATGATGGGTAAACACCATAGAAAACGCCGTCATTCAGACGTATGTAAGATTCGTGAAACGTGAACGTGATTCGTGCATCTCATTCTAAAGCACGGTTTTCAATCGATAATTTGATATGAACTGGGGTATAGAGAGATTCACTGTTGATTGAATGTGCACTGTTGAGCAGCAGAAATGCATTCTGCAAAACGTGACATGCGTACCTGCCGCCAGACATCAGTTTCGATGTATTATCAGAAACATTGATTAGGGTAAAAGAAAGAAAGCAATTTTTTCTATAATCATACATTGATTATGCTAAATAATCATACATTGATTATGCTAAATAATCATACATTGATTATGCTAAAAGAAAGACAGCAGTTATGCTAAAAAACCGCACGCTGTACCGTACAGCGTTCATTCAGCTTTGTACGATGCAGCCGTTACCTTATTGAAAAGGATGATCTGCAGAAAAAATCAGCTGTTGTTGCCGACAACAAAGTTATCATAGAACATCCGACTCGAGTCGGTAACAATGATGGGTAAACACCATAGAAAACGCCCGTCATTCAGACGTATGTAAGATTCGTGAAACGTGAACGTGATTCGTGCATCTCATTCTAAAGCACGGTTTTCAATCGATAATTTGATATGAACTGGGGTATAGAGAGATTCACTGTTGATTGAATGTGTACTATTCACTGTTGTGTGAATGTGTACTGTTGAGCAGCAGAAATGTATTCTGCAAAAATGTATTCTGCAAAACGTGACATCCATACGTACATCAGTTTCAATGTATTATTAGACTAGGGGGAGACCCGTTGAATAGTAGAGAGGGAGTCGAACAAGGGTAGAGCAGGAGTCGGAGATTTTTAGTATAGGCCCGGGAAAGGGGGCTCTATAGGAGTCGGTAAGGAGTCGGGCCGGAGTCAAACCCGGCATAAAAAATGTCACGGACCTGTAGCTGGGTTCGCGGCAAAGTGCTGGTGCATGCGCATGAAAACAGAACAGAACAACCTGATCTTTCACTACAAATAGAACAATCTCAGTGCGACATTAATCAAGAGTGTTTGCAAAACACTGTTGATTATTACGCATGACATGGCGTTAATTTTCTCAAGTTGTTTGTTGCATTTTTGTGTTTTTAGTTTTGAACAATCAGCTGTGGTGGGGCGTTAATTTTCTCAAGTTGTTTGTTGCATTTTTGTGTTTTTAGTTTTGGACAATCAGCTGTGGTGGGATGAAAATTTTAAACCAATCGTCATTGCAACATTAATCAAGAATTAGCAACATTTTGACTGTTCTCTGAAATTAAACAATAACGTAAACGTTTTATCAGGTTATCTGTTTATATTTTAACTCTGAAATTATAGTTATATTATGCAGCGACTCTATGATAGCACATGTAGCTGGATTCGCGGCAAAGTACCTATGCAAAGCGCTGGTGCATGCGCATGAAAACAGAACAGAACAACCTGATCTTTCACTACAAATAGAACAATCTCAGTGCGACATTAATCAAGAGTGTTTGCAAAACACTGTTGATTATTACGCATGACATGACGTTAATTTTCTCAAGTTCTTTGTTGCATTTTTGTGTTTTTAGTTTTAAACAAACAGCTGTGGTGGGGCGTTAATTTTCTTAAGTTGTTTGTTGCATTTTTATGTTTTATGTTTTGGACAATCAGATGTGGTGGTATGAAAATTTTGAACCGACCGTCATTGCTGCATTAATCAAGAAATAGCATCATTTTGACTGTTCTCTGAAATTAAACAATAACGTAAACGTTTTATCAGGTTATCTGTTTATATTTTAACTCTGCAATTATAATTATATTATGCAGCTACTCTATGATAGCACATGTAGCTGGATTCGCGGCAAAAAGCCCATGCAAAGCGCAGGTGCATGCGCATGAAAACAGAACAGAACAACCTGATCTTTCACTACAAATAGAACAATCTCAGTGCGACATTAATCAAGAGTGTTTGCAAAACACTGTTGATTATTACGCATGACATGGCGTTAATTTTCTTAAGTTGTTTGTTGCATTTTTGTGTTTTTAGTTTTGAACAATCAGCTGTGGTGGGGCGTTAATTTTCTCAAGTTGTTCGTTGCATTTTTGTGTTTTTAGTTTTGGACAATCAGCTGTGGTGGGATGAAAATTTTTAACCAATCGTCATCGCAACATTAATCAAGAATTAGCAACATTTTGACTGTTCTCTGAAATTAAACAATAACGTAAACGTTTTATCAGGTTATCTGTTTATATTTTAACTCTGAAATTATAGTTATATTATGCAGCGACTCTATGATAGCACATGTGGCTGGATTCGCGGCAAAGTACCTATGCAAAGCGCTGGTGCATGCGCATGAAAACAGAACAGAACAACCTGATCTTTCACTACAAATAGAACAATCTCAGTGCGACATTAATCAAGAGTGTTGGCAAAACACTGTTGATTATTACGCATGACAAGACGTTAATTTTCTCAAGTTCTTTGTTGCATTTTTGTGTTTTTAGTTCTGAACAATCAGCTGTGGTGGGGCGTTAATTTTCTCAAGTTGTTTGTTGCATTTTTGTGTTTTTAGTTTTGGACAATCAGCTGTGGTGGGATGAAAATTTTAAACCAATCGTCATTGCAACATTAATCAAGAATTAGCAACATTTTGACTGTTCTCTGAAATTAAACAATAACGTAAACGTTTTATCAGGTTATCTGTTTATATTTTAACTCTGAAATTATAGTTATATTATGCAGCGACTCCATGATAGCACATGTAGCTGGATTCGCGGCAAAGTACCTATGCAAAGCGCTGGTGCATGCGCATGAAAACAGAACAGAACAACCTGATCTTTCACTACAAATAGAACAATCTCAGTGCGACATTAATCAAGAGTGTTTTCAAAACACTGTTGATTATTACGCATGACATGACGTTAATTTTCTCAAGTTCTTTGTTGCATTTTTGTGTTTTTAGTTTTAAACAAACAGCTGTGGTGGGGCGTTAATTTTCTTAAGTTGTTTGTTGCATTTTTGTGTTTTATGTTTTGGACAATCAGATGTGGTGGTATGAAAATTTTGAACCGACCGTCATTGCTGCATTAATCAAGAAATAGCAACATTTTGACTGTTCTCTGAAATTAAACAATAACGTAAACGTTTTATCAGGTTATCTGTTTATATTTTAACTCTGCAATTATAATTATATTATGCAGCTACTCTATGATAGCACATGTAGCTGGATTCGCGGCAAAGTGCCCATGCAAAGCGCTGGTGCATGCGCATGAAAACAGAACAGAACAACCTGATCTTTCACTACAAATAGAACAATCTCAGTGCGACATTAATCAAGAGTGTTTGCAAAACACTGTTGATTATTACGCATGACATGGCGTTAATTTTCTCAAGTTCTCTGTTGCATTTTTGTGTTTTTAGTTTTGAACAAACAGCTGTGGTGGGGCGTTAATTTTCTCAAGTTGTTTGTTGCAATTTTGTGTTTTATGTTTTGGACAATCAGCTGTGGTGGTATGAAAATTTTTAACCGACCGTCATTGCTGCATTAATCAAGAAATAGCAACATTTTGACTGTTCTCTGAAATTAAACAATAACGTAAACGTTTTATCAGGTTATCTGTTTATATTTTAACTCTGCAATTATAATTATATTATGCAGCTACTCTATGATAGCACATGTAGCTGGATTCGCGGCAAAAAGCCCATGCAAAGCGCTGGTGCATGCGCATGAAAACAGAACAGAACAACCTGATCTTTCACTACAAATAGAACAATCTCAGTGCGAAATTAATCAAGAGTGTTTGCAAAACACTGTTGATTATTACGCATGACATGGCGTTAATTTTCTTAAGTTGTTTGTTGCATTTTTGTGTTTTTAGTTTTGAACAATCAGCTGTGGTGGGGCGTTAATTTTCTCAAGTTGTTCGTTGCATTTTTGTGTTTTTAGTTTTGGACAATCAGCTGTGGTGGGATGAAAATTTTAAACCAATCGTCATTGCAACATTAATCAAGAATTAGCAACATTTTGACTGTTCTCTGAAATTAAACAATAACGTAAACGTTTTATCAGGTTATCTGTTTATATTTTAACTCTGAAATTATAGTTATATTATGCAGCGACTCTATGATAGCACATGTGGCTGGATTCGCGGCAAAGTACCTATGCAAAGCGCTGGTGCATGCGCATGAAAACAGAACAGAACAACCTGATCTTTCACTACAAAAAGAACAATCTCAGTGCGACATTAATCAATAGTGTTTGCAAAACACTGTTGATTATTACGCATGACATGACGTTAATTTTCTCAAGTTCTTTGTTGCATTTTTGTGTTTTTAGTTCTGAACAATCAGCTGTGGTGGGGCGTTAATTTTCTCAAGTTGTTTGTTGCATTTTTGTGTTTTTAGTTTTGGACAATCAGCTGTGGTGGGATGAAAATTTTAAACCAATCGTCATTGCAACATTAATCAAGAATTAGCAACATTTTGACTGTTCTCTGAAATTAAACAATAACGTAAACGTTTTATCAGGTTATCTGTTTATATTTTAACTCTGAAATTATAGTTATATTATGCAGCGACTCTATGATAGCACATGTAGCTGGATTCGCGGCAAAGTACCTATGCAAAGCGCTGGTGCATGCGCATGAAAACAGAACAGAACAACCTGATCTTTCACTACAAATAGAACAATCTCAGTGCGACATTAATCAAGAGTGTTTGCAAAACACTGTTGATTATTACGCATGACATGACGTTAATTTTCTCAAGTTCTTTGTTGCATTTTTGTGTTTTTAGTTTTGAACAAACAGCTGTGGTGGGGCGTTAATTTTCTTAAGTTGTTTGTTGCATTTTTGTGTTTTATGTTTTGGACAATCAGATGTGGTGGTATGAAAATTTTGAACCGACCGTCATTGCTGCATTAATCAAGAAATAGCAACATTTTGACTGTTCTCTGAAATTAAACAATAACGTAAACGTTTTATCAGGTTATCTGTTTATATTTTAACTCTGCAATTATAATTATATTATGCAGCTACTCTATGATAGCACATGTAGCTGGATTCGCGGCAAAGTGCCCATGCAAAGCGCTGGTGCATGCGCATGAAAACAGAACAGAACAACCTGATCTTTCACTACAAATAGAACAATCTCAGTGCGACATTAATCAAGAGTGTTTGCAAAACACTGTTGATTATTACGCATGACATGGCGTTAATTTTCTCAAGTTCTTTGTTGCATTTTTGTGTTTCTAGTTTTGAACAATCAGCTGTGGTGGGGCGTTAATTTTCTCAGTTTGTTCGTTGCATTTTTGTGTTTTTAGTTCTAGACAATCAGCTGTGGTGGTATGAAAGTTTTTAACCGACCGTCATTGCTGCATTAATCAAGAAATAGCAACATTTTGACTGTTCTCTGAAATTAAACAAAAACGTAAACGTTTTATCAGGTTATCTGTTTATATTTTAACTCTAAATTATAATTATATTATGCAGCGCCTCTATGATAGCGCATGTAGCTGGATTCGCGGCTAAGTGCCCATGCAAAGCCCTGGTGCATGCGCATGAAAACAGAACAGAACAACCTGATATTTCACTACAAATAGAACAATCTCAGTGCGACATTAATCAAGAGTGTTTGCAAAACACTGTTGATTATTACGCATGACATGGCGTTATTTTTCTCAAGTTCTTTGTTGCATTTTTTTGTTTTTATTTCTGAACAATCAGCTGTGGTGGGGCGTTAATTTTCTCAAGTTGTTTGTTGCATTTTTGTGTTTTTTGTTTTGGACAATCAGCTGTGGTGGGATGAAAATTTTAAACCAATCGTCATTGCAACATTAATCAAGAATTAGCAACATTTTGACTGTTCTCTGAAATTAAACAATAACGTAAACGTTTTATCAGGTTATCTGTTTATATTTTAACTCTGAAATTATAGTTATATTATGCAGCGACTCTATGATAGCACATGTAGCTGGATTCGCGGCAAAGTACCTATGCAAAGCGCTGGTGCATGCGCATGAAAACAGAACAGAACAACCTGATCTTTCACTACAAATAGAACAATCTCAGTGCGACATTAATCAAGAGTGTTTGCAAAACACTGTTGATTATTACGCATGACATGACGTTAATTTTCTCAAGTTCTTTGTTGCATTTTTGTGTTTTTAGTTTTGAACAAACAGCTGTGGTGGGGCGTTAATTTTCTTAAGTTGTTTGTTGCATTTTTGTGTTTTATGTTTTGGACAATCAGATGTGGTGGTATGAAAATTTTGAACCGACCGTCATTGCTGCATTAATCAAGAAATAGCAACATTTTGACTGTTCTCTGAAATTAAACAATAACGTAAACGTTTTATCAGGTTATCTGTTTATATTTTAACTCTGCAATTATAATTATATTATGCAGCTACTCTATGATAGCACATGTAGCTGGATTCGCGGCAAAGTGCCCATGCAAAGCGCTGGTGCATGCGCATGAAAACAGAACAGAACAACCTGATCTTTCACTACAAATAGAACAATCTCAGTGCGACATTAATCAAGAGTGTTTGCAAAACACTGTTGATTATTACGCATGACATGGCGTTAATTTTCTCAAGTTCTTTGTTGCATTTTTGTGTTTCTAGTTTTGAACAATCAGCTGTGGTGGGGCGTTAATTTTCTCAGTTTGTTCGTTGCATTTTTGTGTTTTTAGTTCTAGACAATCAGCTGTGGTGGTATGAAAGTTTTTAACCGACCGTCATTGCTGCATTAATCAAGAAATAGCAACATTTTGACTGTTCTCTGAAATTAAACAAAAACGTAAACGTTTTATCAGGTTATCTGTTTATATTTTAACTCTAAATTATAATTATATTATGCAGCGCCTCTATGATAGCGCATGTAGCTGGATTCGCGGCTAAGTGCCCATGCAAAGCCCTGGTGCATGCGCATGAAAACAGAACAGAACAACCTGATATTTCACTACAAATAGAACAATCTCAGTGCGACATTAATCAAGAGTGTTTGCAAAACACTGTTGATTATTACGCATGACATGGCGTTATTTTTCTCAAGTTCTTTGTTGCATTTTTTTGTTTTTAGTTCTGAACAATCAGCTGTGGTGGGGCGTTAATTTTCTCAAGTTGTTTGTTGCATTTTTGTGTTTTTTGTTTTGGACAATCAGCTGTGGTGGGATGAAAATTTTTAACCGACTGTCATTGCTACATTGATCAAGAATTAGCAACATTTTGACTGTTCTCTGAAATTAAACAATAACTTAAACGTTTTATCTGGTTATCTGTTTATATTTTAACTCTGAAATTATAGTTATATTATGCAGCGATTCTATGATAGCACATGTAGCTGGATTCGCGGCAAAGTGCCCATGCAAAGCGCTGGTGCATGCACATGAAAACAGAACAGAACACCCTGATCTTTCACTACAAATAGAACAATCTCAGTGCGACATTAATCAAGAGTGTTTGCAAAACACTGTTGATTATTACGCATGACATGGCGTTAATTTTCTCAAGTTTTTTGTTGCATTTTTGTGTTTATAGTTTTGGACAATCAGCTGTGGTGGGATGAAAATTTTCAACCGACCGTCATTGCTACATTAATCAAGAATTAGCAGCATTTTGACTGTTCTCTGAAATTAAACAATAACGTAAACGTTTTATCAGGTTATCTGTTTATATTTTAACTCTGAAATTATAATTATATTATGCAGCGACTCTATGATAGCACATGTAGCTGGGTTCGCGGCAAAGTGCCCATGCAAAGCGCTGGTGCATGCACATAAAAACAGAACAGAACACCCTGATCTTTCACTACAAATAGAACAATCTCAGTGCGACATTAATCAAGAGTGTTTGCAAAACACTGTTGATTATTACACATGACATGGCGTTAATTTTCTCAAGTTCTTGGTTGCATTTTTGTGTTTTTAGTTTTGGACAATCAGCTGTGGTGGGATGAAAATTTTTAACCGACCGTCATTGCTACATTAATCAAGAATTAGCAGCATTTTGACTGTTCTCTGAAATTAAACAATAACGTAAACGTTTTATCAGGTTATCTGTTTATATTTTAACTCTGAAAATATAATTATATTATGCAGCGACTCTATGATAGCACATGTAGCTGGATTAGCGGCAAAGTGCCCATGCAAAGCGCTGGTGCATGCACATGAAAACAGAACAGAACACCCTGATCTTTCACTACAAATAGAACAATCTCAGTGCGACATTAATCAAGAGTGTTTGCAAAACACTGTTGATTATTACGCATGACATGGCGTTAATTTTCTCAAGTTCTTTGTTGCATTTTTGTGTTTTTAGTTTTGGACAATCAGCTGTGGTGGGATGAAAATTTTTAACCGACCGTCATTGCTACACCCACCGTCATTGCTACGTTAATCAAGAATTAGAAACATTTTGACTGTTCTCTGAAATTAAACAATAACGTAAACGTTTTATCAGGTTATCTGTTTATATTTTAACTCTGAAATTATAATCATATTATGCAGCGACTCTATGATAGCACATGTAGCTGGATTCGCGGCAAAGTGCCCATGCAAAGCCCTGGTGCATGCGCATGAAAACAGAACAGAACAACCTGATCTTTCAGTACAAATAGAACAATCTCAGTGCGACATTAATCAAGAGTGTTTGCAAAACACTGTTGATTATTACGCATGACATGGCGTTAATTTTCTCAAGTTCTTTGTTGCATTTTTGTGTTTTTAGTTTTGAACAATCAGCTGCTAAATAATCATACATTGATTATGCTAAAAGAAAGACAGCAGTTATGCTAAAAAAACCGCACGCTGTACCGTACAGCGTTCATTCAGCTTTGTACGATGCAGCCGTTACCTTATTGAAAAGGATGATCTGCAAAAAAATCAGCTGTTGTTGCCTAACAAGGCAGCCGCCGACAACAAGGTTATCATTGAACATCCGACTCGAGTCGGGAACAATGATGGTTAAAACACCATAGAAAACGCCCGTCATTCAGACGTATGTAAGATTCGTGAAACGTGAACGTGATTCGTGCATCTCATTCTAAAGCACGGTTTTCAATCGATAATTTGATATGAACTGGGGTATAGAGAGATTCACTGTTGATTGAATGTGCACTGTTGAGCAGCAGAAATGTATTCTGCAAAAATGGGCGTTAATTTTCTCAAGTTCTTTGTTGCATTTTTGTGTTTTTAGTTTTGAACAATCAGCTGCTAAATAATCATACATTGATTATGCTAAAATAAAGACAGCAGTTATGCTAAAAAAAACCGCACGCTGTACCGTACAGCGTTCATCCAGCTTTGTACGAGGCAGCCGTTACCTTAATGAAAAGGATGATCTGCAAAAAAATCAGCTGTTGTTGCCTAACAAGGCAGCCGCCGACAACAAAGTTATCATTGAACATCCGACTCGAGTCGGGAACAATGATGGGTAAACACCATAGAAAACGACCGTCATTCAGACGTATGTAAGATTCGTGAAACGTGAACGTGATTCGTGCATCTCATTCTAAAGCACGGTTTTCAATCGATAATTTGATATGAACTGGGGTATAGAGATATTCACTGTTGATTGAATGTGCACTGTTGAGCAGCAGAAATGTATTCTGCAAAAATGTATTTTGCAGCGTGACATACGTACATCAGTTTCAATGTATTATTAGATACATACGTAACTTTTAAAAACAATTTGCTTGGTAATTATTCGCTCCGTTGCTCGATACATAAATTTACTCATTTCAATCACGATATTTATTGAAGAAATTAAAGTTTCAATTTACATGTTACTTTCGCTCCACAACACTGGGATGAGGCAACAACCTAACTACACAAGTTTGTACAACGACTTATAGAATTTTTCAGTAAGCCAGCGCGTTTCACCCTAATTCAGCTTATTAACCTTTTTATTCAGAAAAAATCGATCGATGGTGGCCAGACTATATCTATCAAATGCTGCCACCCTGTACATCGTGCTGAAGACAACGGGCACTGGAGTGACCAGATGATTCCAGTCCAGGCTCCTGCATACATACAGTCACTAGCGGACGAGAAGGGGTGGGAAAAGTGGAATTTCCCCCCTTTTTGAAATTTTCAAATGATAGTTTGTTCCCAAAGATGCAAATAAAATGACTTGAAAACTGCCAATTCCCCCCTCTTTGGAAAAATTCCCCTCCCTTTAGAGGTTTCGCTCGTCCGCCAGTGACATACAGTGCTGTCAAACTTCGAAATCAGCTTTTCGTTTGTAACATTTTGCATAAATGCGAATCATGGATTCACACAAAAACCTCAAAAAGGTCTGTTGTTTGACGATGATTTGTTTTTTTTTCAGCTATGAAAACTGTTTTTGCTATTTTTGCGTGACAAGAGCAACAATTCAAAAATGAAAGAATACATTTAAAAAAATTTTAATCTTCAAATCAAACCATTTCGAAGCAATTGTTTTGTGCATCCATAATTTGCATTTATGTAGGACAACATTTCAAAACCGAATAATTTCGAATAAAAGTTTGACAGCGCTATAGCGGAACAACAATATGATTGGCAAGGTTGTTATACACTTGTGACGTCAACATTGTCAAGAATATATCATTTTATACAACTTATACAACAAATTTTTCTCATGTTTTCCTCTTTATACAAGGTGGCTGTAAAGTGACGACGCGTTTTCTGGCCGCCCAATTCTCAAAATTATTATATTGCATGAATAACTTTTACATGCAAGTTACATGTAATTATACCTGAAATTTCTGTTTATGGGGTTCATTTTGGTATAACATTGCTCAAATCAAATTTTTGGCGAAATTTTACGGATATTTCGTTATTTTTTCAACAGTACTGACCGAAATCTCACGAAAACGGACAATAATATTACGAAATAAGTTTCCATTCGTTTCAACAAGGATTCATTTCAATAAAAACAAACGCTAACTGGAGTTTTCTGCTAAGAAATTTCTAAAACAAGTATAATTCACCGCCAAAAAACCTCAATAAATACAAAAAAATCGAGAATTTTTTTAAAATTCAAATTTTCTGGAAATGTAAGATTCAGTTCCCATGTAAGATAATCATACTTCCATTACTCCCATAACACAAATCTGAGGTCATAACACACTGTTAAGCATCATAAAAGTTTGATAACCAGTGAAAACTGAGAAAATGAAATTTTGATGTAAAATATGCTTTGTGAATACAGGTTTAGATTTGGCCATTAGAACACACCAATAGTGTTATTCGGCAATGAGATTTCTCAAAAATCATTATAATAGACGTGTGTAAACTTCTAAAATCCTATAACGCATTTATTTTTGAAAAAAAAATCCGTCTAGAATGCAAGAAATGAGAAAAATCTTGTTTTTGAGAGAAATATCACAAATAGCCATCGAAAAAATTATAATACTGCGAATCTGACCACATAGTTTGATTTTTCAGGTGTTTTTACGCTAGTTTGGCTATTAAAATCCTGGTCATACAATACAATATACATTTTCTGAGAAATCGACAGCCGGGAAACCGCGTCGTTACTTTACAGCCACCCTACCCTGTACAACATTGTTTTTGTTCATGGCAAAGCTCAGTCAAGATAAAAAAAAACATAAAAAATGGTCTGAAAAATTTTGAAGGGCACTTTTGCCTGAGCAGTTAAGTGAAGTTAACGGACAAAAAACCCAATATGGAATTGTTTCAACACATGGAACCCACTTAGATTTCTCAAATATTTGTCGGCCTCTTAGTTACATACCTCGCTTGAACGACAGCGATTTTCATTAACTTATTTCGGGCCGAGTCAATGGATAAGTGTTCGATTGTCACCGTTTCTGTGGCAGGGTTTTATTTTGGCACAAACGTTTTTTGAAACATGAAAGTTTTCACTGTCACATACATAATCTCCTATCAAACCTATGCAATAAACCATTCAAATCTCGTGTTAGAAACCTTTGTAAGTAATTGCTTTTGCATTTTTGTGTCTCTGACCTTTGGTTTCTAAACTACCACAATTATAAACTGACTTAAAAACTGCAATATTTTTTTTATAAATAAAAAAAAGTAAAAACTGCAAGATTCGTTATTCGAACCATAAACCTGTCTGTTTTCACATATTATCAATGCTAAACAACTACAAGGTTGATCGACCAACCCGATTTCAGCACGCTTAATGTCTGCCAAACTTGTTTTTATTGGGTTAGATAGTTGAAACGACTGCCTCAATATTTCGGTCCGGTTGAGCTCACAGGCTTCAGAATACGAGCAAAACACAGTCCGCATTGAAGCCACCTAGAAATCCAAATCATGCAGACGTTGTAAAAACCCAGTTTTGCAGTTAAGACCTGTTATCAAACTAGTGTTATGCTGAACTATAGATATCGTAATTGGTTATGAGAAAATTTTCACACTCATGAAGTTGAGAATCTGCTTCTAAGAAATTCAAAACATGGCACTGATAATCAAGTAACTGAGAATCTGGTTTTTGCCATGCCATAACTTGATTCTTCATGGGTATTCGCAATTCAAAAATCGTATAATCAATTATGAGGGATATACTCATGAATGGTGAGCATCGGGTCCTGGACGTTTGACCTGGTCCAACTAAACGGCGGTATGATTTGTACCTCAAAACACTAATTTAAGTTTTTGGCCTGGTTAATTGCAACTCATGTCGTTGTTTTATTCTAATGTGAACTGTTGCCTGAATTTGACCAAAGTTACTAACCATCAAGTAAAATGGGTTCATTGCAGTCATTTTCAATTTAGCCGGTTGGCGTTGAGTTAGAATTTTTATGTGACCTAAAATCGAGCTTCTAAAGCCAGTGCACAGCATATTTATCCTGTGATTCAATAAAGATATTTTTTTCTCGCACTAATAGTAGGTTAAACGGTACTTTTCTTCTTATGACGACTAATATAGTAAAGGCTTGATAAACGTTCTGTAAAAAACTTCATTTTGTTTGTTAGACGATAATATTTACTCAAACGATATCTTTCTAATGTTATTGGTGATTTTTATTTCATCCGTAGTCGGATGTTCAGAAAAATGGGTACTAAAAGTTAACCACCACTGATTTGTCTGGGAGGTCTCTGCTATGGTGGTCATCACTACATAGCGGAAGAGAAGGGGTGGGAAAAGTGGAGTTCCCCCTCTTTGGCGTAAAAAAGTAGATTTTGTTCTCTAAGGTGTAGGGAAAATAGTAGGAAAAATGCCAATCCCCCCTCTTTGACGAATTTCCCCTCCCTTTGAAGGTTTGGCTCGCCCGCCAGTGGTTGTCATAGATAAGGTGCGATCGTATAGTCAAACTTTTTGGTCACGAATTTTTCCAGGAACTTTTTTGTGTGTAAAACCTTTCCTCAACCACAAACTGCTGCTTCTGACTGCGCGATAGAAAACTGAGATCGGCGAAAACTCAACTCCATCGTGTAAGGCGTGTTTGAATTGACAAAAAAACGTTTTCGAAGTGCCGATCAACCTTTTTAATGGAACCCATGTGGCGGTCGGAAGCAGCAATTTGGGGTTGAGGAAAGGTTTACACAAAACAAAGTTCCCAAAAAAGTCGTAACCAAACATTTCGACTATATATCGTTTTCGGTAAATCGCGCGTGATCTGGTACACTGGCGGACGAGCCAATCCTCCATTCGTTTTTTAACGGGAATTTCGTTAAAGAGGGGGAATTAGCAGTTTTAAGACCATTTTACATACACCTTAGGGAACAAATTATACTTTTCGGAAACGCCAAAGAAGGGGAGTTCCACTTTTCCCACCTCTTCTCATCCGCTAGTGATCTGGTAAGAACTATTTAGCATGATTTTATAGTTGATTCGGTTATTAAAAGGGGAAAAAACTAAGACACTTTGATTTGATGTAACTGACTGAGTGACTGTGTCGCAAATTTCCAAACCCCAAAAATTATCTTAGAAAACTTTTCAAAATTCTTTTTCACCAAAAACACGATTCCGTACGAAGTTTCACTGTCCGTTAACCCCCGATTACCTTTCGTTAGGCTGGCTTTCAGCCTGTGCAGCGGTGGCATTTCAGTGGTTCGTTCATCCACCTTAGTATGCGCGCATAAAAGTTTTTGTTTGGAAAAAATTATAGAATTTTTTTGGGGGGTTTGGAAATATGCAATTTATTTCAACAGCCCGATATCTTTTGTTTCAAAGTAGGCGCTGAATTCAACGTGCGAATGAAACAGGAGTTCAAGTAAAACAGGAGGCATGGAGTAGAAATGTTAAACGGAACAAAGAAGTTTCACGGTAAATACATATAGGCCTCGTAATTGGTTATAAGAAAATCCAAAACGTGGCACGGAAATTTCTTACTTGAGAGTCCGGTTCTGTACTTGAGAATCTGGTTCTAAAAAAAATAAATCGTGGCTAAAACGTGGCACAGAAAATTTATTACTTGAGAATCCGGTTCTGGACTTGAGAATCTGGTTCTGGCCATGCCATTGGTTCTCGCAGTTTTAAACCATTTCTTATAACCAATTATGAGGCCTTTACATAGGTGCCGAGTTTTACTCTATTTCAGATTCTGATCATCTCTGATATATTTGTTTTAAACAGTGATTTCAGGACGCTTGAGGCGAACAAATTTTCCCACAAACTCCATGTATTAGTTAAGTTTTATTTTGAAGCAAATGTCAATAGACACAGGCATTTGTCAGTGATGGGCAAACTTTAATCACAATATTTTACAGGAATCTTAATACTGTGTATGATGAGGATTAGTATATGCATTAATTCTGATTCTCGATTATATGTTACATAAAAAGAGGAAAACATGGTTCCTCAAGTATCCAATCAATACCACAAGCGGACAAGAAGGGCAGGGAAATGTGGAATTCCTTCATGTTTGGTGGACTGGTGGTTTCAACAACAAAAGGTTTGTTCCTTAATGTTTAGGTATAATGGCTTAACTTCTGCCGATTCCCC
Organism: Daptonema setosum; assembly: GCA_964036265.1. Lineage (NCBI taxonomy): Eukaryota > Metazoa > Nematoda > Chromadorea > Monhysterida > Xyalidae > Daptonema > Daptonema setosum. The sequence continues at coordinate 574,177 of CAXIWR010000001.1, forward strand.
TCTCTTTGGAGAAATTCCCTTCCTTTTGGAGCTCATCCGCCAGTGTTCAATACCATGTTCATGTTCGAGTAGTGGCAGAGCAATAAGTGTAGAGGTGCATGATTACAGGGTATTACCTTCATTACAGTATGCACTTGCTAACAGTTTTTTGGTACATGTTAAGTTAGTTCAGAAAACTTTTTCGCGAAAATAATATTCATCGGTCAAAATCAGCTGTAACCATGACGGTGTGGCAAAGGTTTTCAGGAAAGGTTCACATCACATGAATGCTTAGAGGTGTGATCATGGATTAAACCAGCTGACCAGTTAGACCTGTTCTCTAAACCAGCTGAAAAGTTCGGTCGTAATTCGTCATGCGAATGTTTGGAAACCAATTTACGTTTTAGGCTGGCTTAGAAAAATAGCCCAATGTGAACAGCTTGTAGAACCCCAGGACATTGATCACGAGGGTAATCACCTGGAGGAAAATCATCACGACCACCACCGGGTACAACGATGAGCCGCATTCCTGCAATGAAGTCGAGTAAACAACAACAACAACAACAACAACAACAACAACAACAACAACAAAAACAACAACAACAACAACAACAACAACAACAACAACAACAACAACAACAACAACAACAACAACAACAACAACAACAACAACAACAACAACAACAACAACAACAACAACAACAACAACAACAACAACAACAACAACAACAACAACAACAACAACAACAACAACAACAACAACAACAACAACAACAACAACAACAACAACAACAACAACAACAACAACAACAACAACAACAACAACAACAACAACAACAACAACAACAACAACAACAACAACAACAACAACAACAACAACAACAACAACAACAAAAAACAACAACAACAACAACAACAACAACAATGTGTATGTTTTATGCGGATACCTATTTTCACATCAATGTACAGGGTGTCCCATTTAAAAATGAACGTTTGTAATTGTCATAAAAACCGTAATTTTTCTTCGATTCTGAAAATTTTTGCGCCAAGTTGCAGACAATTCTTGGCTATTTTGTTTATTGTTTTACTTTTGACAATCTAAAATAGGAATCATTATTTATGGCAGATTTCCTAACATCCCTGTTTTTGGCTTTTTTATATCAGTTAGTAGACATTTCAATGTGCAGCATGCAAACGCAAGTTCAATTTTTTTAGTTCTATCGAGGCAAATAATGTAACTGAATATATTATTATAACATGGAAAACGTGTAAAACAAGTTGGTGAGAACATATCATAACCTACCGCAGCCTACCAGTACCCTCCTTCGCGCGGGTGCACCCAGTCCCACGGCAACCGTTAGTTGACGTTTCATCGAGAAGGCTGACTATTCCAACGTTTTTGTATAATTTTAATTGTTTTTTTTTGAATGAATAACACACACGTTTTAGTTCCACAGTGATAAAACACCCTGGTTAAGCTACCCAGGTTACCGACCGGAGCGCATGCCTGCGGTTGCGGTGTTGAACTGCTGTGTTGTGTGCTGCCGCACAGCGGAGGGTACTGGTAGCCTGGTAGGCTGCAGTCGGTTATGTTAGGTTCACACCGATTTGGTTTTGATTTTACCTTGTTTTAATAACATAGCCAGTAACTTTACTTGTCTCGAAACATAAACACATGGTTGAACTTGCGTTTGCGTGGTCATACGGCACATTGAAACGTCAAGTAACTGATTTAAAAAGGTTAAAAACAGGGACTTTGGGAAATCTGCCATAAAAACCGATTTGTATTTCATATTCTCAGAAGTAAAAAAATAAACAAAATAGCCAAGAATTGTCTACAAGTTGGCGCAAATTTTTTTGAAATTGAACGAAAATTGCGGTTTTTAAAGCATTTACAAACGT
>CAXIWR010000001.1:583557-591138 GCA_964036265.1 Daptonema setosum
AGCCAAGCCAAACGCAACCGGCGTCGTTCCAAATGTATCTGTACTCGTGCGAGTTTGGATCGGTGGGCAGCCTCTTATACACGGATCCGTCACTGTTTCGCCAACTCCATCCACCAAACGGTTTAGTACAGTTCAGCCTGAGCCTAAGCCTAAGCCTAAACCTAAACCTAAGTCTAAGCCTAAGTCTAAGCCTAAGCTATAGTCTAAGCCTAAGCCTCAGTCTAAGCCTAAGCCTAGTCAAACGCAACCGGCGTCATTCCATATGGATCTGTACTCGTGCGAGTTTGGATCGGTAGGCAATCTTTTATACACGGATCCGTCACTGTTTCGCCAACTCCATCCACCAAACGGTTCACTGGCCGAATCGTCTTGCCTCAGTGCCACCCACGGCAGCAGCCAGCCATTTGCATGGAAACAACATAAATAAATGCAAAACATAAATACATAAATAAAAACAGAAAAACATATGTAAATACAAAAATCCATGTACATTAAATAAAAACATAAATACATATGTGAATAAATGAATCCATGTACAAATTGGTTGAAATTCGTGGTGGTATGAAATAGAGTCTACGGAACTTTTTCAATTGGAAGGCATATCATAAAACGTCTCAATGAAACATCACATTTACATATATTGTATGTACAGACTGTATGGAGTACTTAGTTCATAGTTTATTTTTCGTCGTTTTCGGCTTGAGAAAAATAAATATGTTATTTATCGAAATGAAAAATTACGACAGAATCGATCATATCCTCACTAAATTTCATCCACTCAGGAAAACTGAAATTCGTGGCAAAGAAAATGTTTAGAAGATATGGACTTGTCACTAAGACAGAAACCATATGCTCATTTGGGAAGAAAAAAATTATATCAGAAGCAACTAACTGGATATGAAAAATCATTTTTCAAGTTTTATGACGCTAAGTACAAGGTGTCCCATTTAAAAATCCGCATTTTTATTTTGAATAAAAATAGCAGTTTTCATTCGATTTCAAAAAATTTTGCGCCAAGTTTCAGACAATTTCAGGCTATTTTGTTTTACTTTTAATTTTTTAAAATCGAGCTAACAAATCAATTTTTATGTTAAAATTCCCGACACACCCGTTTTTCTCGTTTTTTTGCTCTGTAGTCGGTGTTTTTTACGATAGCGTGACCGTTACAAACGCAATTTTAATAATTTAAATCATCACTTCAGTTAAATAAAGTGTTAAAAACATGTTATAATACGGATAACAACGGAATTGTTAATAACCATCTAACCAACTTGCTGCTAAGACTCCGCATCCACAAGCATGCGTGAGTGCAGGGAGCAGGGGTTCTTCCTTTGGGAAAGTTTACACATCAGGTTTGTCCATTCTTAACAGTGACCTGATGTGGTGGTTTGCGCAGCAGAATATCGTAACACACTGTATTTCATCGTAACTTTGAATTTTTTTTCGTTCGGGTCAATTAATCTCACACAGGAAGAAAAAAGCATGCTCCCTGCGCTAGCGCATGCTTGCGGAGGCGGAGTTTATCTGCGTTGTGGTTACAGTTTGTAAGCAGCTTGTGGATTAGATGACTGTTAACAAGTCCGTTGTTTTCCGTATTATAACAAGCTTTTACATAATATTTAACTGAAATGATGATTTAAATTATTAAAATTGCTTTTGTAACGGTCACGCTACGTTTAAAAAACCACCAACTACAGAGCAAAAACGTGAAAAACATGTGTGTCGGGAATTTTAACATAAAAATTGATTTGTTCACACGATTTCAAAAAATAAAAAATGAAACAAAATAGCCTGAAATTGTCTATATTTTGGTGCAAAAATTTTAGAAATCGAATAAAAACTGCATTTTTTATTCAAAATAAAAATGCGGAATTTTAACTGGGACACCCTGTACAATCGAACGATGGGTAATGAACCATAAAGTATGCACTCAGTTAAGACGCTTTCTACATTCCCATATGTACGTACAGAACTCGTAACTTTTTTTGCAAAAAGTTTACTCGGCATTTGTGAAACTCTTGTCAAGAGGTATGTATCCACGAAAGTGGATTTATTATATCTGAGTTGCACTTCCAGTCCTGAAAAACTATTAAAAAAATCTGAATTATTGAATTTCAATGTTGCAACGAACCGGGGCCAATCGATTGTGAAAATCCGACAACGAACGTACGACGGCTTCCGTTTCGATCAGAGCCAATTGAGCTGTTCGCTTGCGGTCGTACCCCTCTGAGTTAGTGTGTGAGTGACTGAGTGAGTGAATGAGTGAGTGAATGAGTGAGTGAGTGAGTGAGTGAGTGAGTGAGTGAGTGAGTGAGTGAGTGAGTGAGTGAGTGAGTGAGTGAGTGAGTGAGTGAGTGAGTGAGTGAGTGAGTGAGTGAGTGAGTGAGTGAGTGAGTGAGTGAGTGAGTGAGTGAGTGAGTGAGTGAGTGAGCGAGTGAGTGATTCATTGAGTGAGTGAGTGAGTGAGTCAGTGAGTGAGTGAGTGAGTGAATGAGTGAGTGAGTGAGTGAGTGAGTGAGTGAGTGAGTGAGTGAGTGAGTGAGTGAGTGAGTGAGTGAGTGAGTGAGTGAGTGAGTGAGTGAGTGAGTGAGTGAGTGAGTGAATGAGTGAGTGAGTGAGTGAGTGAGTGAGTGAGTGAGTGAGTGAGTGAGTGAGTGAGTGAGTGAGTGAGTGAGTGAGTGAGTGAGTGAGTGAGTGAGTGAGTGAGTGAGTGAGTGAGTGAGTGAGTGAGTGAGTGAGTGAGTGAGTGAGTGAGTGAGTGAGTGAGTGAGTGAGTGAGTGAGTGAGTGAGTGAGTGAGTGAGTGAGTGAGTGAGTGAGTGAGTGAGTGAGTGAGTAAATGAGCAGTGCATACAGTAACCAAATGCTGTACAAATTCAAACTTATTACATCACTAAAGTTATCTAAGACACGAATAAAAACTGAAATCATATAAAATTTATCTAAAGTCAGTCAACTGAGACGAAACAGAACGTACAGCATTAGCTATTTCCCCTTAGAAAAAAAAAAACAATGTTGTGATTGTGAAGCCCAAACAGTTCGAACGCGTTTCAGGTAAAGATGATGAATTAGGAGTGGCAAAACAATCAGATTAGAGCAGATTTATGAAACATAAAGTCAGTCGAACATGCAGACTAAACAGTGAAAAATGTGCAGTTCATTAATCAACATCGAACACGGTTTTTTAGCATTGAAATCGTTACTTAGCTTTGATGGCTTTATATTATAGTTTTCAATCGAACGAAATGGCCCATGGTATAAATATGCCAACGGCTGTTCGGTAGGGAAGCTTGGGTAAAGGCAGGTTTTGTATGTCTATTAAATAGTATTTCAAATAAAGGGCTGCCTGGGATTCAAGTGAAAAGTTGTAGTGTTAACTACTCCAACTTGTGAATCGTTAGCTGCATCAAATGTAAGAGAAGATGATGCACAATAGTCGGCTGTCCGACTCAACTCAACCCAACAGCAGTATGGTATAACATGCAATCATCATGTTCAGTGGGTATCGCACTGGGTTGGACACGTTGACACGTTAACGTGTCAATTTTTAACTTGATTCTCCAGAAGCTCTTTACCACTATAGTTCAGGAACTAATTGAATCTGTTTAATGGAAAAAATTTACACCAACTCTGGCCTGATCCCAGCTTGCAACCCGTTGACGAAGTATGTAGCACCTCGCTCCAATCGTCATTACGAAGTCTTCTTTATTGCCTTTCGTTTCATTGGCCACATGTTTACAGACGGCCTCCGTCGCTGAACCATGAGATTCCGTGACTGAGTGAGTGAGTGAGTGAGTGAGTGGGTGAGTGAGTGAGTGAGTGAGTGAGTGAGTGAGTGAGTGAGTGAGTGAGTGAGTGAGTGAGTGAGTGAGTGAGTGAGTGAGTGAGTTAGTGAGTGAGTGAGTGGGTGAGTGGGTGAGTGAGTGAGTCAGTGATTCAGTTAGTGCGTGATTGCGTGAGTGAGTGATTGAGTGAGTGAGTGAGTGAGTGAGTGAGTGAGTGAGTGAGTGAGTGAGTGAGTGAGTGAGTGAGTGAGTGAGTGAGTGAGTGAGTGAGTGAGTGAGTGAGTGAGTGAGTGAGTGAGTGAGTGAGTGAGTGAGTGAGTGAGTGAGTGAGTTAGTTAGTTGGTGAGTGAGTGAGTGAGTGGGTGAGTGAGTGAGTGAGTGAGTGAGTGAGAGAGTGAGTGAGTGAGTGAGTGAGTGAGTGAGTGAGTGAGTGAGTGAGTGAGTGAGTGAGTGAGTGAGTGAGTGAGTGAGTGAGTGAGTGAGTGAATGAGTTAGCGAGTAAGTGAGTGAGCAACTTGATACAATGCTAACTGATTCGGCCAGCCTTTGTAATTGAGCCGACGATAGAGAACAACGTGAGCAATTTGATAATGGTAATTTTGATAAGAAGAATCATTTAGATACAGTGTGGGGGAATATAATTAAAAGATTTAAAAAAATTTGAGTGGTTAAAATTTGACTAAATTATTTCAAGACACCAATGTAGAAGAAGCGGTTGGGGTGGATAAGTACATATAGTGATAACTCTTGCGAAGACAGCGATTCACTAGCCCCTCATCGACATTCATAAACGAGACCTTTCATGAAAGGTTGTTTTCTGAGTCAATGACATTTTATATTTTACCGCTTTGATATTTTATCATAATCCAAGAAAAGGCTGACTAGTTTCATTGGTACGAACAAAAAATCATGAGTCAAAACTTGAGTTATGCGACAACATACGAAGCAAGAAATTACAGTCACTTCAATATGTAATAATTTAACTGAATATAAATGAACCAGTAAAATAAAAATTTCGCGGTTTTTTCATTATACCCCATGTACATACATATCTCATCAAAATTTTTCATTTCTTCAATTCGAGTGCACTCTTCTAAACCAGTTTGTATTATGTACAATAGTTTTTTTTGTTGATACATAGCTAATTGTTTTTTTTGTTAATACATAGTTGATACATAGCTAATTAATGAACGGAAGTTATTCATATTCGCGTAACAGTTATGGATTTAGGACGAATCAAAGTGAACATTTTTAAACGGGACACCCTGTATGTTGACCGTTCACTCATCATACATGTCAAGTTGACAAAGATAGCCATTGACTCGGTAAGAGATGCATTCCATATCATTTAGACCATCGTTTAACAGATGACCACAGTACTCGTCACCACGGGCGTTGTTCGGCTCTGCAAATCATTCGAAAATAAGTCAAAATTAGAAAAAAATTACTTGTAGAACTACTTGTACATCTACAATCTACCTGCAGTGTTCCAGATAATTGGGTCTATTGAATCACCCACAGAACCATCGGTATGTCGCCAGGTCCAGATACCGGAATCGTACTTCAGTGCCACCCACGGGTAATAAGCGACGGTTGTCTGCTGTAAATGCATGCATTACAAAAAGTTACTTTTTTTAGAAGTGCCCATGCACCGTTTAGCTCAAAACATCAGACTACATATAAGGGTGCCTTCATAGTCCGTTGCAACTTTGTTCGAAACACTTTTTGACGTTTCGAAAAATTCCGGTACTTCAAAGAGGGGAGAAAATTTCGAAACGAAACGTTTCGGAACGTCAAAAAGTGTTTCGAACAGTTGCAACTCGGACTATGAATGCACCCTAAGTTAGGGTGCCATCTTAGTTAGTCGCAAAAACAGTTGCAAAAAAGTGGCAACTTTTCTCGAAACTTTCCGTGACGTCCCAAAATATTTCGGAGAACAGAAACAAAAAAATTCATAACGAAACGTTTCGGAACATCAAGAGAAGTTCCGAAAAAATTGCAACTGTTTTTCTCAACTGTCAATGAAGGCACCCTTATAAAACGATAAACGACTCACAACGAAAACTTTGGTGGCTCTTCAAAATGCTGCAAGTTTTATGGGACACCCCATACTTACAAAAAAGAAAAAAAATCAGCACTACGAAATTGACTTGAAAGGTCATGTGAGATTCATTGACTTTGAATCTGAGCATTCAGAACGAACGGTATACACGTCAAGGCGGAGTTTTATCATCGCATTTACGAGTTCTCTGATTGGTAGCCAAGCCAGTTGAGCGAACCGTTCGCGATCGTAGCCCTCTGTTAGTGAGTGAGTTAGTGAGTTAGTGATTGAGTGAGTGAGTAAGTGAGTGAGTGAGAGAGTGAGTGAGTGAGTGAGTGAGTAGGTGAGTGAGTTGGCTCACCAGAAACAACTAACCAAAAGATATGTTTTTGCATGCAAGCTGAAAGCAAACGAATGATAACATGAAAACGTAAAACAGAGCAATGCAAACAAAAACCATTTTTGTACAAAGTAAAATATAGTACAGCTCTAAAGGCATCTAAGTAACTTAAATGACTGAAAACATGTTAAACTTATCTACAGTTATACTACTGAAACGAAGCAGAATGCAAACCATTAACTATGTTGCCTAAAAAAGAAGAAGGGTATGAAGCCGGTACCGTTTGACGGTGTTTGAGGTAATGGTGTTTTTTAATAATATACTTCTACGGTGCGTCCAACACTCAACTGATAATTAAGGGTTCACTTTACAAAAATATATGTAAAATAAAATTGTTGATGTGACACAAAAAATTGAATTTGCAAAATTTTCAAAACTTTCCACGTAACTCTGCATACGAATAAAAAAAATTTTGGCCCAAATAAATTAAAAACGGTTTTTGACCCACCAAAGCATCATTCCAGTTTCTAATGGTCTCTTGACGAAGAATGAAACATCGCGACCCGATCGACTTGACAAAAACATTCTTCGGGTCTTTCTTCGGATCGGCAATGTGCTTACACACGGCTTCCGTTGCTGAGTGAGTAAGTGAGTGTGAGTAAGTGAGTGAGCGAGTGAGTTATGTATTGAGTGAATAAGTGAGTGAGTGAGTGAGCGAGTGAGTGAGTGAGTGAGGTGATGAGTTAGTGAGTAAATGAGTGAGTGTGTGAGTGAGTGAGTGAGTGAGTGAGTGAGTGAGTGAGTGAGTGAGTGAGTGAGTGAGTGAGTGAGTGAGTGAGTGAGTGAGTGAGTGAGTGAGTGAGTGAGTGAGTGAGTGAGTGAGTGAGTGAGTGAGTTAGTGAGTGAGTGAGTGAGTGAGTGAGTGCGTGCGTGAGTGAGTGAGTGAGTGAGTGAGTGAGTGAGTGAGTGAGTGAGTGAGTGAGTGAGTGAGTGAGTGAGTGAGTGAGTGAGTGAGTGAGTGAGTGAGTGAGTGAGTGAGTGAGTGAGTGAGTGAGTGAGTGAGTGAGTGAGTGAGTGAGTGAGTGAGTGAGTGAGTGAGTGAGTGAGTGAGTGAGTGAGTGAGTGAGTGAGTGAGTGAGTGAGTGAGTGAGTGAGTGAGTGAATAGGCAGTGAGTCAGTGAGTGAGTAAGTGAGTGAGTGAGTGAGTGAGTGAGTGAGTGAGTGAGTGAGTGAGTGAGTGAGTGAGTGAGTGAGTGAGTGAGTGAGTGAGTGAGTGAGTGAGTGAGTGAGTGAGTGAGTGAGTGAGTGAGTGAGTGAGTGAGTGAGTGAGTGAGTGAGTGAGTGAGTGAGTGAGTGAGTGAGTGAGTGAGTGTGTGGTTCAGTACTAACTGAGTCGACCGGCCTCAGCGATTGAAC
>CAXIWR010000002.1:5000-17499 GCA_964036265.1 Daptonema setosum
ATGTGCGTGCGTTAACACTGTTTGTCTGATGTTTCATTATCAGACGTTTTGGGCAATATTTTTGCTGGCAGAAACAACATACGGGCTTCACTGACATCATAACTTGATGCAAATTGCATCACCTTGCCCTTGTCGATAATGGAGCCGGTTCTTCCCGGTTATCACCAGTTTTCCGGCCTGTTCACGATTTTTTTATCATAATGCGGGAAATTTCCGCCTGTAAATTTTTCACACAAACCATAAATTATGAGCTTTGTCAGCTGTTTCTGCTAGTCAGTGGGAGAGCCTTGTCAATAAAACATCATAAATGTTGAGCACTGGCGGACGAGCTAAACCTACAAAGGGAGGGGAATTTTGCCAAAGAGGGGGAAATTAGCGAAAATTAGGCCGTTTTACTTACACCTTAGGGAACAATTTATATTTTTGAAACCTCCGAAGAGGGGGGAATTCCACTTTTCCCTACCCTTCTCGTCCGCTAGTGATGTTGAGAGAGAAAAGTCGTGGAAATCGACCCACATACAGTCACAGGCGGACGAGCTAATCTTCCGAAGGGAGGGGAATTTGTTCAAAGAAGGGGAATTGGCAGTTTTTAGGGCATTTCACCTACATCTTAGGGAACAAATTCTACTATTTGAAAACGCCAAAGAGGGGGGATTTCCACTTTTCCCACACTTTCTCGTTCGCTAGTGCATTGCATTTAGTACAGTAATCCTAATTATGTAACAAAAGTAATTTTTATCATGATTTTGTTAACAAAATTAAATTATTATCCTACTCATGTAACAGAATTGAATTTAATGCAGAAATTGGAGGAATCTCAGAAAAAAAGTGGAATTCAAGCTTCAATAGTTGAAGACGAGTTTCTGCACAGTAAAATTCCATTACACAGTTTTCTGGGCTTCGATTGTCTTAATTTATAGGTGGCACCGCATATTTCCAAAACCCAGAAATTTTTCTATAATTTTTCCCAAACGCGAAATTATATGTCCGCATAATAAGGTGGATAACCAATGAAATACCACCGCTGCGCGGGCCTAACGCACTTTTCCTCGCTACCGTTCGGACAAACCAGTCTCACGATAGGTAATCGGGGGTTAACGAACAGTAAAACTTCATATGAAATTTATTTTCGATGACAGAAAATTTTGGCGTGTAGTAAAAATTCTAGGAAAATTTCTGGGGTTTGGAACCTGCATTCTAGAAATAAAATCTGGATTACTGAGATCTGTAGCTCTACCTTATGAAGTAATAATTTACTTATTCATAACTGTTTCAAATAACTGGATTCGATCCAAAAAAAAAGAAATTATTCAATCAAATGGTGTACAGGAACATTTGTACGGCAATTTCACTCTGCGCAGACACCTGACCAGACTGACTGACTGACTGACGGACTGACTGACTGACTGACTGACTGACTGACTGACTGACTGACTGACTGACTGACTGACTGACTGACTGACTGACTGACTGACTGACTGACTGACTGACTGACTGACTGACTGACTGACTGACTGACTGACTGACTGACTGACTGACTGACTGACTGACTGACTGACTGACTGACTGACTGACTGACTGACTGACTGACTGACTGACTGACTGACTGACTGACTGACTGACTGACTGACTGACTGACTGACTGACTGACTGACTGACTGACTGACTGACTGACTGACTGACTGACTGACTGACTGACTGACTGACTGACTGACTGACTGACTGACTGACTGACTGACTGACTGACTGACTGACTGACTGACTGACTGACTGACTGACTGACTGACTGACTGACTGACTGACTGACTGACTGACTGACTGACTGACTGACTGACTGACTGACTGACTGACTGACTGACTGACTGACTTGTCAATAAGTTATATATCATGTGACCAAAAGTGGTATGTACATATGAAAGAAAGTCATGAAAGTTGATAACAAGACGACGATAATCGATTTATTGACCACTAATTCGATTATCACTTTAACGAATACTCAGCTCGATTCCTAATCGCTTCAACACTTTGATGCACTGGCGGACGAGCGAAACATCTAAAGGGAGAGGAATTTCGCCAAAGAGGGGGAATTGTCAGTTTCAGGTCATTTTACCTACACCTTAGAGAACAAATTCTACTTTTTGAAAGCGCCAAAGAGGGGGGAATTCCACTTGTCCCACCCCTTCTCTTCCGCATGTGCTTTGATGTCGATGAAAAGTGGTTATAATGATGATTGTAGTACTAGCGGACGAGAAGGGTTGGGAATTGGAAGTGGAATTCCCACATCTTTGGTATTTTCAAAAAGTAGAATTTGTTTCCTAAGATATAGGTAAAATGACCTGAAACTGCCAGTGTAGTACGTTGCAAAATCTACAAACTTTTTCGCTGCGAAACTTGATACTAAATAATTTGAATGAGTTTGAAGTTTGACTACAGCCGGCGCACAGAGACCGCAAGAATTTTTTTAAATTTACCTAGTAAAAGTTTAATTTTATTTATTTTCAGATAAAAAAACAAATTCAGGCTCATGATTGAATATTTTGTTTTTGAAAGATGATGCATTGATTCATGCAGTCAATCATAAACCACCACTGGAATCCGAACTGACAACTCGGCTCCAAACTGGACGATCCGACGACTCTTACTTGCTTTTATACTGTATTTGACAATGTACATACAGTAACTGGTTGGGATAGTCGAATTTTTTGGTTACGACTTTTTTAGGTACTTTTTTGTGTGTAAAACCTTCCCTGAATCCCAAATTGCTGCTTCCGTCCGCGCGATCGGAAACTCGGATCGGCGAAAACACAACTTCATCGTGTAGAGCGTTTTCGAATTGACCTAGAAACGTCTTCAAAGAGCCGATCAACATTTTTAATGGAACCCATATGGCGGTCGGCAGCAGCGGTTGGGAAAGGTTTTACACCAAAAAATCCCTAAAATAAGTCGTAACCGAAAAATTCGACTACACATAGAGTGGCAATTTTTGTATTTCATTCATTTCAGGGTTAGTTTTTACTTGACACAAAAAATAAACAAATGATAACCGTTATACAAACGAATTTTTATCGTAACAGAAATTAGAATAATAGAAATAACAGAAACAATATACCAAATAATCAGTAGCTAACGAAACGAAAAACTCCACCATATGCTTACTTACCATATCAAACTTTATCGGTTCGTTGAAATAAGATGAATATATAAAATTATTGCAACAATTTAGTACATTAAAATTATTGTTATCTTGCTAACTTAATTAGAGAATAATTTTGAAAACAAAAAAATGTCTCCGATTTCAATGCAATTGTTGCATGCAGACAGATGACAGTTATAGCGTATCCAGAGTTTCTTTTTAGCTATTAAGTATTTTGGCGCGCAATTTGAATTCAAATTAATTAATTCAAATTTCTCTCGAAATTTTCAATTTAACATTCGAACAACAAACTACTACACTTAATTCATTGCATTTCTGATTAAAGGGTTCATAGGATTTTTTTTGGTAACAAGATAACTTGGTCAAGCTACATACATATAGATGACAGCTAAGACGACTGAACTTTTTTCTTGTAAACAGTTGGAATTAATTATTTGTAATTAAATAGTTGTAAATTAAATAGTTGGAATAAAATACTTGTAATTAAATAGTTGTAAATAAAAAAGTTGTAATTAATAATGCTCTGTTAATATGTGGAAGGTGCCAGAATAAATCAACCTTATAGCGTCCATGATATCTTGTTATTAAAATAAATCTTATGAACCCGTTACAAAGAAATGCAAAAATTTTTAAATAAAAGCGCAGTGTTAGTATGTTGTACGAATATTGAATGGAAAATACTTTATTTCGTTAAAAAAAATTCGCGCGCCAAAAGCAGATTTGAATTCAAATTGCGCGCCCAAAACCCTCTGGCTAATAAGAAACCATGGATAAGCCATACAGAATATAAGCCAGATTTGAAATATTCACAGATAAGAATCGGTGTTTTTATAAATTGTGTCGTGCTTTGTCAACGGTCTGGAAATATGAAAATTGTTTTGTTTTTTTCTGAAATCATCTCTCGAAACCCATCAACATTTGAGCTCGTTTATTTTTTATAACCCTCCAATTTAGCTCGCTGGAATTCGCTACACACGATTATCAGAAATTATAGTAGAAATGTGGAATCATTCACTATTATTTAGATTGTATTATTTGAATTCCCCTTCTTCAGTGTGTTAAGAATGTGTTTCCATGTGCGTATATGGCTCCTACAGTATTTATAAAATCGTTTTTTGAAACATCGATTTTGTCCGTTGTGATTTCATGGAGTCATAATGACGAAACAATACACAAATATGCCATTTCCCCCTTAACTCAAGCAGTCAAACCAAAATCAATCAAATACATACAGTAGCTCACTTAACAATCCGTGTTTTCATAATAATCAAAATGATGCCAAAAATGTCAGCGTCAAATTATCCCTAAACCAGTTACAAGCATTCATTGAGTCATTCACTGAAATATTGGGCAAAGGGGCAACACCCTCCTTTTTTTTTTACAGAAATGTTTTACATAAAAAAAGTTTATTCTCATCTTTGTGGATAAACCGGTCTTAAAACATTGGTTTGAGGAAGTTTTCACTTCCCTTCTGATCCGACTGCAGGCAAATATTCTGGTCATTCATTGCAATGGAAGCACGTAATATTGCCGGAAAAAATTCCCATCGCAAATTTCACTGCCAATTTTTTTAAATTCACCATGACCAATAAATAGTCTTATGCAATTCAACTCACTAGTGGACAAAAAGCAAAGAAAGTGGAATTTCCCCCTTTAGCAGTCCCAAAAAGTAAGATTTGTTGCTTCAGCTGAATGTGAAATGATCTCAATGTGCCAGATCCTTCCTCTTTGGCGAAGCCCCCCACCCGTTTTTTGGTGGGTCTCATGCAATTCAATTTTTTTACAGATTTCATCACGTGTGTGGAAAAGTAAAACGTGTGGACGAAAGGAAATTTCATAACATATGAAAATTTTAAAGTCTGTTTTTTTTCACACATTCTATCTGAATTGGACATTTTTCAAACCAGTAATGAGGGGTTTTCCCTTAAAATGGCCACTAATTCACTACTCGTCCGCCCACTGGCGGACGAGAAGGGGAAGGAAAAGTGGAATTTCCCTATCTTTGGCTTTTTCAAAAAGTAAAGTTTGTTCCTTAAGGTGTAGGTAATATGGTATAATTCCTGCCAATTCCCCCTCTTTGGGGAAATTCCCCTTCCTTTGGAGGTTTGGCTCGTCAGCCGATGATTTACCGCTATGTTGTTGACGCAACATGAGGGAGCGCCCTGCATGAGACAAACATTATGTGGGGTACACGAAAACCGGTATATCTGAATGCAAGAGCGGATAAACAGGAACTTCTGTTGAAGAGATTCCATCCTAAAAAAAGTTCAACTAATAGATGGTTGAAGCCACCAAGTAAGAATTGAAAAAAATCTTCAAAAACGTTTTTTCATGCACCAAGTTTTTTTTAGCAAACATGTCATATTAAATCCACCCGGATTACCTAACAGCTGAGCGCTTTCGAATTTCGTCAATCAATAACATGGAAGCTCAATATACGTATGTGGTGGATTACTCATCGTTTATTTCATGGTCAAACTTAGCGGTAGAGGAACAGAATACCTTTTAGAACAAGTAGGAAAAATGATATGCACATGCAGAAACGTTTCATCTTCACCTCATGGCGGAATTCGTTTCCATGGTAGGAACTCCACCCAGCTGAGCGCATTAAAAAACTCGTCATTCAATAAAAAAACAGACATGGAAGCTAATGCTATTCTCTGTATGTTTGGTAGATTACGCATCGTTCATTTCATTGTCAATGTCAGTGGTAGAGAAAATGTCACCGTAAGAGAGGAAAATGGGAGGCACATGAATACTTCCTCCACTTTTAAACCTTTTATAGGCTGGACAATTGATTGTTAGAAAATCTGTAACTGTTAAGAAAGTACCTAAGCACGTTTTTAATTTCAGATTCACATTTTGTCTTATTTTGGATTTAGGCCATGAAACCCAACTGCAAGGAATTGTAAGCAATAAAAGGGGTTTGGTAACAAATTATACAGCATTTGAACGTGATTTGAATTTTGGTCTGAATTAGTTTTTATTACAATTTAAAGTTCATATTAAGTTAAAAAATAAATAAATAAAAATTATTTTCTGGAAAAACATTTTTTTTCGCTGGGAAATTCAAATTTGAGTGCGCGGTCTGAATCCAAAATAAGACAAAATGTGAATCTGAAATTAAAAAAACGTGCTTAGGTACTTTCTTAACAGTTACCGATTTTCTAATAATCAATTGTCCAGCCTATACCACTGTTACCTAAAACTGTATTGGAACTTGTTCCTCTACTTTAGTTAAAACACAATATCATTAGATTCAAATATTTACAATTCTCTGAAAACATTCCTTCAATAGTTATGTTTTTAAAATGTTTATTATCATTTGCTTCACATCTTTTCACACTTTCACACTTATGTAACATCATTTTAACAATCGGATTAAGAGTGTCTGTTTGTAAGCGGGGTGCGCCTAAACTACGTTTCGTTTCGCTATTAAAGAATATTACAGTCCGTTCACGGGTACTGTCCAGAATTCTCGTATCAAATTGTCCTTGGGCCGATTATTTTCTTTTGTTTCGCAGCTTTCCACGGTATTAGTGCAAAAAATTCATTAAGAAGGAATTTTATAAACTTTAGTGACTTTAATACCCGCGGTATACCCTTATCAATCGGCATTTCCACACTTTTTTGTATTGTTTCGGCAGTTATCAACTTTAGTTTATAAAGTATCTTTACACACACTTTTGGCATTTCGAAGAAGCTCCGTAAATAAAAATTCTTTTCTCAGATTTAATCCGCCTTGGACCAAGTTTGTAACCAGCCGAGTACGAAATGGTCTAGATTTGGTCATATCATATTTGTTTTATCAGGTGTCGAAAATGAAATTTGCCCCGAAGAAAGTTTGTCCAAAGATGATGCGTTTGTCTGGTGTCTATTCCTGGCGTATACAACAAATACGGTCAACTTGGTACGGGGAAAGGTTTTTATGTTTACTAAGATTATTCACACTTACACAGTACTTATGGTTGTTCTCTTGTAATCGTATAAGTACATACATTGAATCAATGTACAGTATGTTGCTTCAAAATTTCTTTCTAAAGCCCGTTTGCTGTTTCTGCAAGCAAAAGTATTGCTCAAAACGTCTGATAATGAAACATCAGGCAATCAGTGTTAACACGCACATCAATCATCATCACCCCATGCTATACTGTGTTAAACTATGGTGTCAACCAACTCGAGTTGAGACTAGTGATGTTTCATTATCAGATGTTTTGGGCAATCTTTTTGCTTGCAGAAACAACATACGGGCTTTATAAAACTGCTATCGCACTTTGCAATGAAGTGCGTATAACACTATTCTATCAAGTATAAACACAATTAATGTTCCTTCGTGGAAATAGTTTCAACATTGTTTTGAAACATCCTTTACACTCGTATGTTTATCTAGAAATATTATATGGAACTTTATAAACCAATGTTTCAATACAAAAACTCGATTTCATATAGAATCACGGTCAATGACAACCAACAATGATTTGTAGTTTCTACTAAACAAGTAAGTCAGCAAACAAACAACTGAATGGCGAAGTTTCAACATTGTTTTGAAACATCATTTTCTATTCGTAAATATGTTTCACAATGCATGTTATTTGCAAAAAAATAATGTGATGTTTAAAAAAACTCAATTTCATATAGAATCACGGTCAATGACAACCAACAATGAAGTTGTAGTTTCTAGAATCTAATCAGCAAACAAATACCGGAATGGCGTAAACATATTCTAGTAGACACTGGTCGCTGGACGCTGGTCACTCACCCGTACTATTTCTCCCACGCCCCCGCATTATAGTCTACTAACTTTATCAATAGTATTGTTCTCTTAACCTTTGAATTACAAGAAGTAGTGGCAGGTGAAATGTCGCAACGGTTAGTAAATGATCTACCCTGATTGAAACTGTAGTATTGAATACAGTATGTATTTTCAAAAAAACAGTTTTTGAAAAGTTTGCCCAGAAATTAGAAATAGCTCAAGCCAAAAGAACTGTCTGAGAAAAAAACTATTGTTGTTGCTAAAAAAAACTACGAAGGATTTATATGTTTTACTTTTTTATTGTTATAATAAGTCTTATTACCAACGTTACAGTAACCCGATTCTCCAGATGAACGCAATCACCTGAGCATGTACCACTTTCATCTTACCGTAATCGTCTGGCTGTTTCCCATGCTCGACGTCACCAACGCTCAACGATTCATAAATACAAACTTCAATGAATTCAGTCCGAACTCAAACTCAAAATCAAACTCAAATCCCAATTCATTCTTCGGCAGTTCGAACCAAAACCCCAATGCTTTCGGCGCGAATACAAATTCGAACTCCAATATTGATTCAAACTCAAACTCAAATCCGAGATACCCCGACGCATTCATCACCAACTCAAACGCTGATTCATATCGGAATCCAAGTGCGTTTGATAGGAACGTGAATTCAAACTCAAATTCCAACGCAAATCCGAATTCATTCTTTGGCGCTTCAAATCAGAACAGGCCAAATGCATTCATCACCGACTCGAATCCGGATTCAAGTTTGAGCCCCTTATTTGGCGTTGTTTCGAACTCAAACTCCAACTCCAATTCAAACTTGAATCCGACTTCAAATCTGAATGCTTTGTTCGGCAATTCAAACTCCAACTCAAATACAAATCCAACATCAAATCTGAATTCCTTCTTCGGCAATTCAAACTCAAATTCAAACTCAAATCCAATCTCAAATCTGAATGCCTTGTTCGGCAATTCAAACTCAAACTCAAACTCAAATCCAACCTCAAATCTGAATGCCTTGTTCTGCAATTCAAACTCAAACTCAAATACAAATCCAACATCAAATCTGAATTCCCTCTTCGGCAATTCAAACTCAAACTCAAATCTACCATCAAACTCAAATTCAAATCCAAACTCGTGGAGTTCGTCGTTCGGCACCGACTTGATCGGCAGTTTGTTCAATTCGATTCAGTTGGGCGCCAAGAATGTTCTGGCAAATGCGGTGCCGAATTTGGCGATTCCGAACTTCCCGACCGGATTAACGCCGATCGTGCCGATAAATGCGCCCAATTCACGGTTTGGTTTTCACTCACTCACTCACTCACTTACGAACGAACGAACGAACGAACGAACGAACGAACGAACGAACGAACGAACGAACGAACGAACGAACGAACGAACGATGGATTACTTACTCACTCACTCACTCACTCACTCACTCACTCACTCACTGCACTCACTCACTCACTCACTCACTCACTCACTCGCTCACTCACTCACTCACTCACTCACTCACTCACTCACTCACTCACTCACTCACTCACTCACTCACTCACTCACTCACTCACTCACTCACTCACTCACTCACTCACTCACTCACTCACTCACTCACTCACAGCCAACGCGCATCATCACCAGTCAACCTCAACCTCAACTTACCGGCACCATTCAACCGTCTGTTCGATGCCTGTCCACCATGTCAACCTCTTGAACCATCGCTCTTCGCCGGTACCTGGTATTTCGTCTATGCCAGTGATAATTTTCTGAAATCGCGATTTCCCGCCTTCACGAAAATCTACAACTATTTATACGGTAATTCGGTGAGCACAAATCAGATTAACGAATCGGAAAATGTGGAAAGTCAGATGATCAATCGGCTGGTCTCCACCGTACGACATCCCGTGTGCGCTATGTTGCAAGGCGAGTGCAGTGAGTGAGTGAGTGAGTGAGTGAGTGAGTGAGTGAGTGAGTGAGTGAGTGAGTGAGTGAGTGAGTGAGTGAGTGAGTGAGTGAGTGAGTGAGTGAGTGAGTGAGTGAGTGAGTGAGTGAGTGATGAGTGAGTGAGTGAGTGAGTGAGTGAGTGAGTGAGTGAGTGAGTGAGTGAGTGAGTGAGTGAGTGAGTGAGTGAGTGAGTGAGTGAGTGAGTGAGTGAGTGAGTGAGTTAGTGAGTGAGTGAGTGAGTGAGTGAGTGAGTGAGTGAGTGAGTGACTATTTCAGTTGGTCCCGTTCAGCGCAACTTCGACGGCACGGCCAAACATTCCACGATACTGTCATACCGCGAAGGGCACATGTCGGCTCCATTGATCTCATTATCATTAGATGCCAATAGAAGAAACGTCAGTGGCAAACAAGTGTACAACATGAGATTGGCACCGACATCATATGAAATGGACTGTTAGTCTGGTCACTCACTCACTCACTCACTCACTGCACTCACTCACTCACTCACTGCACTCACTCACTCACTCACGGCACCTACAGTATGCGCCATCAGCAGCAATATCGGCGCGGGACCATTCGGATCGTCGATTCAGTCGTCATCTGAAAGCAAAGTCGTGATATTCGTCGATGTCAACGGAGTCTGGCCAAGCTGTCAAAACTATGCCATATTAACCAATGACAGGAAGTTATTCTACGAGAATTACGATACACCGGTGATGGATTATATCAAACAGATAAGGGCGATCAGTCGGCCAATCCCATCCAGTACCTGGGATGTCCGACCTGACCGATTTCGGGTCATTTCGAGATCTTTTCAATTCAGTTTCGCAATCATTTTGATTTTTGTTTCGAGATAATTTTTACTCCGGTTTGAAATCAGTTATTGTCAACTTCAAAACCATATAATCAAATATATTCTACGAAAATTACGATACATCGGTGATGGATTATATCAAACAGATACAGGGCGATCAGTCGGCCAATCCCATCCAGTACCTGGGATGTCCGACCTGACCGATTTCGGGTCATTTCGAGATCTTTTTGATTTCGTTTCGAGATCATTTTGACTTCATTTTGAAGTCATTTTAATTTCATTTCGAAATCAGTTATCGTTTTTTTTTCGAAACCATTTCAAACATGTTCTACGAAATCTATGATACATTATATAAAACAGATACAGGGCGGTCAGTACCTGGGATGTCCGACGTGACAGACTTCGGGTCATTTCGAGATCTTTTTAATTCAGCTTCGCAATCATTTTGTTTCCATTTCGAGAACATCTTGATTTCGTTTCGAAATCAGTTATCGTTCATTTCGAAACCATTTCAAAGATATTCAGGGAAACCAATAGATTACGTTTCTGAAACACCATGCGTTTCAAAGGTATCGCGACTCGCGTCTGAAACATCATGTGTTTCGCGTATTGAACAGAAGCAGAAAATACTCGGTCATATCCAGTTTGACAGTAATGTTTCGTGTTATTTTTTCTGTTCCTATTAACAGACGGCCCCATATATGCTATAGCTGGATGTCACCACAGTGTGGGGTTATTAAACGTTAATTGTTTTGAATTATCATTATTTTGAAACATTTGGTTATAATTGTTTGTTTCATATAGTCGATAATTATTAGTTGTTTCACACATATTTCCGTATCGTCCTATATTTTTCATTTTTTTGTCTCATATTTTTATCTGCTTACATACGGGATATTGAATAAATATTGAAACATTTGTCTTCTGTGGTTTTGACTTGACTTCGTAAATAATGAGATTTAGAGTTTTTGTTCAATTAGAAAACAATTATAGCCTATCCAACGTTCCTTGTTTCTAAGAAAGTTTTTGGCGCGCAGTTTGAATTCAAATCTGGTTTCGGCGCGCATTCAAAATCTCGAGAAAAAAAGTATTTTGTCCAATGACGTTTGGACAACATAGGAACATGGCCTATTATTCATTGCGTATAATGTTACGGGTCCATAGAGATCATTTTGAGGGATAATTTGACCAAACTATAAAGTCTGGTCACAGTTTCTCGTTACTTCGAAATTTTCACCGTAAGCTTTTGGCGCGCATTTGAATTTCGGCGCGCGTTCAATTTTATTCGAAAATTTCAGCTGTTCGCACTTCTTTTGTATAACATATTATTAAAAATGACCAACTTATTAATTGATCACTATAAGGTTTTCAGGAAAATAATTAGTAACAAGATACCCTGACCAAACTATAGTTTATTCTTTCTTCAATGAATATCATCCGAATAAAGATAGAGGGCGGGCGTAAGTCCTATCTTACTACGTTACTTGGATTGTTTGATTATCGAAAAACAACAATAACGTGTTAGCCGGCGCGTTCTTTACATTGGCGAGAGTAAGTACAGTGGAATACTTTATGTCAACAGCCGGTCGGGTTTACGCAAACGGTGACTGATTGACAGACTGACTGACTGACTGACTGACTGACTGCCTGACGCAGAATTACAAAAGCTACCCCTTTTATCTTTTTGTATATTTTCTCCTCTCTAAGTCAATTCATACTCAGGCATTGATTTTTTTACATGCCTATGTATCTGGCTCAGGCTTAGAAATAACTTTCTGCTATGTAATTGTTTTTGGCCAAAAGGACGGGTAGAAATACTTTTAAATCTA
>CAXIWR010000002.1:17699-35199 GCA_964036265.1 Daptonema setosum
TATCCGATTTTGGTATAAACACATAGTATACTTTCTGGGGGGCTTTCAGACTCCAAAGGAAAGTAAAAAGAAAAGTAAAAGTAGAAATAAAATCTGCAAACCTATTGATCAAATAAAAATTCGGGAACAAAATTAATTTTCCGGTCAATAGGTTTACAGATTTTACTATCAGTTTACTTTCCTAATTTCTTTCATTTTTACTCTGAAAACACCCATAGGAATCTGATACACAAGTAGGGCAGTTCTGTACATAACTTTCATATAAAACAGGAGCGCAACATCACCTTCGTTCCTATTCAATGTACAGGGTGTTAGGGTGCCTTCATAGTCAATTGCAAAAAACAGTTGCAAAAAAATTCAAAAAAATGTTGAATATTATTTGCAATTTTTCAGTAACCCTTTTCAATACGGAAGACTTGCAAAAACAGTTTCTGCAATTTTTTTGGAATTATTTTGCTACTGTTTTTGCGACTGACTATGAAGGCATCCTTTTAACCTTGCATCAACAAGTTATCGGTATGATGCCTATCAAATTATTGGTAGCGTTAGACTACTCGATACGTAGTACACAGCTGCCCACTGAGGGACGACCGAAACCTCCCAAGAGAGGGGAATTTCGTCAAAGAGGGGTGAACTGATCTTACCTACACCTTAAGGAACAAACTGTTGTTTTTGGAACCGCCAAAAAGGGCGGATTCTACTTTTCTTTCCCCTTCTTTCCGCTGGTGAATAGGAGTGACCACTGACTGACTTGATCGGATGGATATGTACAGGGTGGCTCAAAAAAAAGCTTGCGCGTTTGAGCGGTTAATGTAAAAGTTGTAGACGAGCTGTGGGATTGCGGTATGGCGCATTCGAAAGAGTATGTTTTGGCCTACAAAATAAAATGAAACTTGAGTTTCTTTCAAGTTTTTTTCTGATTTTACAAGTCGATTTAAAAAAATCCCAAAAAAATCGCAAAATTTCGGCTTTTAGTGTGCAATAAAACATGGTTAATAACTAAAATAAATGCATATAGAACCAGAAACACAACCATCATTTGTAAAACAGGACAATATCAAACATAACAGTGATATTTAAGGTTAATAAAGCTCGAAACTATTGTCAAGTGATCATTCGTGGATACAGACTACAGAAAGCAACCATGGTGGCTGAAATCCATTAAAACGTTCTTTAGGTTTCAAATGATACTTTTTAGCGGAGCTGATAGATAAAAACAATGCTTCTTCATCATTAAAAACTGAACTATTTTATTGAAACCGACAAATGAGCAAGCAGTGTGCGATACAGAGCACTCAAACACAATCTCACTTTGGTCACGTGCGCATGATCCGTTGGGCGCGCATTTTAAATAAAGATATGCCGCTGTTGCTGCAAACTTCTAAAACTCATCATATGACATCAATTTGTAGAAAAAAACATGCCGAATCGAATGAGCTATACCGCAAACTTACAGCTTGTCTACAACTTTCACAATAATCGCTCAACCGCGCAAGCTTTTTTTTGAGCCACCCTGTATGTGCAAACTTAATAAGTTAAATGATAATCAATAATAATATACTAATTATTTATTAAGTAAAAAAAATGCGGCTTTTCAAATCTAGCCTCCTATAGTGCACTGAGACTTCTCTCATGTCGAACATCAATCATCATGTCCTGGCATAAATGTGAATGATGGAAAATGAAATCGATGAAATGCTCAATGAACTTAGAAAATGTCTGTACTTTACTAGAAACCCGAAATGGTCTTTAGTACATACATATATACACTCACTCACTCACTCACTCAC
The DNA here is from genome assembly GCA_964036265.1 of Daptonema setosum. Classification (NCBI taxonomy): domain Eukaryota; kingdom Metazoa; phylum Nematoda; class Chromadorea; order Monhysterida; family Xyalidae; genus Daptonema; species Daptonema setosum. The sequence continues at coordinate 19,490 of CAXIWR010000002.1, forward strand.
TCACTCACTCACTCACTCACTCACTCACTCACTCACTCACTCACTCACCCATCACTCACTGACTATCGCTTACTACTCGTCAACCCATTTGCACTTCTACAACTTTGCGTAAACTATGACATAATAATGCTTTCACCGAGGGGGGTACGCCGGGGTTCAGATTTCCTAAGATGATATCGTGTAGTACCCGATTTATGGGACATTCAAAGTGCCTGTGGTATAGTTGATTCAGGGTTTCCTTTTATTTTGAGTTTTTTTTCATGTAAGCATCTTCACATTCATAAAATTTCGGCGCACGTTCCAACAACTTCACGTGCATTACAATTTTAGCGAATTGTTCATTTGCCATAATGTTCCAATCACGTGGGAGATTCAGAAAGTAGAATAATAGAAAGTGAAAATTGAAAATAGACATGTTATGTTATGTTATGGCATGTTATGGTATGGTATGTTATGTTATGTTAGTTACATAATCTTACTGTGAATGAAACATTAAATAGTGTGACATAATAAGCGACGTTCATCGATGGGTTTTTCGGTGCGCCCCCCCCCCCCCCCAACCCCCTCCTCACAGAACTTCAACCAATTTGGCATTGTATGATATATCGAAGAAAAGACCGATTGGATTTCACAACTCGGTTCATAAAGTAAAGTTTCGCTCAACTATGAAGATGAAACGGACTTTTCTATAATACGAAATGTAATTGTTCAAACATATGGAGGAGCTTCTTGAGATTCAAGTGAGCAAATGACACGTTAATTTGTCCAACCCGGGTATAACACCCACTGAACATGATGATTGCATGTTATAGCATACAGCTTACGGTTGAGTTGAGTTGAGTTGAGTCGGACAGCCGGCTATTATTCATCACCTTCTCCTACATTTGATGCAGCTAACGATTCGAAATTGGAGTAGTTAACACTGCAAGTTTTCACCTGAATCCCAGGTAGCCCTTTCCATAGGTAGACGATAAGATAAATCCAACGAAGTAGATGCACTGTCTTAAGTTAGTTTTGTACATATGAATTAGCACCAAAAAGTTATTTTGTTTACAGAAAAGTGACAAGAAACCGTGAAAAGACTATAACCCGGTAATGACAGCCGCAGATGCGGCACAATTTTCACCAAAGTGCCGTTTAAACGTGGAAAAAAGTCCATCTAGTAGCGACCAATTTACTACGTTGTTTAGTGAGTGAGGCGAAACCCATCATCAACAACATCAACATTAACAACAACATCAACAATATCAACAACAACAACAACAACAACAACAACAGCAACAACAACATTAACAATAAAAAACAACAACAACAACAACAACAACAACAACAACAACAACAACAACAACAACAACAACAACAACAACAACAACAACAACAACAACAACAACAACAACAACAACAACAACAACAACAACAACAACAACAAAAACAACAACAACAACAACAACAACAACAACAACAACAACAACAACAACAACAACAACAACAACAACAACAACAACAACAACAACAACAACAACAACAACGACAACAACAACAACAACAACAACAACAACAACAACATTCGGTTAGGAGACTAAATTTGAATGTGCGCCAATGTTGTAAAACTTTTCCATGCATTGAAAGAAACTCGCAGAATTTCGGGGCAGAACAAGAGAGTGAATGGTGTTGTGTAATTTTTAGATTTAGAGTATTCAAAGAAGTACGTACATCGACGTACGTAGTAAACGTAAACTTTAAGTCAGACAGATGTTAAGTTGTGTACATCATGTTTGGGGTGACCGGGCATTTTGAGGAATTCAAAAAGACGGGTCTCTTACGGTAGGGTGGGGCAAACATATGTCAAAATATAACCTATTCAGAGTGTCTCGGTATTGAAAATGGTTTTGGCGCGCAGTTTGAAATCTTATCTGGATAAAAATTTCAAAAGTTGGAAAACATACGAACATTCGTTGCATATGTGTTTATGTATTTATATGTATAAATACTTTTTTACAACAAGATATACCCAGACCAATACATAATTTAACAAAACTATTCTAGCATTTTAAAAGGGTTCTACATTCTACAAGAAGTATCACAACAAAGCGTTTGAACCTGTGTATTTTAAGACATCATTTAAATAGTCACGATTTCAGAGTTCAGGTGATACTAATTCTTAAGTGCAGTGTGTAGTAGTATTAGGCGTTTGAACCACTTACGGACAATGACATAATAATAGTATTGTACTCCTATAGACTAAATCACTGGCGGACTAGGTAATCCTCCAAAGGGAGGGGAGTTTCGTCAAAGAGGGGGGAATAGGCAGTTTTCAGGTAATTTTACCTACACCTTAGGGAACAAAGTCGACTTTTTAAAAGTGCCAAAGAGGGGGGAATTCCACTTTTCCCACCCCTTCTCGTCCGCTAGTGGACTAAATTGGTCTACGGACAATCATTCATTGACGGAAACATGTTCCGGCACAATTGGTTCCGCACAACCACAATATACCCAAGCCATAATACAAATATAGCTTTCTCAATTGGTTAGCAGACTGAATTTAAAAGACTTTGCCTGTGAAATATTTTTCTCAAGGAATCGTCTCGAATACGACGTACTAGCGGACGAGAAGGGGAGGGGAAAGTGGAATTCCCCCTCTTTGGTGTTTAAAAAGGTGAATTTGTTTCGTAAGATGTAGTTAAAATAGCATCAAAACTTCCAATTCCCCCTTCTTTAAGGGAATTCCCCTCCCATTGGAGGGTTTGGTCGTCCACCAGTGCCACAAGCACGATATGCCCAAGCCATAGTTCAAGTAAAGCATTCTCAATCGGTTAGCAGACTGAATTAATGACTTGCATGTAATTTTTTGAATAATTTTCCATCGGATTCGTCTCGAATACGACGTACTAGCGGACGAGGGAAGAACGAAAAAGTGGAATTCCCCTCTCTTTGGCACTTCCGAAAAGTAGAGTTTGTTCCCTAAAGTGTAAAGACGCTTTCGAGATTCTAGTGAAATATTCAGTGCTATTTTCGCTCAGACAATGAAACATCAAACTCACTTTTGGTCCACACACTTGGCTAACGTGCGTGATGGTGATTGGGCCACAACTCAACCGGCCAATCATCATCACCCAAGTTCAGCCAATCACGCGAAAGAACAGCAGAGTAATGAACTAGCTTGTGGCCCAACATCTGAGTTCGGTGTAAAAAGTGGTGTTTTACGGGCTATGATGTTTTTTATTGATCAGAATTTGTGTATTGTCCTTGTATGATTTTGCTTGCATTCATTTTAAACAAAATTAGGGTTGATTTCACCCAACGAAGTTTTCAACCTGATGTTTCATGGTCGGACCAAAAATGGTGCTTCATATTTCACTAGAATCTCGAAAGCGTCTTTAGGTAAAATGGACTCAAACCTGCCAATTCCCCCTCTTTGACAAAATTCCCCTCCCCTTGGAGGATTTGGTTGTCCGCCAGTGCCACAAGCACAATATACCCAAGCCATAGTACAAGTATAGCATTCCCAATTGGATAGGAGACTGAATTTAATTGACTCTGCATGTGAAATATTTTTCTCAAGGATTTGTCTCCATAACAATACGACTCTCTAACGGACGAGAAGGGGAGGGAAACGTGGAATTCCCCCCTCTTTGGCGATTAAAAAAGTGAAATTCGTTCCCTAAGGTGTAGTTAAAATGGCTCAAAACTTTCAATTCCCCCTTCTTTAAGGGAATTCCCCTCCCTTTGTGTCGTACGCCAGTGCTACAAGCACAATATACCCAAGCCATAGTACAAGTATAGCATTCTCAATTGCTTAGCAGACTGAATCTAAACGACTTTGCATGTGAAATACTTTTCTCAAGGATTGGTCTCCAAAACAATACGATGCTCTAACGGACGAGAAGGGGATTGGAAAATAGAATTCCCCCCTCTTTGGCGATTTAAAAAAATGTATCTTGTTCCCTAATGTGCTGTTAAAATAGCCTCAAAACTTCCAATTCCCCCTTCTTTAAGGGAATTCCCCTCCCTTTGTGTCGTACGCCAGTGCTACAAGCACAATATACCCAAGCCATAGTACAAGTATAGCATTCTCAATTGCTTAGCAGACTGAATCTAAACGACTTTGCATGTGAAATATTTTTCTCAACGATTCGTCTCCAAAACAATTCGACGCTCTAACGGACGAGAAGGGAAAGTAGAAATCCCCCCTCTTTGGCGTTTTCAAAAAGTCGATTTTGTTCCCTAAGGTGCAGGTGAAATGGTCTCAAAACTGGCAATTCCGCCCTCTTTGAAGAAATTCCCCTCCCTTTGGAGGATTTGGTCGTCCACCAGTGATACGACGGACTTGAAGCAAATAGCATAATCACTTAATTCAGAGATTAAATTTGAATGCGTGCCATTTCTTCGAAAATTGAATGGAGACTGCAACGGTTAAGTGGACATGACTCACTCATTATTCATGAGCTCTCGAAACCAAAAACATTTAAAGGCACATTTGGTATGAATGATCAGCACTAGCGGACGAGAAGGGGAGGGAAAAGTGGAATTTCCCGATCTTTGGCGTTTTCAAAAAAAGTATTTTGTTCCCTAATGTGTTGGTAAAACGGCCTCAAAACTGCGAATTCCCCCCTCTTTGAAGAAATTCCCCTCCCTTTGGAGGATTTGGTCGTCCGCAGGTGGTACATATGCACTACGGACTTTAGTTTCATATTGTATCACTGTATAGCCTAACCAGGATTCTTGTTAACTAAAAACTTTTTGGCGCGCCGTTCGAATTCAAACCTGTTTTTGGCGAGTTTGCGAAATTTTGAGAAATAAAATCTTTCTCACCTGAAATTTGGACAACATACGAAAAGTGCGCTTAGTTAATCGCATACGTGCGTAACAGGCTCACAAAATTATTATTTTTTTATAATAATTAAATGATAAAAAAAAATAAAGGAACTGTGATCAGCTTTATAGAAGTGAATAGCATTCTCAATTGAATCAGAGACTAAATTTGAATGCGCGCCATGTCTTCAACAATTGAATGGAGACTGCAACGGTTAGAGGGACATAGCCCATTCATTATTCATGAGCTTTCGAAACCATGAACATTTAAAGGGCACATTCGGTATGAATGACCGCAGGAGCACCGGTACACGATGACACAAAATAACCTACATATGTAACACTGTCTAAAGCATTTGTAAAGTCCGTATGCTGTTTCTGCAAGCAAAAGTATCGCCCAAAACGTCTGATAATGAAACATCACTAGCCTGAACTCAACTCAGTTGACACCATCGTTTAACACAGTATAGCATAGGGTGATGATGATTAATGTGCGTGTTAACACTGAATGTGTGATGTTTCATTATCAGATACTTTAAGACATAACTTAGTTTCAAGAAACATTATACGGGATTTAGCATAACACTGTCTATAACATTCGTAATTCAATTGGAGACTGAATTTGAAAACCCGCCATTTTTCCTCAGTGAGACTCTTGCATGCACATGGGTTTCGCGACCGAAACAACGTCTCATAATTGCACTGTTGTATTGTAACATAACCAAACAATTGTTACAGTAACATGTGTAACAGTGTTACACAATGTATCACTCGTGTAACAGATAATTGATTGGTGTGAGGCACTGGCGGACGCGCTGATCCTCCAAAGGGAGGGGAATTTAATCAAAGAGGGGGAATTGGCAGTTTATAGGCTTTTTTACCTACACCTTAGGGGACAAATTATACTTTTTGAGAAGGCCAATGGGGGGGAAATTCCAACTTTTCCCACCCTTCTCGTCCGCTAGTGGTGTGAGTAATCACCACCGGATGTGATATAGATATAGATAGGATATAGATATAGATAGGATATAGATATAGATAGGAGATCCAAAGTTACTTGTTCTTCCCAATGGTTTCTTCTCCTTCCAGTTTCAGCGCGCAATTTGAAATCAAATCTACTTTTGAAGCGCGTTCAAATTTTCGACAGTATTTCTTCACATGATATTCCAATTTTCAACATTCGAACGTTCCTTAAAATTTCGAAATGGTCTATTACTTATCACTGGCACTTTTGAAGCTACTGTATTTAATAAGAATCTGATGGAACAAAATCTATTTTGACTGCATAAAAAGGGGGAATTTCACTTTTCCCTCCCATTCTTGTCAGCCGGGGCACTGGCAGACAAGTAAAACCTCCAAAGGTAGGGGAAATTCTTCAAAGAGGGGGAATCGGCAATTTTTATTCTATTTTTCCTATACCTTGAGGAACAAACTTAACTTTTTGGAAACCGTCAAAGAGGGGGAATTTAACTTTTCCCACCCCTTCTCGTCCATTAGTGAGCCAGGGTACAAATCTCATAGTCAGGCTTTCAGATCGCGTGACCATGATCATCTACATATCGTTCTCGATTTCGTGACACTGATGGTTCATAAAAACTATATCCGAACACATTAAACCTGATTAATTATTCTGAATTCCCAGTTGCAGTAAAGCACGTGTGTTATTTCTGGAAGCAAAAATATTGCTCAAACCATCTGATAATGAAACATCAGTAGCCTGAACTCAACTCGGTTGACACCATAATTTAACACAGTATAGCATGGGGTGATGATGATTGGTGTGCGTGTTAACACTGGTTGTCCGATGTTTCATTATCAGACGTTTTGGGCAACATTTTTGCTTGCAGAAACAACATACGGGCTTTAGTCAGGCTTTCAGATCGCGTGTCCATGGAAATCTACGAATCGTTCCCGATTTCGTGATACTGATGGTTCATAAAAACTATATCAGAACACATCACTAGCGGACGAGAAGGGGTGGGAAAAGTGGAATTCCCCCTCTTTGGCTTTTTCAAAAAGTAGAAAGTGTTCCCTAAGGTGTAGGTAAAATGGTCTAATTCCTGTGAATTCCCCCTCTTTGGAAAGATTCCCCTCCATTTGGAGGTTTGGCTCGTCCGCCAGTGGAACACATTAAACCTGATTAATTGATTCTGGATTCCCAGTTGCAGTAAATCTTCTTTCGAGTACAGTCTATTGATGGGGTAGAGTTTCGTTTTCTGCAGTATCCATCTTTTACTTTCAGAATAAAAAGGAAAGTAAAAAGCAAAGTAAAACGGATAGTAAAATCTGTAAACCTATTGACCGGAAAAAGGAAAGTAAAAAGGAAAGTAAAACGGAGAGGAAAATCTGTAAACCTATTGAGCGGAAAGTCAATTTTGTTCCCGAAATTATTTTTGGTCTATAGGTTTACAGATTTTACTTTCCGTTTTACTTTCCTTTTTACTTTCCTTTTTACTCTGTCTGAAAGCACCCTTACTGTTTCATACGCAGGGCTGGGGGACTTAATTAAAAGTACCAGGGCTAAAAGTCCCGGGAATTAAGTACCTCATTAAGTGGCATTTGAAAAAACGGGACATTTTTTAAGTGCCACTTATTGTTTGTAAAACTTTTCTTTTAGTATCAGAATTTATTTTGTAACTATGTAAAATACAATGGATTTCTTAGTGATAAATTGACAGAATCCAAAATTCTTTACTTTTAGCCAATTTTAGACGACCTACCTTAGCCGTAGAGAAATTAATAAGCACGAAAATAATTTCTTGGTACTTAATTCAAATTCTGGAATTCAGTGCCACTTAATTTTCAGGCGACAAATTCAAAAGTGGCACTTTTAAAATGGAAAAAAAATTAAGTGGCACCTAAAAAAGTACTTTTAAATTAAGTCCCCCAGCCCTGTCATACGTCTCAAAATCAATTGACAAAGCTATATCCCGAAATATAATAATTGAAACAGGCCAAATGGATCGGTTATACATGAAACAAATAATACAAACAAACGATGACTGATTGGACGGCTAATTCATTTAGATTAGTTACATACTTATGTAAGTAACTGGCTTTAGATAACATTAAAAGTTAAACTGATTATTACGAATTTTGCTACCGAACATGCTTTACGACATAATTTTTTTTAAAGCAGACGTTTTAGCCTATTCAAAAATTTTCATTATGGTGTTGGATAGACTGGTGGATAATTGGTTATTAGAATGGCCAAAATTGGTAATCAGTGTATCTCTTCGACTCCGTCAGAATCCAAAATAGACAACAAAATCCAAGATTCAGATTAATAGGGGAAACACTGATTACCTTTTTTGGCCATTATAATAACCAATTGTACACCCTATACGAACGTTTCGCCGAATCCATAGTACATAGTCGATAATAATTATATTAAGTAAAAACAATATTTGATAACAAGAAACCCTAATTGAACTGTAAACTGTATTAGAAAACGTCACAATAGGCGAATCAGCAAACCTAAATTTAATGTTACCGGTTACCTTTTTATTATCCGTTCGATTCAATAAAAGGCATGCACTTTAAAAGGCAATAATTTATGGTCGAAATAAATGTTTACTTCTGTCAACAACTTTTTTTCAAATTAAAATATTCCGTGTACATGTAATTCCTAAATTCATCAAAACCAATGATGTAGTGAAAAAACACTGCACCAAATATGTATATTTTTTGAATAATCGTTCGTTTATTTCGTTTCGTTCTCTCATTTTCGAAATCTGACAGGTACAAATGATGCGTTATTTCGAAACAAACATATACCGAAATCAAAGTCACTGGCCATAAATCCATATAGCAGAACGTTTTATAGGATTCACAATGGACTACCGGACTAAAAAAATTTGAATTTTGAAATGCGCGCCATTTTTACAGACAGACTCCTGTTCAGACGCAGACTATTACCAACCACTATGATATACAGTCCTATAGTCTATTCGGAATTTCCTGTTACCCATTGGTGAGTTTCATGGAAATCAATTAAATGTAAAACTTTTCGGAGCGTAATTGCAGTGCAAACACTAACATTAACAACAACAACAACAACAACAACAACAACAACAACAACAACAACAACAACAACAACAACAACAACAACAACAACAACAACAACAACAACAACAACAACAACAGCAACAACAACAACAACAACAACAACAACGACGACAACAACAACAACAACAACAACAACAACAACAACAACAACAACAACAACAACAACAACAACAACAACAATAACAACAACAACAACAACAACAACAACAACAACAACAACAACAACAACAACAACAACAACAACAACAACAACAACAACAACAACAACAACAACAACAACAACAACAACAACAACAACAACAACAACAACAACAACAACAACAACAACAACAACAACAACAACAGTGGGTTGGCAGAAGTAACATTGGTTGATAAAAAACCGTAGCGCTATCGGACGAGAAACCAATGCTATTGTGGGGAGCCGCAGGAAAAAAATCGGCGCCAGTTCAAATTCGTTCTCCTCATCAACTGTGAAGAGCACTGGCGCGACGAACTAAACCTCCAAAGGGAGGTGAATTTCGTCAAAGAGGGGGAATTGACAGCTCTCAGACCATTTTACCTACACTTTAAGGAACAAAATCAACTTTTTTGGAATTGCCAAAGAGGGGGGAATTTCACTTTCCCCTCCCCCTTCTCGTCCGCTAGTCGTGAAAAGCCATGTGCCCATACCTGGAACCTGAATTTACCAGCATTTAATCTATCGACCCGCACCCATCAGATTATCTAATTTGAAACTGAAAATATGTAAATTTCCCCAAAGATGAGGAATAAGCAGTTTCTTTCCAATATACATCCGTATAGGGTGCTTTGATCCCAATTTAAATTCCCAAACGCAGGGGAAATCCCTAGAGATTCTGGTATTTCTCATCCACGACTCGACATCCAACACATCGATTCCGAACTGGCATGCAAAAATCAGCGCGCCATCGAAATCACAGAATTCGAGTCATGGACGGTTTTCATCGAGTTTTTAGCGGACGAGAAAGGGTGGGAAAAGTGGAATTCCCCCTCTTTGGCGAATTCAAAAATAGAATTTGTTCTTTAAGGTGTAGGTAAAATAGCGGGAAAACTTCCCATTCCCCCCTCTTTGACGAAGTTCCCCTCCCTTTGGAAGTTTAGCACGTCCGCCAGTGCATCGAGTAAAGACTTTTCAAACCCGCTGAAACTTTGTTTCACTTCAAGTGAAACATCTTCATCAAACATAAAAAAGACAAATACCTCGATATTTCCATATAATTTCCGTCAATGGAAGAATCGAGGTTATTAGCGAGATTTTTTTGGGAATTTCTGACAAATGACTTTTTGCGATTTCTGACAACTGACTTTTATGCGAATTTTCACAATTGACTTTTCGCGATTTCTGATTCAAATTGACAATTGACATTGTAAATCCTATTTCCACGTACCATTTGGACGACATTTAAACATTCTTCGACAATGGAGGAAACAGATCCAGAGAAATGATTTTCATAACAATATACCCTGAATGAGCTACAGGGATGCTTATGTAATTGAAAACAATCCCATGCCTGCTTTTTATCCTGGCAACATTTGCAAGTTAATTTATCATCGGCCTACGAACAGTTAACCAGTTTGATAAGCATTAAATGTTATAACATTCTCATTTAATTGGTACAAAATTGGTCGGCAGTGGTTACTTCTGCGGATGGATGTACCTGAATAACCCAGAACAATAGAAGTAGTTTAGAAGATAAATTGCAAGATAATGTGCAAATTTCATAAAATGGTGAACTTTCGAGAAATAAAACAAGAATGAAGGGGGGCGTATACCACTACCTGAAGAGGGAAGAGCGAAAAAGTGAAATTCCCCACCTACTGTATTTGGCAGTTCCGAAAAGTTAGAAAAGCTCCTTTACCTGTGGATAAACGGCCTCAAAACTTTGAATTCCTCCCTATTTAAGCAAATTTCCCTCCATTTGTAAAGCCCGTATGTTGTTTCTGCAAACAAAATCATTGGACAAAACTTCTGATAATGAAACATCAGACAATCAGTGTTTTGAGACGCACAATCATCATCACCCCATGCTACACTGTGTTAAACTATGGTGTCAACCGAGTTGAGTTGAGGCTAGTGATGTTTCATTATCAGAATTTTTGGGCATTATTTATGCTTGCAGAAACAACATACGGGCTTTAGGATTCGTGTGGTGCGCCAGTGAGTGGTACAACAACTGTGATTCAGGGGCCAAGCTTTCTGTTAGCCCATCCACTCTACCAAACTCAATTTGCCGATGGTGGCAGATAACCGAGGGTTTTTTTCAACATGGTTAGAGGATTCAACGCCAAAAATTGAACGGGATATAGTGGTTTGGAGAAGGATTTCGATGAATTTGTCTGACACGTTCCATGTATAGCCTATCCAGGGTTTCTTTATAGTCAAAATTTTTTTGGCACACAATTTTAAAATTCAAATTTGTTTTGGTGCACTTTAAAAAGTATCGAGAAAAATTCTTTTTCACAAAACATTTAGATAACATAAATATTTTAACATAAATATTTTAATTTTATTAATTTCATAAAAATATTGCACCTAATGTATTTTATACGTGCGTAACCGGCCCACAAAATTCATTCTTGATAACAAGAAACCTTGACCAAGCTATAAATAGGTGGGCGGAGAAACTTTTTGAATTTTTTCAGGATGTACAGTATTCTCATCCAATTCGTGATTCGATTTTGGGCTTTGTAAGACTTATCCATGAGATCAAAGTGGCTAATCACACTCTTTCCTAAGGGTGCTTTCGAGTAGAAAGGAAAGTAAAACGGGAAGTAAAATATGCGAACATATGATCAAGAAAAATTTCGGGAACAAAATTGACTTTTCGGTCAATAGGTTTACAGATTTTACTTTCTGTTTTACTTTCCTTTTTACTTTACTTTTAACTCTGAAAGCACCCTAAGAAAATGACACACTGTAAAATTTATATCTCACGAAATCACCAAACGGCGCGTAAATGAATTCAGTCTTTCAATCTAGTCTAGTCTAGTGCGTAGGGCGCCGGCCTCGAAAACCGGCGGTCCTAAGTTCGAAACCTGACTTGAGACACAGATCCTGACGCGTTGCTCTGGGGTTTCTGCCATTGCCCGTCAGTTTATTCAACTCTCTGGCCACTACGAAAACACCATTCTGATATGGTATTAGTGTGCCTTATGACTTCAGTTGATGGAGAAATCCAAGTAAAAAAAAATTATTTTAGAATACCATACGGTTGAAAAATATCATGCGGACAAAAATTGGGTTCGCAATGAATTCAAAAACATTCACTCAGAGCAGAACCGAGCCACTAGCGGACGAGAAGGGGAGGGAGAAGTGGAATTCCCCCCTCTTTGGCATTTCCAAAACGTTTGATTTTTTTCTTAATGTGTAGATAAAATGGCATAATTTCTGTTGATTCCCCCCTCTTTGGAGAAATTCCCCTCCCTTGGATGATTAACTCGTCCGCCAGTGGAGCTATGTACGTACATACATATTGAACGGCTTAATTAATTTTGGCTAAGTGTTCTGTAAAATTAAACAGGATAATAAAGTGGTTTACCAATCGATATTCTGTATTTTTGGCAATTCCATCATGAAATGGTCATACGATTCTGAAATCTTTAATACAATTTTTCCATCATATATAGCCTTTCGGCAGCAATTGTAATGTTTTCTTCATGCATAACCGACCACCCAAATTTTTTATTCCCTGAGTTTTATTCGTCATTTAAATGTTTTTTATAATCCTGAGAAATGAGAGAAAAAGCAAGAAAAAAACTTGATTCAATGTCATCCCTGAGCTGAATGTCAAAATGGATCGCTGGACAAAATGAAATGCGATATTATGTAATATTTACTGTAACACATAGAACAAATCCATAAACGTAGAAAAGTAGAAAACTTTCAGGCATAATGTTTCATGCAGTCAATGCAAAAAATCTGACATAATGTTTCATGCAGTCAATACAAAAACTACCAAACAAAATGTTTCATGCAGTCAATACAAAAAATTCTGACATAATGTTTCATGCAGTCAATACAAAAACTACTAAACAAAATGTTTCATGCAGTCAATACAAAAAATCTGACATAATTTTCATGCTGCTGGTTTCGCCGCGTCGATGGCCGTCTGAATCTCGGTCGGTGGGAACGTGCATCCATCGATATTTACCGTAACTTTGCAGGATTCGTAGGTTTCATCTAAAAAAATCATCACTTTCACTCACTCACTCATTCACTCATACTCACTCACTCACTCACTCACTCACTCACTCACTCACTCACTCACTCACTCACTCACTCACTCACTCACTCACTCACTCACTCACTCACTCACTCACTCACTCACTCACTCACTCACTCACTCACTCACTCACTCACTCACTCACTCACTCACTCACTCACTCACTCACTCACTCACTCACTCACTCACTCACTCACTCACTCACTCACTCACTCACTCACTCACTCACTCACTCACTCACTCACTCACTCACTCACTCACTCACTCACTCACTCACTCACTCACTCGCTCACTCACTCACTCACTCACTCACTCATTCACTCACTCACCTTGACAGTTGGCCGTTCCACAAGATGTCTGGCATACAGGTCCCATGAATCTTTTGTTGCTTTCGCACTCACCCTGACTCGCCCAATAACAACACCAAGAGTGGTAATCCTGACGATGACCAGTGGCTAAAAACAACAACAACTACAACAACAACAACAACAACAACAACAACAACAACAACAACAACAACAACAACAACAACAACAACAACAACAACAACAACAACAACAACAACAACAACAACAACAACAACAACAACAACAACAACAACAACAACAACAACAACAACAACAACAACAACAACAACAACAACAACAACAACAGCAACAACAACAACAACAACAACAACAACAATAATAATAACAACAACAACAATAACAACCACAACAACAAACAATATATAACAACAACAATCACGTCAATTTCAGCACAAAACAGAAAAAACACAATGTTCACGTTTCAACAGACTAATAAATATCTCAAAAATTGGTTTTTGTTTATAGGAATAGAGCAGTTTCAATGTAATCTGACTAAAACAACAACAACAATAGCGCCACGGTTGCAGCCCAAAACCTGTATACGTTTGTTCACGTTTCAAAAGCCTTTCGAGTATCATAAGAATAGGCATTTTCTTGATAAGTTTATTAGACATTTACTAGAAAACAACAAACAACATCAATGAACCAACTGTGGTACGCCAGGAATCCGTGCAGTGGATTTTTGACAGTCAGAAACTCCGATGGAAGATTGTGAACTAAAATAAAATATTTTTTTCTAGCATCTGGATTAATTAGTCAACTTAATTCAAATGTGACAGAATTTTTGTGACAAAATTTCCTAGAGTTAATATCTATTCTTCACATGTTGACATTTACGAAAGTGTTCCTGTCTTGCTGAAAATGGCACACTTTTAAATACAGTCTCCGAATCAATTGAGAAAGGTCTGTTCATAAACCAATCTTGATTGATCTTGACTGTTGGTCAGGTTTTCTTGTTATTAAAATTTTATTTTGCGGGTCGGTTTCAATTAATTAACATATATGTACGTATGTTGTCCAAACAATATGTGAAAAAGTATTTGTTTCTCGAAATTTAGAAAGCACGCTAAAAAACTGATTTTTAAATTCAAACTGCACGCCGAAAAGGTTTCGGCTATAGCTAGTTTATTGTTACCGTGTGTGGCCTTGCTTTGTCCATGTGCGCATGTGAAACATTAGTGAGACCTTTGGCAGCAGTGTTACAACAACTTTGCGGTGATGAACTATTTTATTTTCCTGTTTAGAAACTTCAAAATGCATTGGTGAAACTTATACTGAAAACTAAATGGGTTAAGTTTCGAAATTGAAGAGGAAAAAGGCAACTATAAAATTGGACCTAATGTTTCGCATGCGCGCAAGGTCCAGGGAAGGCCACACGCGGTAACAATAAATCTATAACAGGAAAGCTCGGATAGGCGATAATAATATGAACCAACTCTCCACTTTGGACACAATGCTGGGAGCCGCGTTCGTCCATGACACCAACACTAACACCGATACAAGGCACAACACGACACGCAACATGTTCGAGGAATCTAAACATTTTACCTCATTTTATAATTTTTATAATAATATGTTTTATAAATTTTTAATAAGAATAACTCCACGCTCGGAGAAGTTTTCGAATTTTTTAACACAACAGTTTAATAGAACTGGAGGGATCGTTAATCGTATATATTATTTTAGAATTTTTTATAATTTTTTTTAATTAAGATTATTTTCACGCTCGCATAAGTTTTAGATTTTTTTTTCACGCAACAGTTTAATTTAATAGAACTGGAGGAATCGTTAGTCCTAACATTTTCTGTGATACACCGGGACTAAATACTTTCCACCAGTTTAAGTATCTGCGTTTTATTTAGTTTAGTCACAACTCACAATTAAGGCAAAAAAGATTGTTATAGCAAAAAATTATAGCAAAGAAATATAGCAGAAATCTCAAAACGGTGTTTGCTCGTAGTAATGTTGTTTTGACTGCCGGAAACTAAATAATAACGATGGGTATAACTACTCTATTCTGTAAATCAAAGAATTTATTTGCTGTGAATAAACAAACATATAATCTAAACAAATGTGTGACTTTGATAACTAACACATCTCCCCCGACCCCCATTAAACTCTGTTTCCGTGTAAAAACTAGTTTTTTTTCAGTGCTAATTTCACATTGCAATTAACGTTGTTTTTCTACCCGCAGCCATGCGTAAATCAGTGCGGTAGGCAC
>CAXIWR010000002.1:39174-46674 GCA_964036265.1 Daptonema setosum
AAGTGGACATAGCCCATTCATTATTCATGAGCTTTCGAAACCATGAACATTTAAAGGGCACATTTGGTATGAATGACCAGGAGCGCCGGTACACGATGACACACTAGCGGACGAGAAGGGGTGGGAAAAGTGGATTTTCCCCCTCTTTGGCTGTTTCAAAAAGTGGAATTTGTTCTCTAAGGTGTAGATAAAACGGCCTGAAAACTGACAATTCCCCCCCTCTTCGACGAAATTCCCCTCCCTTTGGTGGATTGGCTCGTCCGCCAGTGCGATGACACAAAGTAACCCAACACTGTCTATAGCATTTGTATTTGATTTGGAAAATGAATTTGAAAACCCGCTTTGGAAAAGTACTGAAATTGGCAACGAGAATTTTTTTCCTTTGTGAGACTCCTCCATGCATGCATATGATTTTTGCGACCGAAACAACGTATTATAATTGCACAGTTGTAACATATTCAAACAATTGTTACAGTAACATGTCTAACAGTGTTACACAATGTAATTATTCGTGGAATGGGTAATTAATTGGTGCGAGTAATCTTCACCGGATGTCATGTAGCCCCTGATTAGATCTAAAGTAGTTCCAGTTTTGAATTTGAGTTTGAAAATTTCGAGATAAACATTTTTTGTCAAATAAAAATTTCGAAAACATTGAAACTGTCCTTAAAAGTTTGAAATGGGGTGTGCTTTATATTCAGGCTCACTAGCGGACGAGAAGGGGCGGGAAAAGTGGAATTCCCCGCTTCTTAGGCGGTTTCAATAAGTAGAGTTTGTTCCCCAAGGTGTAGGTAAAATGCCCTGAAAACTGCCGATTCCCCTCCCTTTGGGAGATTGGCTCGTCCGCCAGTGGTCAGGCTTTCAGATCGCGTGACCATGGAAATCACCGAATCGTTCTCGATTTCGTGACACTGATGGTTCATAAAAACTATATCAGAACACGTTAAACCTGATTAATTATTCCGGACTCCCAGTTGCAGTACGTTCATCTTCTTTCGATCACTAGCGGACGAGAAGGGGATGGAACAGTGGAATTCCCCCCTCTTCGGGGTTTTCAAAAAGTATAACTTGTTCTTTAAGGTGTAGGTAAAATGGCCTACTATTTGCCGATTTCCCCCTCTTTGGAGAGATTCCCCTCCCTTTGGAGGATTAGCTCGTCCGCCAGTGCTTTCGAGTACAGTCTATTGATGGGGTAGAATTTCGATTTCTGCAGTATCCATCTTTTACTTACTGTTTCATATGTCTCAAAATCAATTGACAAAGCTATAAAGCCCGTATGTTGTTTCTGCTAGCAAAAATATTGCTCAAAACTTCTGATAATGAAACATCAGAGAAACAGTGTTAACACGCACATCAATCATCATCACCCCATGCTATACTGTGTTAAACCATGGTGTCAACCAGGTTGAGTTGAGGCTAGTGATGTTTCTTTATCAGATGTTTTGGCAATATTTTTGCTGGCCGAAACAACAAATGGGCTTTACCCCAAAATATAATAATTGAAACAGGCCTAATGACTTGGTTATACATGAAACATATGATACAAACAAACGATGATTGATTGGATGGCTAATTCATTTAGATAAGTGACTTATGTAACTATCTGGCTTTAGATAACATTAAAAGTTAAACTGATTATTATGAAATTTTGCTATCGAACATGCTTTATGGCAGGATTTTTTTAAGCAGATGTTTTAGCCTATCAAAAGTTCCTTATCACTCCGAATTTTTTTAGCGGGAGTTCGAATTGGAGTTCGAATTGGAGTTCGAATTGGAGTTCGAAATTAATTCTGACTTGCGTTCGAATTTTCGAGAAAAAGATTGAAATTTTCCACATGACACTAGGATGACCAACATATATTGGGTGGATAATTGGTTATTAGAATGGCCAAAAACGGTAATCAGTGTATCTCTTCGATTCTGTCAGAATCCAAAATAGACAACAAAATCCAAGATTCAGATTTATAGGGGAATCACTGATTACCTTTTTTTGCCATTCTAATAACCAATTGTTCACCCTATACGAACGTTTCGCCGAATCCATAGTACATAGTCGAAAATAATAATATTAAGTAAAAATAATATTTGATAACAAGAAACCTGAGCTGTAAACTGTATTAGAAAACGTCACAATAGGCGAATCAGCAAACCTAAATTTAATGTTACCGGTTATCTTTTTATTATCCGTTCGATTCAACAAAAGGCATGCGCTTTAAAAGGAAACAATTTATGGCCGAAATAAATGTTAACTCCTGTCAACAACTTTTTTCAAATAAAAATCTTCCGTGTACATGTAATTCCCAAATTCATCAAAACCAATTCTGTAGTGAAAAAGCACTGCACCAAATAAGTATTTTTTTTGAATAATCGTTCGTTTATCTCGTTTCGTTCTCTCATTTTCGAAATCTGACAAGTACAAATGATGCGTTATTTCGAAACGAAATCAAAGTCACTGACCATAAATCCGTTCAGCAGAACGTTTTATAGCATTCACAATGGATTAGGGGATTTAATTTGAATGCGCGCCATTTTTTGACAGACAGACTCCTGTTCAGACGCAGACTATATTAGCAACCACTGTAATATACAGGGTGGCTGTAAAGTAACGACGCGTTTTCCGGCCGCCTATTTCTCAAAAAAAATGTATTTTGTGATAAGTGTCTTTATAGTCAAACTTGCATGAAAACACCTGAAAAATCGAATTATGTGGTCAGATTTGACGTATTATAATGTATTTGTAGGCCTTTTGTGGAATTTCTGTCAAAAAGCAATATTTTTTTATTTCTTGGGTCCTAGACGGAATTTTTTTCCAAAATAAAAGCTTTATAGGATTCTTAAAGTTTACACACTATTTTAATAATGATTTTTAAAAAATCTCATCGCCAAATAACACTATTGGTATTATCTAATGGTGAAAATTAAGCCAGCTTTCACATGTCACTTTTTACATCAAAATCTTATTTTTTCATTTTTCACTAAATATCATGCTTTTATGACACTTAATGGTGTCTTATGACACCAGATTTGTGTTATAGGAGTTATGGAAGTATGATAATCTTACTTAAGACCTGATTCTTTAATTTTCGAAATTTTTGGAATTTTATCGAATTTTGCATTTTTTCTTCATTCATTGAGACTTTTTGGTAGTGAAGTACTATGAATTCTAATTATTTCATAAATTCTTTAACACAAAACTCAACTCAGCATTTGTTTATATCATTATGAATCCTGGTTGAAACCAATTGATACTTAATTCGTATTACTATGGTCTGTTTTCATGGAATTTTGGTCAGTTTTGTTGAAAAATAACGAAATATCCGTTAATTTTCAGGGAAAAAAATTATTTGAGCGGTCCTACACTAAAATGAACCTCATAATCTGAAATTTCAGGTTGGAATACATATAATTGGCATGTAAAAGTTAATCATGCAATACAATAGTTCTAAGAAATAAACGGCCGGAAAACGCGTCGTTACTTTACAGCCACCCTGTACAGTCCTATAGTCTATTCGGAGTTTCATGTTACCCATTGGTGAGTTTCATGGAAATCAATCAATGTAAAACTTTCTGGAGCGTAATTGCAGTGCAAACACTAACAACAACCACAACAACAACAACAACAACAAACAACAACAACAACAACAACAACAACAACAACAACAACAACAACAACAACAACATCAACAACAACAACAACAACAACAACAACAACAACAACAACAACAACAACAACAACAACAACAACAACAACAACAACAACAACAACAACAACAACAACAACATCAACAACAACAACAACAACAACAACATCAACAACAACAACAACAACAACAACAACAGTGGGTTGGCAGAAATAACATTGGTTGAAGAAATCGTTTTGCTACTGGACGAGAAATAAAGGCTACTGTGGGGAGTCGCAGGGAAAAATGGGCGCCAGTTCAAATTCGTTCTCCTTATCAATTGTGAAAAGCACTGGCGCGACGAACTAATCCTCCAAAGGGAGGTGAATTTCATCAGAGAGGGGGGAATTGACAGTTCTCAGGTCATTTTACCTACACCTTTAGGAACAAAATCAACTGTTTTGGAATTGCCAAAGAGGGGGAATTTCACTTTTCCCTCCCCTTCTCGTCCGCTAGTGGAGAAAAGCCATGTGCCCATACCTGGAACCCGAATTTACCAGCATTTAATCTATCGACCCGCACCCATCAGATTATCTAATGTGAAACTGCAAATATGTAAATTTCCCCAAAGAGGAGGAATGAATAATTTCCTTGCACTATACATGCGTATAGGGTGCTTTGATCCCAATTTAAATTCCCAAACGCAGGGGAATTCCCTAGAGATTCTGGTATTTCTCATCCACCACTCGACATCCAACACATCGATTCCGAACTGGCATGCAAAAATCAGCGCGCCATCGAAATCACAGAAATCGAGTCATGGACTGTTTTCATCGAATTACTAGCGGACGAGAAAGGGTGGGAAAAGTGGAATTCCGCCTCTTTGGCGATTTCAAAAAGAGAATTTGTTCTTTAAGGTGTAGGTAAAATGGCATAGAAAACTTCCCATTCCCCCCTCTTTGACGAAGTTCCCCTCCCTTTCGAAGTTTAGCACGTCCGCCAGTGCATCGAGTAAAGACTTTTCAAACACGCTGAAGCTTTTTTTGCTCCATGTGAAACATCTTCATCAAACATAAAAATGACAAATACTTCGATATTTCCGTAGAATTTCCGTCAAGGGAAGAATCGAGGTTATTAGCGAGATTTTTTGGAAATTTCTGACAAATGACTTTTCAGCGATTTCTGACTCAAATTGACAATTGACATTGTAAATCTTATTTCCACGTACCATTTAGACGACATACAAACATTCATCGACAATAGAGGAAACGGATCCAGAGAAATGCTTTTTTATAACAATATACCCCGACCGAGCTACAGGGATGCTTAATTGAAAACAATCACATGCCCGCTTTTTATCCTGGCAACATTTGCAAGTTAATTTATCATCGGCCTACGAACAGTTAACCAGTTTGATAAGCACGAAACATTATATAACATTCTCATTTAATTGGTACAAAATTGGTCGGCAGCGGTTACTTTTGCGGCGGGATGTACCTGAATAACCCAGAACATTACAAATAGTTTGAAAGATATTGTGCTCGTGATTAAGTGCAGAATTAATAAAATGGTGAACTTTCGAGAAATAAAACAAGAATGGGGGGGGGTATACCACTAGCTGAAGAGGGAAGAGCGAAAAAGTGGAATTCCCCACCTACTGTATTTGGCAGTTCCGAAAAGTTAGAAAAGCTCCTTCACCTGTGGATAAACGGCCTCAAAACTTTGAATTCCTCCCTATTTAAGCAAATTTCCCTCCATTTGTAAAGCCCGTATGTTTTTTCTGCAAACAAAATCATTGGACAAAACTTCTGATAATGAAACATCAGACAATCAGTGTTTTGAGACGCACATTAATCATCATCACTCATGCTGCACTGTGTTAAACTATGGTGTCAACCGAGTTGAGTTGAGGCTAGTGATGTTTCATTATCAGAATTTTTGGGCATTATTTATGCATGCAGAAACAACATACGGGCTTTGGGATTCGGGTGGTGCGCCAGTGAGTGGTACAACAACTGTGATTCAGGGGCCAAGCTTTCTGTTAGCCCCTCCACTCTACCAAACTCAATTTGCCGATGGTGGCAGATAACCGAGGGTTTTTTTCAACATGGTTAGAGGATTAAACGCCAACAATTGAACGGGATATAGTGGTTTGGAGAAGGATTTCGATGAATTTGTCTGACACGTTCCATGCACTAGCGGACGAGAAAGGAAGGGAAAAGTGATTTTCCCCCTCTCTTTGGTGGTTTCAAAAGTAGAGTTTGTTCCTTCAGGTGTAGGTAAAAAAATTCAACTTAGGCCGATTCCCGCTCTTTGGATAGATTCTCCTCCCTTTGTAGGTTTGACTCGTCCGCCAGTGGTTCCATGTAGGTGGGCTAAGAAAAACTATTTTTGAAATTTTTCAGGATGTACAGTATTTTCATCCGATTCGTGATTCGATTCCATATTTTTGTACTTTGCAAGACTTATCCATGAGATCATAGTGGCTAATCATACTCTTTTCTAAGGGTGCTTTCAGAGTAAAAAGGAAAGTAAAACGGGAAGTAAAATCTGCGAACATATGATCAAAAAAAATTTCGGGAACAAAATTGACTTTTCGGTCAATGTGTTTACAGATTTTACATTCCGTTTTAATTAACTTTAACTTTACTTTTTACTCTGAAAGCACCCTAAGAAATGACATACGGTAAAAAAATTTCAAATCACGGAACAAATGACACGTAAATGAATCCAGTCTTTAAATAAATTGAGAATACCATACGGTTGAAAAATACCATACGGTTGAAAAATACCATACGGTTGAAAAATACCATACGGTTGAAAAATACCATACGGTTGAAAAATACCATTCGGTTGAAAAATATCATGCGGACAAAATTTGGGTTCGCAATGAATTCCAAAACATTCACTCAGTACCGAGCCACTAGCGGACGAGGGAAAGGTGGAATTCCCCTTTCTTTGGAACTTCAAAAAAGTTGGATTTTATCCTTAATGTATAGATAAAATGGCATAATTTCTGCCGATTCCCCCTCTTTGGAGAAATTCCCCTCGCTTTGGAAGATTAACTCGTCCGCCAGTGGTAACGAGCTACAATGTACATACAGTACATATTGAACGGCGCCACTGGCGGACGATAAGGGGAGGGAAAAGTGGAATTCCCCCCTCTTTGGCGTTTTCAAAAAGTGAAACTTGTTCCTCAAGGTGTAGGTAAAACGGCCTGAAAACTGCCAATTCCCCCCTCTTTGAGGAAATTCCCCTCCCTTTGGGAATTTAACTCGTCCGCACGTGAACGGCTTAATTAATTATGGCTAAGTGTTCTGTATAATTAAACAGGATAACAAAGTGGTTTACCAATCGATAATCTGTATTTTTAGCAACTCCATCATGGAATGGTCATACGATTCTAAAATCTTTAATACGATTTTTCCATCATGTACAGGGTGGCCCAAAAGTCTCTACCCGCTGTTTGACCATGAATTTCTCAAATTTATTAAAGTGCATGATTCTCTTTTACAACCTAAATATACGTAATAACACCCGAAATTTCTTATTATGAGGTTTATTTTTTTATAGGATTGCTCAAATTTTAGTTTTTGCCGAAATTGATGGATTTTTCGTGTATTTTCGGCAATTCTGACCAAAATACCATGGAAACTGGACATAATGATGCGATTCAAATAATTGTAAAAGAATTTCACATTGCTGAAAACAAGTGTTAACTGGGTTTTTATGATAACTATATAAAAACACAGGTTGATATAACAGTGATTTACGACAAAAAAATCTGGGTAACCGAAGAAAAATCGAACGATTTTGACAAAAATCGAAAAAAAAAATCGGTAAATTAACTTTTAGTCGAGATAATCATGCTCCAACAACT
>CAXIWR010000002.1:51674-66674 GCA_964036265.1 Daptonema setosum
GTTGAGAAAGGTTTTACCCCAAAAAAGTTCCTAAAAAAAGTCGTGAATAAAAATTCTACTATACGTGCGTAACCGGTACATAGAACAAATTTTTGTGACATGAATCCCTGACCAAGCTATACGCGTAATTGTACCTCTTTCTTTCGTTCGGGGTAGTAAAGTTGGAATTTTTTTTTACAAACCAAGGGGATTATAGTTGGTTATTTCCATGATCAAGGAAGTTCGGCGTGTTTTTCCCTACCAATTTGAATTTCGGAATTCCGAGCTCTATTTCGGATTGTGATAGACCAACAGGTCGTTGAAAAAAAACGAATTAAGTTGAGCACAGATCATCCTGAAAATTTCTCACTCACTCACTCACTCACTCACTCACTCACTCACTCACTCACTCACTCACTCACTCACTCACTCACTCATTCATTCACCCACTCACTCACTCACTCACTCACTCATTCATTCACTCACTCACTCACTCACTCACTCACTCACTCACTCACTCACTCACTCACTCACTCACTCACTCACTCACTCACTCACTCACTCACTCACTCACTCACTCACTCACTCACTCACTCACTCACTCACTCATTCACTCACTCACTCACTCACTCACTCACTCACTCACTCACTCACTCACTCACTCACTCACTCACTCACCCATTCAATTCTTTCCCACTACCTTGCAATTAACTCTACCACTATTGGCATCTATATAGTACCCACAACCACATCAACAACCTTTCACGTTTCACATTAGAAGTACACGGCCGGATTGGTAGAAGTTGAACCTTAAATTAAAAATAAGTAGTTTTTATAGATAGACACACATAATGGGGGAATAATAAACTATCTAACTTAAGAAGAGAGTAAAAGAAAAAACTAGCGGTGTTTCTGCCCTATCGTAAAACACCGAAATCTAATGTTGCGGGCGTCATCAGTTACGACAACATGAGCTAACTAAAAAGGGGGGATATATAAATAAAACCTAAATAGTAAAAAACGTAAATCTGAAAAAAAAAATTTAAATAAAAGGTTAATTTTGTTGGTGATCCAACGGTCATCTGAAAAGTTAATTGATAATGTTAAAAAATTATAACCATTTTAAATATTACAGTTGTAAAAGTTTTTCAAAAATTTTCACACTTGAAAATATAATTTTAGTCGAGAAAATCACATTGATGTTTTGTTTTGAGAGTGAAAATAGTATGTACATACCAGTGTAACCGAGCAGCGGTATCACATTTTGCTGTATTTTAGTTCTGTATGTACGTCGCCCAAATCGATATTTTATAAGACAATACTAGTCAGTAGGTTCTTGAATGTTCGTTTGTTGAAAATATTGTATTTCAATAGTCGTTTACCGTAGCGACAGTAGAATTGACAAAAATATGTGGTTACTGTATCTTGGCTATGACCGTTTTGTCGCATGGTTAGGTACAGTTCTGAAGCTGCCTGTTTCCAATCTGACTTCGTTGAAATCAAATCACAGTATCGTAATAATTGACCATAGAAGACTCCTTTTATCATTTTACTATGCACACAACTAGATGTGTGATAAAGTTTTTTCACTCTAAATGGGAAGGTTGCTGTTTTGTCGAAAAGTTTAAGTGAGTTGTTATTTTTACCGACGTTCAAGTCTAGATAGTGGATACCTTGGTCTATCATAGATTCTTTGTTCAATTGTAACGTGGGGTGGTACATATTTCGGTTGTGTTCATCCATGTCTACATTCAAGACTAAAATGTCATCTATGTAACGAAATATTAATGATGAAACGGGTAAGTTTTTAGTTTTCAAGTAAGCAAATTCCATGACAGATAAGGTGAGATCTGCAATTAATGGTGAAGCGTTGCCTCCCATCGGAATTCCTCGCAATTGTTTGTATACTTGATTCTGGAATACGACAAATGAATTGTCGAGAACAATGTTAATTAGGTCTTTTATTTCACTGCTAGTTAGGCTAATACCGTAACTTTTGTTCTGTTCATCATTTGTATAGTATGCGTTTCCGTGGTTGTTGTAAGGTACAAACATGTATTTTTTACTGCAGTTTTTCATACAAATATCAGTCAGTGTAAATAGGTTCTTTTCGACAACTTCAAGATCAAATTCAGTATATAGGGTTGAAAAATCGTAGCTAGCACCTGTAGTGAACTTTTGGTCGTCTCTAGTAATACTGTTGGCGACTTTCTTACTTGAGTCGATGGATATGTAAAGTTTTTTATTGCTCCGTTGTTCAGCTACTTTACAGTAGTTTGAGAAATGATGTTTCATTTTCTTCAGGCAGTTAAGTAGCAGAATCGAGAGTTGTTTAGTGCTGCAACGTGAAGCACCAGATATAAATCTGAATTTGTACGGGTTTTTATGTAATTTAGGGATTGCATAAAAACGTGGTAGTATTTTGTTATTTGGCTCCATTTTGATGTTGAATTTAGTGCATAGCTTTTCGTGGGTTAGCGTTATTTGTTGCTCGGTCAGGCTGGATAATTGGTAGGTAGTACTTCTGTTAAGCTCATTCTTTATTGTTTGGTAATATAGACGTTTGCAGATAAATGCACCATTGTTGCTTGCCTTGTCAATTGGTACTATGATAAATGTCTGTTGTAATTCTTGTATTGCTAAATTTTCTTCAGATGCTGTCGATTTAGGAACGTTAACATTTTTTATGTTCGTGTAACTTTTGCTCAGTATCCAAAGTTTATGTAGTTCCAAGTTATCTTTTTCAGAGGTTAAGTTCCTTTTGTAGTTCGAGTAGAATTCAGTTAAAGACCCGTTGAGTTCATTTAGTACTGTGGTTTTGGTAGCAGCTTTTTCAGTACGGTGATTAAGTCCTTTGTTAACTAAATCCTTTAGAGACGCATTTTTAATGATTTCGCAGTTGCCAGTGAGCACATGATTGAACGGTTTGTAAATGTAGCTTGTGTGATTATTACAGTGACATGGAATGTCTGAATCAACAAAGTGGTCAGGTAATTCTCGTAGAAACGCATTGTAGTTTTGCAATCTCTTACCCATAGTGTCGTTATATTTGTAAATCACTTGAATTCGTGTATCCTCTTCCAAGTCGAGTAAATCCCTAGCATAATCTTTATTGAGTAGGTTCTCAACTCGTAATCTTTCAATCAAAGTATTGCTATAGTTTAGACGAAAATTTATCTTTTTAGTAGTCGAAATTTGGGTGTCTTTTCTGTCAAAATGGCCTTTCATGAAAGCTACTAAAATCATATTGGTTTTTCTCTGATTTTCAGTGTGTTTTATAGCGTAAGTGATTGTTTTCTTACTGGCTCCTCTGAGTAGTTTATATGTTTCGTGTACATCATTTAATCTCTGGACTTCGCATAGCTTTTCACCGAAAGTAACGTCTATTGTTGGTTTTTTGTTTTTGGGTTTTCGTGGACCTCGTTTCCTTTTACTGACTTTGTAGTTGAAAAACGGATTGTCTTTAGTTAGTTGATCATTTTTGTGCATTGACGTTAAGTTACCGATTTTTCTCATATTGTCGTTCAACCCAAAGGGGTAACCAGAGTTGAACAGTTTTATACATTCCTCTTCTGCATTACGTAATTCGGTGCTATTCTGATGTCCTCCTTTAATGGCTCTGATTGTCATATCGTTAATAGAATGGTCTGGTTTGTTGAAGTGTTTAACCAGTAAAGTGTTATTCTTCTTTTTAATAACGTTGTTTTTGTGTTGACCGAATCGAGTTTTCAGCTTTTGAGTCGTTTCCCCAATATACTGTTTCTTACATTTTATGCATGTTATGCAGTAAACGATGTTGCTACTGTCACAGTCAAAAGTTGTATTTTGATTGAGGTTCAGTTGTGAACGAGTGCAACTAGCCATTACTTTATCTGAACTGTCAATGAACGGGCAAGTTAGACAACGTGGTTTATTGCACGGTACTGTTTTGTTCAGGTCGGTTAACAGAGTTGGTTCGGTTAACCTTATTTTGTGTTCGTCATTCCAGTGCACCAACATTTGAACTGGTTGCTTTTTGCTGTTGGGCGGGTACAGACCCAAGTTTAAATGACACTTCATGTCACGTAAAGCCAACATGTAATGTCATTTGATGATATGAAGATACGTTGATCAGAGGAAGAAATATTGTTTATCGAGCATTCTGATTTAATGAAGAAGGCAAACTTAATCGCCTCTTCTATGAATGCAGGCTTTTTTGATAATCAGAAAAGTTTTTGGCGAGCACTGTGTAACATCAAATCTGTTTTGGCGCACGTGTAAATTTTGAAGATTTTTTGCTCATTACACATGGGCAATTCAATGTAAAGCCTATATGTTATTTCTGCAATCACAAATATTGCCGAAAACATCTCATAATGAAACATCAGACAATCAGTGTTAACACGCACATCAATCATCATCACCCCATGCAACACTGTGTCAAACTATGGTGTCAACCGAACTGAGTTGAGGCTAGTGATGTTTCATTATCAGAAGTCTTGGGCAACATATTTGCTTACAGAAACAACATACGGACTTTATTTGGAATCACAACAACAACTTTATTTTATTTAATAACAAGAAACTCTGACCAAGCTTTATATTCCTGAATTGTGGCAATGTTTGTACCACTGTTGGTATTGGATGACACTTTCCAGCCGCATCCAGTGAAGGGTGTCGAAGTTTCGGCGTGGCAGAGTATGGCTTAATTGCATTCCGTACCATACCACTCGTCAGAGGCTGAAGCGCCCGGTTTCATGTTACCGAATGGTCAGTATGTATGATGCGCCATATGTATCATTCCACTACATATACGTACCATTTCATTCCATTTTTCTCAAAGATGGGGATAGTCGTTTTGAAGAGATTTTTTATAATGGTTTTATCCTCAAATGTGTCAAAGTTTCGGCATGGCGGACTCCGTATCATACCACTCGTCAGAGCCTGAAGCGCTGATTTCATGTTACACCATCCCAGTATGTACCTTTTTTAGTTACTCCGATTTCTTCATTACAGAAGGCCTGAAGCCATCAAAGCATACTGAGAACATATCATATTGGTTTTTTTAATTGCCCAGAAAGGTTGAATAGTCTGACAGGCAATAATGGCAAAAAAACTTTAAAGAAACGCGTCGGGGTCTTCCACTCAAGGCAGGTGTTCGAAACAAGATCAGGCTGGCGTTCTACGCATTACACTAATCCGACTACAATGACTACTACAAATCTTCAAATCGTGGAAATTTCACCGGAAAACAAGAGCATTCATTCTTCTAAAATGTTTTTTTCATTATGATTTTACTATCAAAAATGTCGAAGTTTCGCCATGGCAGAGTGTGGCTCAATTGCATTCTGTACCATACCACTCGACCGAGGCTGAAACGCCCGGTTTCATATTACCGAAGGGTTTCTGTCTGTAAGTATGATGAGCCAGAGAACCATGCAGTACACGACGCAAAATGATAAACCCCAAAAATTTTCCTAGAATTTTTTGTATACGCCAAATTTTTTTGTCACCAAAAAAATTTCCCAAATTAAGTTTTACTGACCGTTAACCCCCGATTACCTATCGTGAGGCTGGCTTGTCCGAGCGGGAGCGAGGACAAGCGCGTTAGGCCCGCGCAGCGGTGGTATTTCAGTGGTTACCCACATTTGTAAGAAACTACATGTTTGGGAAAAATTCTAGGAAAACTTTTGGGGTTTGGAAATTTGCGTACACGACAGTAAAAGATGTGTCGAGAATCGGGAAATTATAGCTTGGTCAGGGTTTCTCGTTATCAAGAATTAATTTTGGGGGCCTGTTAAGCACGTAAGGAATGAAATTTATGCAGAATTTTCGTATGTTGTCCAAATATAATGTAAAACAACTCTAATTCTCTAAAATTTGAAAGCGCGCCAAGAACAGATTTGATATCAAACTGCGCGCCGAAAAGTTTTTTGACTAACAAGAAACCCTGGATAGGCTATGTGCGCTGAAGGGCCTAACATACTTCACCATAACACCGTAATATAACATGTTATGCTACGGAGGCGGAGCCTGTTATGGTGGGTCAACATACTTCCTCACCATAACGTAACGTAACATAACAATTGCGGGAGCACGGAGTGAGTCGCACTCTTTTGGTAATTTTCAATGAATCATTTCAGTGATGAAAAAAAAAATCAGCACCAGTGAACCATACTCTTACAAAACTTCGAATGGCGGAATTGTAAAGATTGGTGTTTTGATTATAAGTTCGAGCAATCCGAGTTACTGATTATAGTACGTTTATAAAATAAGTTCTCGTAGAATAATGATATAGGTAGTGTAGTACAAGTATAAATTCGATGTATATCGAGTGTCCTCAATGTCCTGTCGCCCTCCTTAAATAGTGTTTCTGCTAACCGTCATTCTCGCATCATTGGTATGTGGAATGTAGGTGGCGCATTCCATACCATCTCTAATCTCATAACTAAATCTGAACTTCACACTACATTTTGCATTCCAGTGACATTCCAATGGCTCTGGAATGTCACATTCCATTGATGTCACCACCATGTCACTAATGGGTTACTGTAGCTCATGTATGTACGTATGTAGTTACGGTATGTATTTAGTCATGTTTAACCTATGCTTTTATGTACTTGATTGCATTGTTCATGTACTTTTGCATGGCTGCAAAGTACTCTCGTTACATCCCCTTTCTTAAAAAGGATTTGTCCTCAAATCATGCAAAGTACTCTCGGTTTTAAAAGCATGAAACACAAACTCAACTTTTGATTTGATACTCCATTCAGGCAGCACATAATCCATCCTCTTGTTGAGTTTTACTTTTATTCTAAAGGCGGTGTTCAGGAGACAAAATTAATGAAATAATGAAACAATTAATAAATGATTCAATGAATGTTATATAAATTTAGCAAGTAAATTTGAACAACAATTTCAAATTAATACAATGGAAATAATTTTTAATAAAAAAAACAGGTTTACTTAAACATATTACAATAAATCTAAATGTTTTCTCCTGGGGAATGGAGAATTAAACTAGTATTGCACTCAAGTTTACACAATAAAATATAATATGACTATGAGTATTGTTAATATGGAATGATATAATATCAAAAAATATCCCATAAAAGTGTACTTCTGTGGGTAAGTGTGACGGTCAAGTTTTGGTTCGGACCGTGCCCGTCGAAGTGCCTCTTTTTTTGATTTACTTATAAAACATTAAAGAAACATATGCACTTCTGACCAAGCTATGTAAAAATCTGTGTAAAAATATAAATCATTTACTTATAATTTTACAGAACTCCCGCTTATCAAAGAAACTACAAAGCAGTAAAGCAATATTTACAGCATTTGATCTTTGATGTTGGTCATCGGGCCGGTTGTCGACCAATTACCGAATGTCGACCTGTAATGGTCGTCATGTCGTCATGTTGGTTGCTGTCAAACATAGCCGGTTACTAGCTTCCGTCGTCCTAACCATACAGCTTGCTATGATTATCCCGGTTTTTACCTCAAATTGTAGATTCGGCTCAAATAACAAATTTCTGTTGTCTAAGTTATTCCAGTGGTCAATTCTAACAACAATATCAGTAGGCTTGTTGGGTAACAGATTATAGGTAGAGTTAGCTCTGACTGACCACGACATTTCAGAACTAGGTATCTTAATGTTCGGTCCAATAGGTACAGAAATACCATCCCCAGTCAAAATACCTTCCCCAGATGGCTTAAGATCTAGGTTAATATTACCCAATCTTACCATAAAATCATAGCCTAATATTAGTTGTTTTTTCTCTTTTTCTACTACAACCACTTTAAGTTGATTAATAGCCTTATGCCCCAATCTCACGTCTATCAATGCTTCTCCTATTATAGGCAATCCATGACCAGTTACTCCAAATAACTGTGCTTCTATTGACCTACTTATTTCTATTTTCAATAAAGTAGCTAGACTTGACGACATTAGACTGCATGAACCGCCACTATCTAACAAACTTTTCACAGCTTTCCCATTCACTGTGACTGGCATGTAGCATTGGTAACTAGGAGAAGTGTGTAATTTTTCTTCTTTACCATGAATGTTTGCAATATATGGTTTACACTTCTCGCAGTCACATTCTGTGTTTTCTACAATAACCTTTGGGAAAACACCATTATCATTTAAATCAACATTATCATCATGATTTGACACATAGTTTTCCAACCTTGTTTTGTGGGTGTCTACTGTGAATCGGCTTCTCCCAGCAAGACATCCATCAGCTCCGTCAGGACATCGTCTTCCGCTCCCACGGCTCGGTTCTGTTCGCCTCCACTGTTGCCACCACCGTTGGCCTGTCCACCCTGTCCACCATTGTTGTGGTTGTTGTGGTCCGGAACCTGTTGATCCTAAACAACATGTAAAACAGTTATTGCGGTAATAAACATATAGACCAATCATCATCAGCACTATAACCAATCCTAAAGTGCAACTTAGGCTCACAAATACTGAACTTAATCCACTTTCAGCCGCATAGACAAAAGATGTTACAAAGTTACCGTAACCCTCGATTACATGTTGGGCACCTGAGCCTAAGCCTTCAATAGCATGACCTAAAGTTGTCGGTTCAAACACAGATGTTTCATGTTTCCCTCCTATTTGACTCAGTTTTCGGGCAACTATTATATGACTGTCAAACAATTGTGATAACATGTGCATGCGATTTGCCAAACCATTATTAGTCATGCGCAAAAAACTAGGACTGGAAAATAAAAATGGATGATGTTCTCCCGTCCATTTCATATTTATATGTAAAACTTCAGCTTGGATTGTTTTAGCTGGAAGTAAGCTACAAGGAAGTTCTGCCGAAAATTTAGATAATTCCGCTGATTGTGGCAATCTAAAGTACAACTCATTGCCTTGTCTTCCTCTTACCGTAACCGGTGTCATAGCATAACATCTGTTGTTGTACTTATTATCCTCATAGGTCTCAATTACCGACAAATTACGGCACCTAGAAGCCAAAAGGCGGTCGCCTATCCATCTGCCTTGAATATTGTCTATATTTAATAATGATCTTAACCCTAAGGTGGGATCTAATTTTAACCAAAGTTTACTTAATCGTAATGCCCAGTTAGCCACATGACATGTATCTATCCAACTTCTCTTAAAATTATCAAAAATGATTTCATCAATCTTATCATATACAAATTGTAGTTTGGCATCACCTATACTTTGGCTCAAGTTCAACTTTGTAATGTTAAATCGTTTCGTTCCTAGAAATAAATTTTCCAAACCTGTCTCTGTTCCTGGGCC
The DNA here is from genome assembly GCA_964036265.1 of Daptonema setosum. Lineage (NCBI taxonomy): Eukaryota > Metazoa > Nematoda > Chromadorea > Monhysterida > Xyalidae > Daptonema > Daptonema setosum. The sequence continues at coordinate 60,907 of CAXIWR010000002.1, forward strand.
ATGTACTGCATCTGCTCCTCTGGATTCGGGGCAGCTGGACGCGGTGGCTGTGGCGCCGTTTCGACTCTGTGCTGATTCTGCATGGACTGCGAACGTGGCAACCTGTAGTGATGGAATAGAAATATGATTTCCACACGTATGTATTTCATAAACACCTCTGTCTACTAAGTCACATTCTAAATCTAAAAGTGGTTGAGGATCCCATACGATTATGCTGTCTTCTAGAATACATTTACCACTAAATATCGCACAATGTTCTATATGAGCTAAATCAGAATACATGTTGTTTTTCTTTAGTGCCGCTACCGTACCTTTTTCTATTATATAATTCACTACTGTATTCTCACAATTATCACTGCAACACCAACGATACTGTAATTGAACAGTATTATTAGTCATCGCTAATGTAACTGGTTCATCGTGTACAGAAAAGTTTTGTGACAATTCGGGAGAGAAAATATCAGACCGATTTTTGTTTTTCTCCCATGTATTCAAAATTTGGATCATATCAGTGCACTTTCCCTCATCAGTAGGCTTAACAACTCGAGTCTTATCACCAATTGATCGAATTCCAATAAAATTTTCAAATGTACATACTGTATCAATAATTTTTGAACACTTGTATGCTACAGTAGTGATCGGCTCCATTCTTGTCGTAAAAATATTTACTTTAGAAGTAACCACCGGTTTTACTGCTAATGGTGGTGTACAGTCAATTTGTTTTGGAATTTTCACTGGATGACCACCACTCATAGTATCACATGTGAAATATTGTCCGCATACATTCATCAAACCCAAAAGAAAAATATAAATAACTAACGTCATTGGTCCGGGAGTCGGTAGCCGACCATACTGTTCGCGCACCACCGGTCGTCTGCGTCGGTACGGGCCACCGGAAGTACCTGCCGAACCACCAGCCGATCCTCCAGCCGATCCACCTCGGTACCATGAAGGACCACGGCCATATCCTCGACCACGCTGATTGCGTCGACGCCCTCCGCGCGCGCCCGTGAACTCTTCCTCGTATCTATAAGGCATGTAGTAGTGATTCGCCTTTGCTGGTATGCGTTCCATTATCGACCTCATCAATTGTTCTTTTTCACGCATGGCGGTCCTCACTTCGTTTCGGAGATCTCTGAGTTCCTTCATGAGACGTCCATTTTGCTCGATCAGTTTTTCTTCCGTTCGATGTAAGTTCCCCAGGTCGATTGAACTGCTTCTTGAGCGGGGGTTCTCTCGACGTGGGCATACTGGTGATCGGCTCCTTCTACCTTCATCACTCGAGCTTTCGTCGGTTGAGGTCGTCCAACGTACGGGTACAGGCACTGAAACATTATCATAGTTAGTTTGAAAATCAATCAAGTTCAAATCTCTTACCGTAACCCATTTTTCACTAAGATTACGGTACCTCAGCTTAACATTGAATCCGTTCACTTCTAATACTTTATATGGTCCTATTTGCCCTAAACCTGGCTTATTATACCATACATATGCACCTGGCACTATTTCCTGTTTCTGGTCAGTCTCAAATTTGTCTTTGACTAACTCACGTAGAATTTCACTACTGTCTGACTGGTAATCCTCATGGAAAATAGCATATATACATTTATCATCTTCATATTCAGTATCAACATACATATTGTTGATGTCGTCTAGTAATATATCATCTGCTGTCTCATCTTGGTAGGTTCTGCTCTGAAACCTATTTTGATTTCTATTCTTATAGTTCTGTTGTTGCCTGAACGCACTACGACAGTCTTTTGCTTTATGACCTGGCTTTTGGCACTTAAAACACTTCATGACAGACCGTTGTGACGTATTATTCTCCCAGTTCCTAGGAAAAGTAGCAGGCTTACTAGAAGTATTAAAAGCCTTAGTATCTGTGTTCCTTCCTCGGAATCTACTGTCATAATTAATCGGCTGGCTAGGCTTCATATTGTTCCTTGGGTAAAATGCGCGTACTTCATCTCGCCTAGCAGCTGCCAAAGTCAACTGTTCTACTTTTTGTCTAAGTTCCTGCATTTCATCTCGAGTGCCTAGTGAGTCTATGTCTTGCCAACTATATATATCCTCGACCACGCTGATTGCGTCGACGCCCTCCGCGCGCGCCCGTGAACTCTTCCTCGTATCTATAAGGCATGTAGTAGTGATTCGCCTTTGCTGGTATGCGTTCCATTATCGACCTCATCAATTGTTCTTTTTCACGCATGGCGGTAGTCACTTCGTTTCGGAGATCTCTGAGTTCCTTCATGAGACGTCCATTTTGCTCGATCAGTTTTTCTTCCGTTCGATGTAAGTTCCCCAGGTCGATTGAACTGCTTCTTGAGCGGGGGTTCTCTCGACGTGGGCATACTGGTGATCGGCTCCTTCTACCTTCATCACTCGAGCTTTCGTCGGTTGAGGTCGTCCAACGTACGGGTACAGGCACTGAAACATTATCATAGTTAGTTTGAAAATCAATCAAGTTCAAATCTCTTACCGTAACCCATTTTTCACTAAGATTACGGTACCTCAGCTTAACATTGAATCCGTTCACTTCTAATACTTTATATGGTCCTATTTGCCCTAAACCTGGCTTATTATACCATACATATGCACCTGGCACTATTTCCTGTTTCTGGTCAGTCTCAAATTTGTCTTTGACTAACTCACGTAGAATTTCACTACTGTCTGACTGGTAATCCTCATGGAAAATAGCATATATACATTTATCATCTTCATATTCAGTATCAACATACATATTGTTGATGTCGTCTAGTAATATATCATCTGCTGTCTCATCTTGGTAGGTTCTGCTCTGAAACCTATTTTGATTTCTATTCTTATAGTTCTGTTGTTGCCTGAACGCACTACGACAGTCTTTTGCTTTATGACCTGGCTTTTGGCACTTAAAACACTTCATGACAGACCGTTGTGACGTATTATTCTCCCAGTTCCTAGGAAAAGTAGCAGGCTTACTAGAAGTATTAAAAGCCTTAGTATCTGTGTTCCTTCCTCGGAATCTACTGTCATAATTAATCGGCTGGCTAGGCTTCATATTGTTCCTTGGGTAAAATGCGCGTACTTCATCTCGCCTAGCAGCTGCCAAAGTCAACTGTTCTACTTTTTGTCTAAGTTCCTGCATTTCATCTCGAGTGCCTAGTGAGTCTATGTCTTGCCAACTATAATTTACGCGTTGTTCCTGTAATTGAGCAAACTGAACGACTTCATCCCAATCATCGCTAAGATTGGGCATCTGGTCCAATATTTTGGCAATATTAGGTTTCAAACCCCGCAAAAACTGCATTTTTATCATGGCACTATCGTTTGCCGAATTAATTGGACCATATGCCATGCCAAACAAATTTTCTAAAGCACTAGCATATTCAATCACGGACTCACTTATTTTTTGTCTTCTTTGATGGAAAGTTAACATACATAATGTTTTATTTCGCTGCTTAGAATAATCATCGCTTAATCTAGCTTTCAATTTTTCTACATCATTTTTAACTTCGTCCGGGTATCTTAAAAATTTCGTACCTGCCGGACCTCTAAGCAGTAGTTGGAGCAATGTCAATTGTTGTTCTGTGCCGTGCCCGCTCCCTGTGCCTTACATAATTTCTCAAATTCCTGTAACCAAACTTCAATTCTTACTTCAGGATTTACGCCTGTGAATGGTTCTAACTTAGGCACCGCCAAAAAATTTGTCTTAACTGGCACGTCTCCCATTTTGGCTTCCTGTTCGCTTTTTAGCGCTAAAAACTCTTTACGTGACTCACTGAGGGAATGTCGGTAGTCTCTCGCTAACTTATCAGCCTGGACAGCTTTCTGTCTCTCAATTTCTAATTGGCCTTTTAACTGAGTAACCTCCTCCTTCGACATGTAACTAACTTTTGATGATCAGCTGATGATCGTTCACAACGCTGAATCACGCTCACTACGTCGATAATTGAGTAGACCACTGAAAACACAATAATTAATTGAGGTTTTTCAGAATATACAAATGTGTGATTCTCTGAAATTATGAATGATTAAAGTCTTCCTCTCTCACAAAAATTTTCAAAAAAAACTTCTAGAACTTTCCGAATTCTTATAAGAAACTTCTTTCTCTCAATTCGAAAATTTCAACAATTTCCACTTTAAGTCCAATGGATGAATAGAAAATCGATCGCAAGTAGTTGACAATTTAGAAATTTTACACAATTTCTGACTACTGCAACTGGTTGCTTTATGAAAACAGTCTACTTTCAAGTTCTCAATTTCAATTGCGAAAGTACCAAATATCGAGGTTCTGACAAATCAGTATTACCAAATCTGAATACAATCAAACGATTCAGTTCTCGTGAGCGTTGTTTTGCTCTTTGTTTTGACTACCACTCTGACTTACTGTTTGATTTCCGCCGCTCGGAATCGCTAATATTCCCTCAGCTCAGCAGTGCGCACTCTGTTCGATCCTCACACTCGATTAATCGTTGGCCTGACGATTAATCAGTTGAAAATTATCTAAAACTCTGAAATTTCAATCCCAAAGTCTCAGTGGGTGTGTGAAATAAACACCGACAAACGTATAATCAGATTTACAGATTTTTGCCGAGAACACCATGTAAAGATTGGTGTTTTGATTATAAGTTCGAGCAATCCGAGTTACTGATTATAGTACGTTTATAAAATAAGTTCTCGTAGAATAATGATATAGGTAGTGTAGTACAAGTATAAATTCGATGTATATCGAGTATCCTCAATGTCCTGTCACCCTCCTTAAATAGTGTTTCTGCTAACCGTCATTCTCGCATCATTGGTATGTGGAATGTAGGTGGCGCATTCCATACCATCTCTAATCTCATAACTAAATCTGAACTTCACACTACATTTTGCATTCCAGTGACATTCCAATGGCTCTGGAATGTCACATTCCATTGATGTCACCACCATGTCACTAATGGGTTACTGTAGCTCATGTATGTACGTATGTAGTTACGGTATGTATTTAGTCATGTTTAACCTATGCTTTTATGTACTTGATTGCATTGTTCATGTACTTTTGCATGGCTGCAAAGTACTCTCGTTACAGAATGACACTTTCCCTGCTTTCTCGTCGACTATAGTACGTCATCTGTCACCTGTCATACGTCATACGTCATACGTTATACGTCATTTGACAAACACAATGTGTTATTTTTGAACAACCGTTAATTGTTCGCTAATTGACGCACGTCATTCATTCACCATGACTTATTCATTCACTGAGTTTACTGTAGTTGGGAACATTGGCGGACTAGCCAAACCTTTAAAGGGAGGGGAATTTCTCCAAAGAGGGGGAATTAGCAAATTTCAAACCATTTTACCTATACCTTTTTAAAGAACAAAATCCACTTTTTGAAATCGTCAAAGAGGGGGGAATTCCACTTTTCCGTCTCCTTCTCGTCCGCTAGTGGTTGGGAACGTCCAGTTCAGATTCCGCTTGTTGCATGATTCAGTGTACCATCCTATAGTCAATCCAAGGTTTCTTGTCATTCAGAAAGTTTTTGGCAAGCAATTTGAGTTTGGCAAACGCAATTTTTTTGGAGAGAAAAGTAACTATTTCACACACACATACAGAAATTCAACAATAGTAAATTTGAAAACTGGAGATGTTGACCGAGATAAGAATGTATAACATGAACTATTATCTTAGTCCGACAGTTATTCTAGAATCAGTTAAGCTAATGTAGTGGACTTTTTGCACTTTAGAACATGTTGATGGAACTGACTTATTACGTAATCAAGAGACGGCCGCTAGGCCGTTCCCT
>CAXIWR010000002.1:71674-130115 GCA_964036265.1 Daptonema setosum
GTGAGTGAGTGAGTGAGTGAGTGAGTGAGTGAGTGAGTGAGTGAGTGAGTGAGTGAGTGAGTGAGTGAGAGTGAGTGAGTGAGTAAGTGACGGAGTGAGTGAGTGAGTGAATGAGTGAGTGATTGAATGATCGGAAGAGTTAATCTATAAAAATGTTGCTTTTTTCTGTAGAATTTTTTTCATCCAAATCGTCAGATTTTTCGTCGTGTTTGCATTATTTATGATTTTGGTTTACGCGCGCACAAATTTGCTAAAATTGTCGCCATTAATTTTTTTTGAAAAAATGTTTTTTTTTAATTTTATTTTTTATTTTGTTTTCGATACACAAAATCCGTGGCCCCACATCATCATCACGCATTTAACTATTATCGGCAATATTGTATCGTTGGAGCGGGACAAAAATTTAGACCGGATCCGTCCCGTTTGAGTTTGACTTCAATAATTAATTGGCCGCTTTTCGGTGTATAATTTCGGCTGGTTTGCTCTGCGGTGCTGTCTTTCTTTATCACCTAAAAGTGCCTTACGAACTACATAATCTACTATAGTTATGGCCGGTCTGACTTTTTGATATAATCGATCGATTACTTGAATTCCCAGCAGTGCCTCTGAATTCAGTGGCTCAATCGATGATCAGTGTGGATGCGTGGAGAATACAGGCAAGGTTCGTTAGTGTTTTTTGATTACTCTCTTACTTTTTATTTACTGATTATTCTCGACGACAGGGGTAAGCCATTATATTTGTTATCAGTTGAAGACGAAGTTCAGGCAGCAAAACGATTGGATTGTCGCCTGTCTAGTCTAGTGCGTAGGGCGCCGGCCTCGATAACCGGCGGTCCTAAGTTCGAAACCGGACTTGAGACACAGATCCTGACGCATTGCTCTGGGGTTTCTGCCATTGCCCGTCAGTTTATTCAACTCTCCGGCCACTACGAAAACACCATTCTGATATGGTATTAGTGTGCCTTATGGCTTCAGTTAATGGAGAAAAAGTAATGGATTAACAAGTGCGATGGGTGATGTATGAGTTTTTGAATACAAAATCATTTTATAAAGAATGAAAATTTGAATAACCAGATAAAAGCACAATAGCTTTTTCATGGATTTCCTCGTTCCTCTGCTTTTTTCGGTTATGCTATAGTTAATGCGGAAATTCTCGATAAATAAACTGATGCTTCACGACGTCAGTTTTTTTGTCGATGAAGATATCGTCGTATAAAAGTGATTTTTCTTCCCCGTGCAGACGAACTGTTCAGCGACAAGAAATCTGCCACCGTGAAACATCAGGTTGTTCATCGTGAATTCACTCAGGTTTTTGGAACAGTAATTCCTTTTGAACTGTACCTTTCATAATCGTTAACGGTTCTTAATCGTAGAGTTTCCTACTCACTCGGTAAGGTTTATACTCTGACGCTCCATGTTTGTAACGTTTCATACTCCGACGCTCCATATTTGTAACGTTTCATACTCCGACGCTCCATATTTGTAACGTTTCATTCTCCGACGCTCCATATTTGTAACGTTTCATACTCCGACACTCCATATTTGTAACGTTTCATACTCCGACGCTCCATATTTGTAGCGTTTTATACTCCGACGCTCCATATTTGTAACGTTTTATACTCCGACGCTCCATATTTGTAACGTTTTATACTCCGACGCTCCATATTTGTAACGTTTTATACTCCGACGCTCCATATTTGTAACGTTTTATACTCCGACGCTCCATATTTGTAACGTTTTATACTCCGACGCTCCATATTTGTAACGTTTTATACTCCGACGCTCCATATTTGTAACGTTTTATACTCCGACGCTCCACATTTGTAACGTTTTATACTCCGACGCTCCATGTTTGTAACGTTTCATACTCGGTGGTTTCTCAAGTTCGAAACTGATTCAAACTAATTCAAAATTAAGAACGTAACTTAAAACCAAACACAACAGTAAATAATCTGGCTGGTCGACTAGATAAGTATATTTTAATTTTATGTTTTTAACAACCGTTTATTTTGAATGATTACTCACTTACTCACTCACTCACTCACTCACTCACTCACTCACTCACTCATTCACTGTCAAACTTACTCACCCACTCAATCGTTCACTTTTCACATAACATATGAGTACGAATATCAAAAGTATAAAACGTAAAGTACCTTAGGAGTCGTCCGAGTAGGGAACCTCATGAATATGAACCGTCAATTGGGACGGCAGAATCAATTTCTAAATCAGATATGCTTTTTTGAAATTTTTATAAATCTTCGGACTTCATCTTAGTTTAGTTAAATAAGCTGGCTTTTTGTTTGATTTTGTTATTGAAGAACGAATAAAGTTGTTAAAAACTTTCCTATTCGACTTCTGTAAAATTAAGTTACAAGTAATTTTATTTCGTTAAGTATGAAAAATTGCCAGTCTTTCTTCCTCTACCGCACATGATTAGTCATAGTCACAGGTCCAGCAATCAATACTAAAAGAAACCTCAAGCTATGGATTGATTTTCGATTTTCTCCTCGTTTAGTGTTTATTTACTTTGTCTCAAAAAGCTCTTCAGTTTAGTCACAATGTGAACGAAACGAGTAACGGTTTGGCTACTTCCTCATTATATTACATTCATAATTGGAGACGAGAATTTGGAGGCGCATTCAATATTGATTTTTTTGTTTTTAGACTTGTTTTGAAGTTTGTGATGAGGGAAATTCAAATGTAGTCTCTTTATTACTATGAATGCCCTGTTATTTAGTCGACTAGTTCACTATTACCGCCTACCGGTATTATAGAAGACTGCGGATCTTATTGTTTTGGTGAAATTTTCTCTTCCTTTTTTCAATTTTCGCATCTCCCTTTTAGGATATTATTTTGCCCTATATTTCTTCTTTTTTTAACGCTTATTAGAAAGCATGAAATTGAAGAGTCTTATAGAAAAGTTCTAAAAAAAGTAGCCGAAAACTACCAACGGTACGTATACTGAATTATCGACAGTGTTGAAGTAGTGAAGTAAACTTCCGAATACCAGTTTAGTTGTTATTGAGCTTTTCTTCGGCTGAGTTCTGCCACTAGTGGATGAGAAGGAGTGGGAAAAGTGGAATTCCCCCCTCTTTGGTGGTTTCAAAATTTATAATTTGTCCCTCAAGTTGTAGGTAAAATGGCCTAATAACTGGAATTTCCCCATATTTGACGAAATTCCTCTCCTTCTGGATATTAGCTCGTCCGCAAGTGTACTATCCTGTAGGAAATGTAGGTGGTTCTTTCTTTGATCAGTTTCAAGTTTTTGCTGTGTTGTTGTTGTTGTTGTTGTTGGCTGTTGTCGATGTTTTTGTTTGCTTTTGGTTGTAGTTGTTGTTGTTATTGTTGTTGTTGTTGTTGTTGTTGTTGTTGTTGTTGTTGTTGTTGTTGTTGTTGTTGTTGTTGTTGTTGGTTGCTATCAGACCCACATCACATGTGTAGTATTTTTGCGCACTCTACACGTTGTGTTTAGCGATCGTATCGGTAGATTCTGTCGGACTGATCGCATATCGTTGTGGCGGATGATGAATAATTCACGAGTATTTGTATCACTCTTGGGGAATCTAAATATTTACTCAATTAGTTATAAAAATTTTAAGTTATATTTTTTTGAAAACTTCGGTTTTTCGAATTTTTGAATTTTTGTTCCGTTACTCGCTTTCCACGTTGCTCAGTCGTTTTTGACGTTGGGGACGTGATCACTAGCGGAGGAGATAATCCACCAAAAGAGGAAGAATTATCTCATAAAGGGAAAGAATCAACAATTTTGAGGCCATTTCACCTACATCTTAGAAACAACTTCTACTTTTTAGAACTACAACTACCAAAGAGGGGGAATTCCCCGTTTTCGTTTCTTCCTCGTCCGCCAATGCACCTGCTGATTGATAGCTTCTGGTAATCGGTATTGACTACTGACTATGGGCATATCGGCAAGTATAGACGAAATCGGTGGAAAGCTTATCATGTACAATCGGCAACAAACACTGGCAGCGGACGAGAAGGGGTGGGAAAGTTGAATTCCCCTCCTCTTTGGCGTTTTCAAAAAGTTCAGTTTGCTCCATAAGGTGTAGGTAAAATGGCCTGAAAACTGCGAATTCCCCCTCTTTGGCGAAATTCCCCTCTTTTGTGGGTTGACTCGTCCGCTAGTGGCAGCAACTCATGAATATGGTGTATCATCAAATCAAAAGTAAAAGTTTGCCTCTCAAAGTCTGAAATGTCATGTTTTGACTTCTCACCGCGTGGTCAACGAAACAACTCAGCATCGACTATTGAACAAGTATTATGCGGTAAAAGTATAAGTACGGTGAAAGTATAAGTATGATAAAAGTATAAGTATGGTAAAAGTATAAGTATAGTAAAAGTATAAGTATGGTAAAAGTATAAGTATTATATTGTACAGCATTTTCGATTGGTAAGGAGACGGGATTTGAATGCTCGTTATTTTGAATGGAAAAGTGGAATCCCCCTCTTTGGCGTTTCCAAAAAGTAGAATTTGTTCCCCAAGGTGTAGGTAAAACGGCATGAAAACTGCCAATTTCCCCCTCTTTGACGAAATTACTCTCCTTTTGGAGAGTTAGCTCGTGCGCCAGTGGTTCATCCTAGCAAAGATACAGGCAATGATCTCTCTTGACTTTGACACTTTTTGAAGCAGGCGAATTCAGTTTTCAAAGTGATTGATAATGCTATATAAATCTTCCGGGTGAAGGTGAACATTGAATTTTAGTTCAGATATTGAAATATTTGCTCAATAATTTTCATATTTGGAAAACAAAAAATGACCAAACATTCGTCGCAACAAGCGCGACCGCGTCGTCGACTTCAGCGCAGTGTCAGGCTGGTTTAAAAAATTATATTTAAAATTACTAATTGTTTTGTTATTATAATTATTAAAACTTTTTTTCGAAAACATACGAAAGGCACGCCTGATTCATTGAATTTTTGGTAAACCGATTTTTATACATAAATTTACTAACAAGAAACCACGGACAAACTATACATACAATACATGTAATAAACGGTGAGAGTTAGCTATTTTCGACATTTCACAGCGTAGACGAAAAGTATATAATGCTGTTGTTGGCTGTTGGGTTGCTTTAAATAACTGGTCGCGTGAAACTCTCGTTTTGGCCGATTTCACCCGACGTTACAGAACTTTCCACTTGTTTTTTTATAGAATAACATAACATAACAATTAACAACACTTGTACTTGTATAACACAACGCTTAGCATCATAAGTAAGACAGTTTATGTTTTTGCGCAATAATTTTTAGGTGAATTGATTGTCGTTCATCTATTTAAAATTCATAAATCTTCGTGATTATGACTCGTACTGTGCCAATTCTATTTTTCCCGCTTTTGTCGATGTCACTGTTATAGTAGTCATGATTTCTATTTTCTGTTATGAAATTTTTTAAGCGTCCGCCACATGTGAAATTATTATTAATATTTCATTTTTTAAACTTAAAATATGATAAATATTTCATTTTATTTACCACATAAACTTTTTGTTATTTCATTTTTTACCACATAAAATTATTATTAATATTTCATTTTATTTACCACATATAAACTTATGATTATTATTTCATTTTATTTACCACCTATAAAATTATTTCGGCGCAACGTTTATTGTCAGTTCAGGGGTCAACAATGGATTGGATTCTGGCTTGGTCTGGGTCTCAAGAGCCTGCTCGCACCCCAAACTCACAAAACGCCATAAAAATCAGTTTTAGCAAAAAACAACCCCAAATTCACGCATATACTCCATCTGCTGGTTTTCTTGCGTTATACTGGAGAAATCGTGATAAAACAATGAATTATTAACTTGGTAGTTGATATTGTCACCTAGGTTGATATTTAAATAAGAATCTTATCTGAAAACTGGCAGGCTGAGTGGCGCGCAGCACCAAACATTCAGCTTTTTAAAGCCCGCTGATTTGTATTAGAGACTTGCCTGAAATGTGGCAGGCTGAGCGGCGCGCAGGGCCAAAATTTCTGAAATTTAAAGACCCCGGGTTTGTATTAGAAACACATCTGGAAACTGACTGCCTGAGTGGCGCGCAGCGCCAAACTTTCAGCGCTTTAATGCCCGCTGATTTGTATTAGAGACATGTCTGAAAATTGCAGGCTCAGCGTCGCGTAGCGCCATAATTTCTGCATTTTGAAGCCCACTGTTTTGTATTAGAAACATATCTGAAAAGTGGCAGGCTGAGTGCCGCGAAGCACCGAAATTTCTGAAATTTAAAAACCCCTCGTTTTTATTAGAAACACATCTGGAAATTGAATGCCTGAGTGGCGCGCAGCGCCAAACTTTCAGCGTTTTAAAGCCCGCTGATTTTCATTAGAGACATGTCTGAAAATTGCAGGCTGAGCGTCGCGCAGTGCCATGATTTCTGCATTCTTAAGCCCACTGTTTTGTATTAGAAACATATCTGAAAAGTGGCAGGCTGAGTGCCGCGAAGCACCGAAATTTCTGAAATTTAAATACCACTCGTTTGTATTAGAAACACATCTGAAAACTGACTGCCTGAATGGCGCGCAGCGCCAAACTTTCAGCGTTTTAAAGCCCGCTGATTTTTATTAGAGACATGTCTGAAAATTGCAGGCTGAGCGTCGCGCAGCGCCATAATTTCTGCATTCTTAAGCCCACTGTTTTGGATTAGAAACATATCTGAAAAGTGGCAGGCTGAGTGCCGCGAAGCACCGAAATTTCAGAAATTTAAATACCACTTGTTTGTATTAGAAACACATCTGAAAACTGACTGCCTGGATGGCGCGCAGCGCCAAACTTTCAGCGTTTTAAAGTCCGCTGATTTGTATTAAGACGCGTTCTCATGGGATTTCGCACATTCAGATAATACTCCCACCCGCGGTCGAAAAATCGAAGTCGTCGGAATCGGCCCATAATGCGTCTATAAATAGTCCATATCAATGCTAACACACATGCAAAATTTTAGAGCTCAGTGACTTATACAACAGCCGTGAGCACCGTTCAAAAAATCTCGACCCTAAACTTTTCGACATTTTTCGGTTCATTTTTCAACACTGGTTTTTTATCAAGAATGTTGGGTCTATGACGATGAAAACAGCTACGTATATGTAAATTGACCCAAAAAATACAATGGTGTGCTCCATTTTGTTTTTTATGCAAGATTTACGTGTGAAAATTTGCATCCGGATGAAAAAACTGAAATTTTGAGGTTTTAATTTTTTAAACTTGTTAAAAAATATTTACTCAAAAAGTTCGGTACCAGTCTAATTCTGCTTTTATTCAATTGCCTACACATACACGCGATTGGGGAAAAAATTTCGTTGAAAAATTTTAATCATCTATTTGGGGTATACGCGATTGAGCAACATATTTTTATTGTCCGCAAATAAACATGACGATAAATTTGGTCATAACTTCTTATATAGTAATCCAATTTTAGTTTTGAAAAAAGTGATGAACGCAGAATTAAAATTTATATGGGGTAATCTTTGACAGTTTTTATCATTATGTTACGTAATTTCGGTCAAAATGGTGAAAAACTAGAAAAAAACGATCATTGACGAAAAAAATTTTTTTCTGGTTTCAATTTTTCTACAAAAATCATTTTCCAAAGTTATGGTACAGCATTTTTATTTATTTTATTGACTTGTTTACACACGCACGCAATACAGAAAAAAATTTGGTTGAAAAATTTGGGTGCTTTATTTGGGTATACGCGATTGACCAACAGATTTTTATAGTTCGAAAATGAGCAAGACAAGTAATATGGTCATAACTTCTTATATAGCAACCCAATTTTAATTTTGAAAAAAGCAATAAACGCAAAATTGAAATTTATTTCGAGTAATCTCTGACAGTTTTTTATTATTATGTTCGTAATTTTGGTCAAAATGGTGAAAAACTAGAAAAAAGACGAATGTAGAGCAATGAAACAAGAAAAAATCATAAAATCGCATTGTCAGTTATTTATAGTGAAATCAATAGAATCTGTAGGACTATACTCAACGGGCTTATTGGAAAAACATTAGTCAGCATTTTCACTTTATTGGTTTTCACTGAAATCATATTTTATGGAATTACGAGTGAAAATGTTCAGATTTATTATATTGGTTAAAAATTCGGAAAATGTCAAGATTAAATTTCAAAAAGGCGCGTCGGTTAAAATTTCACAGATTCTCAAACCTAACTGACAATGCCACAGAAGTATATGTTCTGGTGTATGTTGCTGAAAAATTTACTGTACTCAAAAAGAAAATGGAGGCTGAAAATATAGTTGGCGACATCAGTGCTCATGATAAAGTTCATGTTGATGAAATGTGAAATTGTCATCTCTACATTAAGTCAAGAACAACTTATTAAGTCATGAACTCTGTCATTATATTTTTTCCAAATAGCTCATTACAGTAAAATTTTAACAAGGCTATGCCGCAATATTTTTCATAACATATTCCTTTGCCTGATCAATAAGCGTATCATCGGAAGGCAAATTTTCATCCTCAACGTATAGCTCACTGGGAACTTCTACTATTTTGTCGTCAACTATCTCCACATTCTCAACGGGTTCACTACGTTTCTTTTTCGCGTACGCGCTCCAAAATGAAGCGATCTGTTGCCAACGAAGTAACTCATTTGGTTTGAATCGGTATTCGTTCGAGCCAAGTTTTTTGGCGGTCACCATTTGGTCTGCGATAGTTCGAGGCTCGAATTTGCTTTTTTCTGCCACACCTGCAATTTATGTGCTATTGAATATCCATGTATTCTAAGTAGATGTGATAAGAACAAATAAATTTTTTTCTGAGAATTTTGCATTAAAAATTCTGAATTATTTACCTCTGACAAACAGCTCTATCATGTAAGCTTTCTGGTCTTGTGTGAAACGAGTGCGTTGTGGAGGCTTCCGACTGGCCCAGTTCATCGAAGCTATATTTCCCTCTCGATGCTCCTTTTCGTAGTCTGCGAACTCTTCTGGTATCGTGTTCAGAGCCGTTCTGATTTCTTCTTCCATGGTGAAGTCACTGAACCGTTTCAAGGCATAATCAGACAGCGTTTCGCTCTCCTTGTAGAACTGATGATTTCCTGAAAATGCATTCATCAGTTCTGTCATCATGATGCATGTATTCAATTTTATGTGTTTCAACAAATACGGATACGAGTTTACAGTAAAGATGTATGATGCCAGGTGAAAGCTTGAAATGGTAACCTAATGCTATATGCCGCTGCAAATTCGCGTACTTGTTGTACGATTTGATGCAGTTTTCAATTGGACATTGGAATAAACGCAAGCAGTGCGGGTCGTCGGATCCGTCAAGTTCATTTTGTAAACCATCTACCAGCTGCGTATCAGCCCGTGGTGCAGCGCCATCTGTAAAAAATGATTACCGTTGGATTATTCTGCACTCAGCAGCTGATTGCAACTCTGCACTCAGCAGCTGATTGCAGCTCTGCACTCAGCGCTGATTGCAACAGATAACAGAAACAAATAACGCTTACACTACATAAAGGCATGTGACTAGTGTTTCAAAGATTATGTATCTCAGCTTGAAACACTCATCTTTGTTCGCAAAAACATGAAACAATAATTTTCCATGATTACAACCAGCGATGGGCTATTTGACAAAGAAACATTAAAAAAATCAGAATTCGTTAACATGTCAGTTTCTGAAAGCATATTACGCAATATGGAAAGTGATTATGTAGTGAAAAGTTAATTTACCATGTGATATGTCCGTATCATCTTGAGGTAGAACGAGCAGGCAACTTTCGGGTTGTTTCCCCATTTCAATGAATCCGTCTCGGTCGGAATTGAATAGCTCGGCTGTCCCGCGATCAATCCAATTCGAGTCTATGTTTTGTTCCGCGAATCGAATATCCATACCAGTTCCTATTGTATACGACCTCCAGGCCTTTATCGTTCGTTCGCCGTCGTTGATGAACGCAAAGTTAGACAGTGATTGAATTCCTTGCACCTTTGGTGATCGGTAGTCGTTTGGTTCCGTTGAAATCGTATCGTGCACGACGACTGTTGTCACTCCGGTGATTCCCCCGTCAGAGTGAGCAGCTACGGCAACCTCTTGCGCTGTCCTTGCTTTGTGGTTCTCATCAACGTACTCTCTAATTCTCCTTTTGACGACTGACGCTGTTTGATCACACGCGTCTTTCCCAGACTGAGCTTCGCTGAAATCCCAACGAACAACTCGGATGGGAAGTTCCTGATTCAGCTGAGTGACGGCAGCTAGCATTGTTGCGGAATGGTAGTTGCCCGCATTGTCGGTTCGGAGGTATACCTCTGTAAGTTCAGGGGCATCTTCGTGTAGGCGAATAAGGGTGTCGTTGAGTATCGCAGACACAGTGGCTGAGTCTTGAGGGACGGTTTTACTGTAAACGTGCTGAATGATACGGTAGTGCAGTAGACCGTTGAGTTTGCGTATGACGTAGCTGATATGCCAGTTCATTCCCCGTTTACCGAAGAAACTAGTCTGATCTTCACGGCCGGCTGATGGCAAAATCTTCATAGCGAAATCCGCTATTATCAGTGCCTGACTGTTCGACATCGTCTTCAAAAGATCAGTTTTGGCGAGACTTTGATGATTGGTACGTAGTCGATGTTTTTTCATCTCCTCTATGTCATTCACTGAAGTGTCCACGTCTTGAATGGCTATAGCTTTCTCGCGATCATCAGGATATTCAGCTTCAGCTACCAACATTTGAATTTCATCCAAAGTTGCTTTCAGCTTCTGACAGCGTTGACAAACTTGATTATGCTCGTGATCGCATTTCCGTTGATATCTTTCGTCAGTTGGATCACTGAGAGCATACAGGCTACAGTGGTCTGCGACAGGCGAACTTTGGCTGATGTGATACTTGTAATCACCTCTGAGGTAATTTTTACCTTCTTCCACAGCGGATTTCAGGTTAGAAAACGTCTCGTCGTTCATCATCTTCAACTCGTGTGCTCGGCAAAGAATAACGACTAATCGTTCGAAAGCTTCCAAACCCGCATTCGTCTTGTAGTCGAGGCCGGTAGTTGATTTGCGGTACTGTATTCCAGAAGACAGAACTTTCAGTATTCGATAATACGTAGCTCTGGACATTTTCAGGTCTTCTCGGCCGATCTGGTCCAGATAACTAAGGAACTCCTTGATTTGTTTCTTTTTCCGGATTTGGCTGATATATTGTGGGATGTTTATTTTTGTTCCGCAAGACAGCTTCTTCGATTTCACTCCCCACGGCATTGGTGTCATGTTGTCGATGATGTATTCGATAAAGATGTCAACTTTTGCAGAATCTAGTCTCATTTGACCGCCAGGAACGGGAGGCAAAGGTGGTTCACCTACAGCATATTGTCGAGCAAGTGCTCTGGCTTTAGTGTACTGGTAACGTGTGACGCCACTGACTTCTGTAGACACCAGTCGGTATGGAAGACTCAAGGCATGAACTCCGAGGACCAACTGCCGTTCAACAGTCGATTGCAGTGAATGGTATATTCTGCTCAATGTCTGTAGTGAAGACAACCCAGACCGCCCTTTGTTCCATTGCTTATCCTTCGCGTTTTCCATGTCACGTTCGAACTGCTTCTGATCATCACCTGTTAATGCGAAATTTATTAGTTTCCATGCTGCTTGAGATGAACGGCAATAATTGACCTTGCTTCTCTGCGAAAGTTCATTGTATTGATCCGTGTAATGCCACTTGTCAATTAGTTGCTCCTTTCGGAATGTCAGCATCAACCTTCGAATTCGCTCAAGGTTGGTTTCAGGCAGAGGGCACGCAGGATTATCTTGGCTGGCTGGACATGAATGGTCTCCGGTGATGGAACAGAACAGTGGTTGTGATGCCGAGTCACTTTCCGCATAGCAAACTGGACTATGATGACGTGTAGCGTAATGACCTCCACCTGTGGATTCGGGCAGCGGATTATTGTATAACGAATACATTGCTTGGTAACGGTTGGCGACCTCCATATGCTTATGGCAAACAGGTAAACCGACGGGCACAAGTAGTCCAGTATATCGATAAATAGCTTCACTTTGTCCTTTGCTGATGTGCAAGGAATTTTTTGCGGAACTCACTTCCCCGTGTGCGTCTGCCAATGGTGTATGAGGGAATACGCATTTGACTATATGCTTGCCGCGTTTCATTGATCTCAATTTCCCATGCACTTTATCAAGTAAATATTCTTTGAACCCATTCTTCCCGAGTTGTAATGAATGTTTTCTGCACACCTTAGTTTCTCGCAAGTTATGCACGTCGTAGTTATAGAAACCAGCACGCGACATAATTGCATCTGCATCGTTCATAGTACCGGGTGCGAAGTCGTCTTCATCTTCAGGTGCTTCTGGTTGTCCTTCAAAGCCAATTAGTGGTAACAACTCAGCATCGGGTCCGTCCAAACCACAGTCGGTCAGTCCAGGAAATGAGGCAACTCCTTTTCTTTTCATGACTCTGACTATGCATTCCTCGGCTACTTGATCAATAATCGCTGGCGTTTGTGAGCATGTAAACATTGGCTTCTTCTTCTCTGGACTGCACACAGGCGAATCATCATCGCTTCTCTTTGTTCTCTTTCTTGAATCCGTGATCAGTGGCGGCGCCGTGCTCCACAACTCTGCGCGCTTTTGGGTCATTTCATGATGGAACGTTTTGAACATTTGGGATACCCACGTTGTATAACAACCGCCTCGATTCTGGTAGTAAGACCGTTTATCGTTGTATTTTGTCCACTCTTTTTCGATCCATGAAAAAGATTCATCGTTTGGTTGAAAAAGCAGGTGGAAGTACCAGTCACAGTTGTTCGAAACGCCTCGAGATGGGTACGCCAGTATCATGTCATTCGCCGCAGCACATCTGGACAAGCTCATGTCGCGCATGCCGTAAACATCGAGTTCTCGATTAATGTAAGTCTTCAGTTGAATTCTTTGAGATACAAGCGGCCCAGCTAAATTCCTATTAGTCAGTTCCGGAATAAGATCCTCAATTAAATCACATCCATGGTACGGCGTCCTACTACCATAAACGACAGCGTCAGTCATATGAAGTTTTGTGAACGTCAATGCGTCATCGGTGAACGCTTTGCCTTCGACGACAGTCACAACAGGCATGAACAGATTGGCAACCGTGTTATGATCAGATGTTTCCATAAGTATGGCGACAACTGGGTATTTGTTTCCTTCGATCAGCATGGTTGGTGACTTTCGTCCGTGACGAGTAGGATGAACTGGATTCTGCTGTTCATGAAGTTGATTAAACGTGTAGTTGCAGCCCACTAACAATTCGTCGCACAACGTCAGTAGTTGCCCACCTGGAACAGAGTTTAATTTATAAGCATGTGGGATAAGCAGTTTATATCATCCACTCCCTCTCGCTCTATCACGTCATCTATGAAAGTAAACTTCATGTGATGTTAAAAAAATTAAAAAATTCTTATGATTCCAGATGCAGTGCAAGAGGTTGACAGATTAGATATATATATAGAGCATATACTGAGCGTAACGACTAGTCAACTAACGTGTGAGCTATATATTCATACACTAATGCCCACCAGATAAGTTTAGTGGCATAATTTTGTGTTCAATAAAACAAATTAATGAACACAACATTTTTATATGCAAAAAACCTGAAGATATAATAGCTAATTGGTTTTACACCAGCTTACCTGGCTGAACGGTCAAGAACGTCAGGTTTGCCAGCAATCGAGTGTTCGGTTCAGGGCCGGTTTCCAGAATTACCAGGTATAGAGATGATGTTCGCTGCCAAACTTGGAATGTGTCACACGACATCTCAGCCAATTCTATGAATTTGCAAGACCCATCGTCTGGAGCACAGTCGGTATTCAGTTCATTTATTATCAGCGAGGAGTAGGCGAAGCTGACGAGTAGCAACAGCACAAGCAATTGAAATATTGTCCCCATTGTTTTCACCAACAACGCATTTTTTCTGAATTAGAACGGTGAGATTTATGCAACGAAACAAGAAATAAAACGGTGCATTAAACTGGCACTTTGAACAAGAATCGTGGTCAGCTGGGCAACCAACAGACATACAACTTATCAAACGTCCATTACTTACATACCATCGCAAATTGGAGTCGTGCTTTCTATGTCTGAACGTGATGTTTCATCTCGTAACACGAATCTGAATACGCGCATCAGAGCCTATACATTTATGCCCATTTGTGTTCGTATGTAATATGTATGTAAACATTACACACGCTGCTCGCGAGAAATTTAGCGTGCGATGCATTTCATCACTTATGTATAACCCGTTGGCGGCCGTGTTCGTTCAATCGCGTGTAAAGCACAAACGTTTTTCCACCAAAATTATTTTGAATTGTGTGTGGGGAAACAATGCAGTAAAATAATAAAAAAACGCAGTACGATACTCTTGGAAATGATTTTTGTACAAAAGTTGAAGCCCTTGAAGTTGAAGAATAATTAAAATTATTTCGTCAATGGTCCTTATTTTCTAGTTTTTCACTATTTTGACCAAAGTTACGTAACATAATTATGAAAACTGTTTGAGATTACCCTAGAGATTATTAAATATATTTTAAGTCTGCGTTTGTTGCTTTTTCAAAGTTGAATTTGAACTATCATAAGAGAAGTTATGACCATTTTCTCCTCATGCTTATTTTCGGGCTACAAAAATCAGTTGTTCAATCGCGTATACCTGAATGAAGCACCAACATTTTTCAACCAACATTTTTTCTGATTTGCGTGTTTGTGTAAACAATCCAATAGAATAAAGAAACGCAGTACTATACTTTTGGGAATGATTTTTTTAAGTTAGAACCCTAAATTATTTTTTTCGTCGATGGTAGTTTTTTTCTAGTTTTTCACCATTTTGACCAAAATAACGTAACATAATAAAAAAAACTGTCAGAGATTACCCGAAATAAATTTCAATTTTGCGTTTATTGCTTTTTTCAAAATTAAAATTGGGTTACTATATGAGAAGTTATGACCATATTACTTGTTTTGCTCATTTTCGAACTATAAAAATCTGTTGGTCAATCGCGTATACCCAAAAAAGCACCCAAATTTTTCAACCAAATTTTTTTCTGTATTGCGTGCGTGTGTAAACAATTCGATAAAATAAATAAAAATGCTATACCATAATTTTGGGAAATGATTTTTGTAGAAAAATTGAAACCCGAAATAATTTTTTTTCGTCAATGATCGTTTTTTTCTAGTTTTTCATCATTTTGACCGAAATTACGTAACATAATGATAAAAACTGTCGAAGATTACCCCATATAAATTTTAATTCTGCGTTCATCACTTTTTTCAAAACTAAAATTGGATTTTTATATAAGAAGTTATGACCAAATTTATCGTCATGTTTATTTGCGGACAATAAAAATCTGTTGCTCAATCGCGTATACCCCAAAGAGATGATTAAAATTTTTCAACGAAATTTTTTCCCCAATCGCGTGTATGTGTAGGCAATTGAATAAAAGCTGAATTAGACTGGTACCGAACTTTTTGAGTAAATATTTTTTTACAAGTTTAAAAAATTAAAACCTCAAAATTTTAGTTTTTTTATCCGGATGCAAATTTTCACACGTAAATCTTGCATAAAAAACAAAATGAAGCACACCATTGTATTTTTTGGGTCAATTTACATATACGTAGCTGTTTTCATCGTCATAGACCCAACATTCTTGATAAAAAACCGGTGTTGAAAAATGAACCGAAAAATGTCGAAAAGTTCAGGGTCGAGATTTTTTGAACGGTGCTCACGGCTGTTGTATAAGTCACTGAGCTCTAAAATTTTGCATGTGTGTTAGCATTGATATGGACTATATATAGACGCATTATGGGCCGATTCCGACGACTTCGATTTTTCGACCGCGGGTGGGAGTAATTTCATCGTGTGTGAGAACGCGTCTTAAAGACATGTCTGAAAATTGACAGGCTGAGCGGCGCTCAGCGCCACAATTTCTGCGTTTTGAAGCCCACTGTTTTGTAGAAACATAGCTGAAAAGCGGCAGGCTATTAGAAGGCTATTGGAAATATTATTGAAGAACAACTAACAATTTTGGCTTCAGTTAAACGCTGACTCAAGAAAGACGTCAGATGTGCGAGCATAAATTACAATAGAAAATATGAGCTGCTCTTACTCACCGAGCTACTACTGTATATTAAGGTTTGGGTTGCGATGATACGGAACCGTTTCAAAGTGCGCGCGCCAGTTGATCAGTTCAAATTATTCAAGCGCATGTTAGTTGAACAATTTTGTGCTCGCACAGTTTTGCGCTCGCACTAATTGATCGAACCCGAATGTTTGAAATTCGGAGAAAAATTTTATTTCTCTCTTTTCTTTTTTTTCTTCTCTTCTTCTCTCCTTTCCCTTTCTTTCTTTTTCTTTCCCTCCCCCACCTGCTCGCACTCCGCCGAAATCCTTGCTCGCAGCCCGCACCCAGACCAAGCCAGACCAAGCCAGACCAAGCCATTGTTGACCCCTGTGTCAGTTGTGTCGAGCAGATGCCATGTAAAAAACTTTCCTCCACAAAAATTTGAACGTGCGCCAAAAGCAGATTTGAATTCAAACTGCTAATCATTTGAGAATGCTTTACGGTTGCTTTGATTGAGGTTTCTATGGATAGGCTATTCAAGGTTTCTTATTATTCGAAATTTTTTGGCGCGCAATGGGAATTGAAATCTGTTTTTTTGGCACGCATTCAAATCTCGAGATTTTTTCCCATGACATTTGGACAAAATTCGAACATGCGCGCTTTCTTATTACTTATAGTCGGTTATGATAAACCTTTCTAAAAAGGTGTACAGACACAATGAGAAATAGTACTTTAGCTCTGTTTCGTCGTGATTGAAAGTTTTCCGAGCATAGGTTTACATTTTTTCGCTCTTAAAATTCTCTCGTAACCCTTTAGGCCGCATAAATTAAACACGACGAAAAATCTGGATTTCAGGTTTTTGTGTGGTTATATGTAGATTATTTCATGACAACTTCAGAAAGGTTTATCATAACCGACTATAGGTGCTTAACAGCTCCATAGAAATAATTTTTGATAACACGATACGTAGACCAGACTGTACTTTACCCAAGTAATCAGTAGCAAAACAACAGCAAAAACACTGTCATAAAAGTTTTATCGAGTTGTAGAAAATTTTGGTTATCAGGCTGTTTACTTCGGGTGGTGATGGCGGACTGGCCAAACCTCCAAAGGGAGGGGAATTTCATCAAAGAGGGGGAATTGGCAGATTTTAGGCTATTCTACCTACACCTTAGGGAACAAATTCCTTGTTTTTGAAAACGCCAAAAAGGGGGAATTCCACTTTTCCCAGGCCTTCTCATCCGCTAATGGTTGGCGTGGCGGATAGACAACTTTTTACTAGGTTTAGGTACATTTTACATAATTATAAAGTTACGAAAATTCTTCAAGTTGAGGTCATTATACTTTTCAAGCGTGCTTGGTTAATCTGTGTTTGAGTCATTCAAGAGAGACTGCGATTTTTTTTCAGTTACAGTCACCTAAATTTTATAGTATCTATGGTGGCAGTTATTATCTACATATTTATAAAGTAAACAAGTTCAACTTTACCTTTGTACCAAACCAAATATGGAGTGCAAATCACTGAACGTGGAATTGGAAAAACAATTTGGAATGTGAATTTATGCCGGGGTTAAGTTACATTCCACGATTTTGGTTCCATTCTAATGAAAATTTGATGCACGAGCAAAGTGGAACATTTTCCCTTTAGAGAGGAGATTTCCCACTCGCCACTATAGTTTGTGCTTCTGGTCTTGGACCGTCATAAAGCTCCATTGATGGCTTTATTATCTTCGTAACCTAGTCAGATTATCATAATGCCCAGAATTTTCCCTGTAGAAGTTCATTTGATAGTCAGCAATTATTCGCGCATTGACTGGTTCTAAGACAGGATATTTGAATTTAAAATAGACAATTTAATTTCAATTTAATTGAACGTATTTTGCAATCACAGAAACCGTCTAACTCTATATACCTAAGTTGGTATTTGCGGTTCTCAACCTTATCTATAAATTTATGTTATTTTTATGATATTTATTTTTAGCTCTTTCCAGTCACATCCGCCTCTCATCGTGTGTCCATAGATAAAACAAAACGAATTTATTTATTTCTGGTGGTCCATTTTTTCAAGTTGCGGAGAAAAAGTTGCGCTCTAAAATTAGTATAGGGTTGTGGGGTCCGATTGTTGCCTGTTTTTTAATCTGTTCTGTCTCTGACATTTAATATGTACAGTATATATATATAAACCTGTTAGCCAGAGGTGGGCCGCAGGGGGGGGGGTAGGGGGGGGGTTTACCCCCCCACTTTTCAGGGTCGGCGGGTAGCCTACCCCTCCCCCCTAGACAAAAAATTAGGTCGCCTACCCCCTCCCCCCCCTACTCGAAATTTTTGAGAAAATCGGCCTCAAAACCTCGATTTTGAGGCTCATTTTTCAAAATTTTCTGGCTGTAAGAATTTTTTTTCGAAGAAACACGTTTTCTGGGTTAATTTTCTTGGTTAAAACCTGAAAAAACCGGTATTTGTGATGTTTATACCATATAATAGAAGATTTTTTTACAAAAACAAGCAAAAAACAAGCGTTTTATGCGAAAAAAATTTTTTTCTACCCCCCCCCCCCTACCCGACCTTACCCCCCCCCCCACTTTTCGGACAGGTCGGGTAAAATGGGATTTTCTGTCGGCTACCCCCCCCCCCCCCCCCACCCCCTGCAAAGTGTCAAAAAACCCGGCCCACCCCTGCTGTTAGCTGTTATTATCTATATAACACTCAGTTGCGTAGCAACGGGTTCACCCTAGTATTATAAACTTTTCAAAGGTCTTCCTTATATTTTTCTCCTCTCAGTAACATTAACCAGCGACAACCAGTCCACGAATTTTTCTCATTTTCGTAAGCTAAAGTACTCAATTAAATACTTAAAGTTTGCAAAATGATTACTTCAAAGATTAAATATCATATTTTTTCCGCTAGCAATGACGTTCTAACTTCTATCAGTTAACTGATTCTCCCATTTGCTCCCATGTTTACTTCCCCAACCCCACCTACTCTAGTTGGAATATAATTCCGCGGTGATAAGCGAACGATACTCCAACGTTGGTTGCAAGCATTTATTGCCTGTATATTTCTGTAGCGGATGATAAATATGGTGGAAAAAAATAAATTTCTTGCACAGGGCGGCGTGAACATTTTGTGTTAATATTAGGTAAAAATTTTTATTATAATTTTAGTTTTACACTTCGCGGATTTTTTTCCTCCGAATTCGGTTGTTTTTGATGATTCTGTCCACCGCTGGTTTTATTATACTGTCGGTTTTTCGGTGATAAGTGACGACCGAAAACACCGTCGCGCCGTTGTGCAAGTTTTGCTATTCTTTTTCTAACTTGACGTTGCGGTACCAAAAAAAACTTTATTATTTCGAAATCGAAAAATTAGCAAAATTTATTATAACAAGCATTAATGAACGGCAAAAGTTCTACAACATAAATGGACACGGAAATGAGGTGAGTCATTAGTGAAATTATTCGACTGTTTTAGTTGAAAAATTCATAAAAAATCTTGGTTTTTGGCCATTGAATCTTTACGCCCTTTTTAATTTGGTTTGGCGCACTACCAAGTTTTCGCATGATGACACGACACTTGGTTAAACGAACGATGCGTTCTTTTAATACCTAAAACCAATACCTTTGGAGCTTAGGGCTTATTTTCACTACTATAGTTTTGGATAACTCTGAAAAGTTATTCAATATATCTTCGCAGCTCGCAGGGCCGGAAGGTAGGGAAAATTCTCCCAACCAAGATGCACAAATAGCACATGTAGGGAAAATTCCTCCTACCAAGAATATAATAATTCAAAAATATGGGGCTTCCGAATTTCAGTTTCTTACTTGTAATGAGAATGCTATAAATTAATGTAAACACGATCGTTCATGTAGAATAGTTTGTTGTGGCAGTGTGTGATTGCGTTGATTATAATGCGCGCGAACAGAAACTTTTTCTGACTTTTGACTGTGAAAATGTTTCGAAGAGACAAGTTCGGAATATAATTTCTTTTTGAATGAACATCTTGTTGCGCTCCGTGAGTATAGAAGAACTGCATACAGTAGCACCATTAGCGGACGAGAAGGGGAGGGAAAAGTGGAATTCCCCTCTCTTTGGGGTGTTCTAAAAGTAGAGTTTGTTCCTTAAGGTGTAGATCAAAGGACCTAGTGACGACCAATTCACCCCTCTTTGGGAAGATTCCCTCACCTATGGGGGTTTGGCTTGTCCGCCAGTAACTTAGCACTAAATGTTTCGAATACCTGAATTTTCAATTTTTGTCTGGGCTTTTTTTTGGTTATGCATCATACGGCGGGCGCACTGGCGGACGAGCCAATCCTCCAAAGGGAGGGGAATTTTATCAAAGAGGGGGAATCGGCAGTTTTCAAGCCATTTTACCTACACCTTTGGGAACAAATCACACTTTTTGAAAACGCTAAAGAGGGGGGAATTCCACTTTTCCCATCCCATGTAATCTATTATTGCTGGAATTCTAGGCGAGAGGGAGAGAAAAAACGTTTGGGTTTATTACCGTTTATTACCGGCTAATTTACCCGTTTTGGGTTATTGTTTTGACTGTTGAAATTCTTATCTTTAGTTGATAAATGTTGTATACCGCAGGTGGTACCATGAAACGATTTATTAGCCCTTGTCATTAGCGGACGAGAAGGGGAGGGAAAAGTGGAACTCCCCCCTCTTTGGCGTTTTCTAAAAGTATAATTGTGTAGGTAAACATCCCGAAAATTGCCAATTTCCCCCTCTTTGACAGAATTCCCCTCCCTTTGGGGATTTAGCTCGTCCGCCAGTGGCC
Source organism: Daptonema setosum (assembly GCA_964036265.1). Classification (NCBI taxonomy): domain Eukaryota; kingdom Metazoa; phylum Nematoda; class Chromadorea; order Monhysterida; family Xyalidae; genus Daptonema; species Daptonema setosum. Next base: position 92,523 of record CAXIWR010000002.1, read on the forward strand.
CTTGTCGCCGTGGTATAAGATTATTGATAACAACGGGCATCATCTGTTATAAAATAATGCTAATAACAACGGGTATCATCTGTTATAAAATAATGCTATAAGCTATAACTGTAACCCAGACAAGACGTGAAGTTAGCAGAGATTGTATTTTTTTATAAATCTTGTTCTTCCTAACTTCGTAACAATTACATGACGTGAAGTCGGCAGAAATTTGTTGTATTTGTAGATTTAGATTTTTTAAATTGTCAAACCACATTCTCTAGCAGTAGTTTGTTGGTGTTGTTAGTTTGTTTTTAATTTACATAGCCTTCATCTCTCACCTCAGCCTAAAGAACTTTCAACTTCTGCTAACATTCCAAGTTGTTTCTACTTCTGCCTTTTTCGAGTTCTAGGTTTTCACTCCCAGTCCTAGGTACTTTCAGCACAGGTGGATCAATCTACTTTGTCACGTATGTGTGTGTATGTATTACTCAGTATGTACACTGGAAATGGAACAAAACAAAACAAAATAGTTTTTTTATTAGTATTTAATGATAATTAATTATTTAATAATTAGTAATTTTCTTCAGCATGGTCAATACAAGCAATGCTAAGGCGGACGCCCGGGCCAAGGAGGAAAAGTTCGACAACCCGATCGCTTCCATCGAACAGAAGCCGTCTGTTTCAACTGCAGGTATGTTTTTTTATTAATTATTATTGTTATTTTATATTTTTTTAAATAAATTATTGAAACGTTTATTTAATTATTGATTTGATATATCGTTGAGAGTTGTGTTGTATCCTACTACTAATGATGTGTTGTCGGAATTTGGAGAAAAGCGGTTATTGCTCTGAAGCGCGCTTTCGTTTGTGGGACGATTTTTTCATTATATAGTTGTTTTTTAAGTGGATTTCAGTGCGTTAAACAAGTGATTAGTTTGATAATCCGATTAACGTATCATATACACGCTTGATTTTATCGAAGTTTCCAAATCCACCTTTTATAATAGTCTTTGACCCTTAGCACAAGAGCCCATAGTTATGTTACTAGGCAATCGCTTATGCAATAATTGAACTAAAACGTATAATTTTCATGAGAAAATTATCGCACAATAACGGTTTAGTTAGATGGAATTGCAGCAGTGGGACTTTTTAAAAATTAAAAAATGCAGCTAAAATTTGATTTTTACTCAGGAAATTTACTTTTTTTAATTTTAATGAATTATGTTACTTATTGTATAAGTCTGCTATCGTCATGTAGTTATAATTTGCGAAATGGTCACGTGATTTCATTTGAAAATGCTTCCCTTGGTTGAACTCGGAGTGTAATTCAAAGAATTTGAGATTGATGTTGTTGACGTTGTCTGTCGAAATCATTTGTTAAAGTTTTGTCGTTCTATTTTGTCGTAAGGGTTTTTTGTCAACAAAAAGTTAACAACAACAACAACGCAAATATGTACATGTTAGTTTATATTCTTCACGGTCCATAGTTCTGAAAATTCTGGTTTGCATCTTGTTTCCGTTTTTTCTCACCTTGCCACCGGTATTTTAATATTAATGATCTAATAATCATGGGTTACTCGGTTGACGTTGGGCTCCATTGCTAATGTATTCTCGTGTTTGTTATTTTCATTCTCTTGGAAGTTTGGCTATTTTGGTTGGAGGTGTTCTATTTTTTCAACTGTATGTTAACTTCCGTGTAGTGTTTACTAATTTCGTCTTAATAAGCGAAATCTAGTCCGACCAAGAAATCGAAAAATTTCAAGTAAAAAGTGGATAAAAATCCATTCTTGAGAACTTTGTATAGTTAGAAACGAATGGCAGTGGTGTGGTGTTCATGCTAGTTAATTAACCTTGTGTTTTTTATATTTTCTCTGTAATATTTGCAAATAAAGTTTTATCTTAGTAATTTTCAATTCACTCATATTTTTATCTGTCTTGGACTTGGCATGTATGGGGGGGGGGCAGCAGTTGACTCGAATCAGTTTGACAGCTTTCGTCAACTCGGCCAGATGTAACTTTGACGTCTTTGTCTTACAACACCAACATCATTACTTTGCTAGTTGCTACACAAACATCATCAACAACAACAACAACAACTACAAAAAACAACAACAACAACACGTGTAGTCAACAGTATTCTTTACCGTTAGATACTACGGACATCGGACATTCCGATCATCAAATCTCTTGAGTGGCGTCAGCGACACGTGCGTATGGTTGTCACCAGTATTATAACATTCTCCAATGATTTGGAGACTGAATTTGAATGTGCGCCATTTTCTGGTCGATTTTATTGACTTTTCCGGCCTTCGTGTGGGATAGATGATTTTTCGCGCACATACAGAGCACTAGCGGACGAGGGAAGAACTAAAAAGAAGTGGAATTCCCCCTCTTTGGCATTTTCAAAAAGTAGATTTTCTTCCTTAAGGTGTAGGTAAGATGACCTATGTAATTTCTGCCAATTCCCCTTCTTTGGAGAGATTCCCCTCCCTTTGGAAGTTTGACTCGTCCGCCACTGATACAGAGGAATGTTAATCTTGTCTGGTTGCTTCAAAAGTTGTATAAATGGTCCATAAAATGGTTCATTTTGTGTGTGCCCGTCCGTTAAACGGATAATTGTAGTGGCTACTTGGCTGGTATCACTGGCGGACGAGCGAATCCTCCAAAGGGAGGTGAATTTTCCCAAAGAGGGGGGAATTGGCAGAAATTGGACCATTTTATCCAGACCTTAGTAGGGAACAAATTCTACTTTTTGTAAACGCCAAAGAGGGGGGAATTTCACTTTTTCCCGCCCTTCTCGTCCGCTAGTGATTGCTGGTATGGCGCAACACTTGAGAAGTTAACGAGACATTGCGGATGCGACTTGGATCAGTATCAGATCAGATCAGGTGGCTAGTTTTCAGATGGATTCAGCATCGAATATTCATAATAACCTTATCACGTTTCATGTTTTCCCATTTCCAATTCAATGTGATTTTTACATGATGTGCTTGGCGTATGTACAGGGTGTCCCAGCGAGGGGTTCACGATTTGTTTTTGAATAACTTTTGTTTGCGTTAAGCAATAATCTTAAAATTTTATACTGTAAATACCAATATCTTAAGAATCTTTTGCCTTTTTGAAATTTTGGAATTCGTTGATTACAGCTCGAACTATAGTCGAGTGAAAAAAACCTAAGTTTTTTTACGGGCACGGTTCCTGCACAGAAGTTATTCAAAAAGCAAATCGTGAACCCTTCGCTGGGACACACTGTACAGTATTACATAACTACTGTATGTAAGAATTCTGTGATCTCTTGTCCACTGGCGGACGAGCCAATCCTCCGAAGGGAGGGGAATTTTCCCAAAGAGGGGGAATCGGCAGAATTTAGGCCATTTTACTTACACCGTAGGGAACAACTTCGACTTTTTGAAAACGCCAAAGAGGGGGGAATTCCACTTTTCCCTCCCCTTCTCGTCCGCTAGTGCTCTTGTCGGTCAAACTGATTCGTATACCTGGTTATCGTTTCATTGTTGTTGATACATTTTGTTGTTGTTTATAAGTGTTGTTGTTGAACTTGCAACCCTAGCCTAACGAGATGTGTATTCCAGCTATCTACATATGTAATGTACCCACCGCATAGCCATCGCAAAAACTGGCTGGCAACTTCTCAGTCTGTGCCAGTTATTTACACCATCGCATCCGCCATTCCGCATTGGCATTATAGTCGTTTTGTTGCCAGAAGTACGCCGCGTCGGTCCACTAGCGGACGAGAAGGGGGTAGGAAAAGTGGAGTTCCCCCCTCTTTGGCATTGGCTTTCGCAAGTGAAATTTGGTCCCTAAGGTGTAGGTAATTGGCCCAAAACTGCCGATTAATTCTATTTGACGGAATTTCCCTCCCTTTGGGGAATTAGCTCGTCCGCCAGGGCGTCTGTGTGACGCTCGGCCTCTTTAAGAACGCGTCGTTGTGTCTCTTCCTCATTCTGAATCTGACGGGGTGTGGATGGTAACGCCCAAGTGGATGGGGATCGTGTAAACCGGATGGTTTATCATAGAACATTTGAGTTCTACTAATCAGTTTTCATTTTCATTTTTATGTAATTGTTGTGATATTCATTCAGTTTTGTCTTCGTGATTGTAACTTCAGGAATGACCGTTATTTCACTTTGTGACTTGGTTTAGTATTCCTCATTGCTATTATGGCGTGGAAAAGAAATAAAATCGGAATAAAAAATCTGAATCTGAGTTCGTGCCAAAAGCTCATTTGGTTGCGAATTTTGGCGCCAATAACTTTCTAAGTAACTTGATATCTTGAACTGGTGATACGCGCTTTGAGAGTTTTCCCTCGAAACATCTGAAGACGACTCTGAACGCGAGTGGTAGTGTACCTGCCTCATTTTGGCTGCGTGTGATGGTCGTGATGCCTGACGGTGTAGGGTAGGATGGGGATCGTGTAAACTGAACCGAATTGTTCATTTCACCGCCTTTTTGAAACATTTCCTTGTTTTTGTTCATGTGTATAGAGAGAATACCTTCAGATTTCTTGAAGACGACTCTGCAACGCGTGGTATTTAGTTTCTCTTCCTCATTCTGACTGGGTTGGGTGTGGACTGTGGATGGTAACGCTCAAGGGATGAGGATCGCTTGAACCAGATGGTTTGTCGTCGAAAATTTGAATTCGCGCCAAGAGCAGAGAGCTCATTTGGGTTCGAACTTGGTGCCAATAACTTTGCTGAGTAACATGATACCTCGGATAGGTTATACTTATACGTGCCTCAAAAGTTTCACTAGAAAACATTTGGAAGGTTTCGAGATTTGTTCAAAGATGACTCTGGAACTCGTGGTATTGTGTATCTTCCTCATTCTGACTGGATGCGATACATAGGATGGTAACGTTGGAGAGACGGGGATAGTGTAAACCGGATAGTTTGTTCCACTTCTTTTTTCAAATTAAAACTTCGCGCCAAAATTCTATGATTAACAAGAAACCCTGAATCAGCTATACCCATTTAAGAGTTTTTCTAATTCAAAAAATACATATTTAAGTGAAGACGACTCTGAACGCGTGGTTTATTGTTTCTTCCTCATTCTGGGTGGATGTGACAATTTGGATGGTAACGTTCGAGAGACGGGGATCGTGTAAACCGCATAGTTTGTTCCACTTCTTTTTTCATCTTCGCGCTAAAATTCTATGATTAACAAGACACCCTGAATCAGCTATACCCATTTAAGAGTTTTTCTACAAAATATTTAAGTGAAGATGACTCTGGAACGTGTGGTATAGTGTTTCTTCTTCATTCTGGGTGGATGTGATACAGTACTTCGGATGGTAACGTTGGAAAGACGGGGATCGTGTAAACCGGACAGTTTGTTCCGTTCAACTGTCAGTGTACCACACATGAAGCGTGACTTCCTTTTATAGCTTGGTCAGGGTTTCCTAAAATTAAAATAGCGTAAATTAATTTTGCAGGTTGGTTATGCACGTATGGAATAAATGAAGCGCGATTTTTGTATGTTTTTCAAGTTTTATGTGTTTTTCGAAATTTTAAAAGCTCGCCTTGGCTATAGCCCATTCAGGGTTTCTTGTTAGCCAAAAACTTTTTGGCGCACAGTTTAAATTCAAACCTGTTTTTTTGGCGCGCTTTCAAAAATTCAAAAAAATATAATATTTTTTCTTATAACATTCAGATAACATACAAATATTGCACTTAATTCATTGCCAACGCGCGTAACCGGCTCGCAAAATTTATTTTTGATAACAAGAAATTCTGAACAAGCTATAACAAGAACCTATTTTTTTGATATATATTCTTCGATTTATATTCAAATTTGTGGTGAAACATATCCCAACCAAATGAAACGGTTTCTGACGTGTCTTTGATTAGTTGTGTTCAAATTCATGATTAACGTTAAAAAAACATGAATAAACAAAGTTTTCCCGAATGGTTTATCCCATACCCCGCCTTTCTACCTGTCGCGATGTCGCGGTATGCCGCTGTCGCGCGTCGCGGGTATCGAATCGGATGTATCGAGAAACCAGTATGAGTGTCTCGCGCGACACAACTTGTTGCGCTGTAGCGCGCGGCTCTTTGACGCACTTGCAACAGGGCAACTGGATTGGTTGTTCTTCGATGGCGTTGGCTCTAGCGGACGAGAAGGGTCGTGAAAAGTGGATTTCCACTCTCTTTGGCGTTTTCAAAAGATTTTGTTCCCTAAGGTGTAGTCAAAATGGCCTAATTTCTGCCAATTCCCCTCTTTGATGGAATTCCCCTCCCTTTGGAGGTTTGACTCGTCCGTCAGTGCTGGGCGAGACGACAAGTTGCGAATACTGGTTGCGGATACCCGCTCGTCTTTTACCCTATGAAACTCTGGTTTCGTTTTCGAATCTTTGTGTGATCCACTGGCGGACTGGCCTATTCCCCAAAGGGAGGGGAATTTTGTCAAAGAGGAAGGAATTTGCAGTTTTGAAGCATTTTAACCTACACCTTAATGAACAAACTCTAATCTTGGAAACTACCAAGGAGGGGGGAATTCCACTCTTCCGTTCTTCCCTCGTCCGCTAGTGGTGTGATCAATCGGCTGTTCGCAACCACTGGCAACATCCAACATACCAAAGGGAAGAGAATTTCCCCAAAGAGGGGGAATTGGTAGTTTCATGTCGACTTTATCTACACCTCAAGGAACGAATCCCACTTATTGGCACTGCCGAAGATGGGGGAATTTCCGGTTTTGCCACAATGGTTTCGCAGCACTGTCTGATGAATGTGAATCGTTATGGTGAATATCTGGTGATGCGTCCGGTAAATGTCTGGTGAACATCTTCAGATTGAAATTATTCTCCGACATTTAAAAGATGGCGGAGTTACAGTAGGTGCTTCGGCACCTTATCTTTTTACTATCGAAGAAATCTCGGTGGCATTTCACAACTAATTTTTTCGTTTCACCTTTTCTACATACCTTTACCCTTTCTTTTTCACCCGATAGTGTGATTGGCCCTCCCTGCTACTTCGGGTAGCTATGCAATTTGGTGCCTTAAACTGGTATATGGTCCCTCTCGGCTGTTGTTACGCTGCTGTTATGATGTTACGCGCAACATTAATTAACAACGCCAGACGCAACTGGTTGCCGCTTGCCGGACAACTTTTTTCGTTCCTCTTTTTTCACTGAAATCTCTGCTTGTCTCGTGTTGCGAATGCGGTGTTGATGACAGAATGATGGAATTTATATTTTTCTTTTAAGAAGTAATTGTTGTTGTTGTTGTTGTTGTTGTTGTTGTTGTTGCTCGCAGTTGTGCCATTGTTCAGCTGCTATGTTATTGATGTTGGCGCCGTTGCGGGGGGATCATCATTTACTGGTTTCGGGGGGGGGGGGGGGGGGGGGTCTTCTATATATCCAGGTAGCTCTCACTAGGATACATAAGCCACACTTTATAATGGCATATTTATTGTGGGCCATACTCGCTCGGAGGCATTTGCCATCTCAGTCTGGATGTGAAGAGAGCCATTTATTACGTTATGTTGGGTTCACATTGATTTTAAGTGTAATTACATACGTGATGACGTTTCTTCATAGTCGCATCATGTTCCGGTGTTTCGGAACTCTGCAACAAAAAATATTATGAATCGAAATCCGTTTCACATGCGCAAATTCGAACTTTTTTCTATCTCAATCCGAAACCATTCCACAGACTGACCGGGTTTTGAAAATTTTTTGTATTTCATCATGCGCGATTTTGACAAATCACTGTTCAACTTTGAATTCATGAATTCAAGAATTCCGTTATTTCTGATCAGCGGGGTTTCTTCGCTTTGGTAATTTGTTGCCTTTTATTTGGCGACCAGACGACTTTGATTATGTATGTAGAATATATCGGTTCATCATTGGCTCCATGTAAAATACTGTAGGATAACTTATTGGGACAGCGGGGAAAGGTGAAATTCCACTTCTAGTTTTCATGAAACAGGAAAAAATCACATCCACCGCATGGAGAAAGAACACATTCTTTTCGTTTGATTCATTTGTACGAAAGGACTTGGTGGCGTGTCTTTGTGCGATTTCGCTCGTCCGCCCCACTACTGTTATCGGTCGGGGTACAGGCGACTGGCCTATTTTTTATGGTTTATTTTTAGTAATCCGAACGAGAACTTTATAAATTGCTGATTAATCATCATGAACGACGACGACTGTCTTTTCGGTTTATGGATGGATCGGAAGAACGTCTGTATTTACTATTCACATTGCCTAATCACCGCAAAAGTCATGATTTGTGTGTGGCGTGGATGACGAATTACTCATAATAGTATAACCTATCCCGGAATTCTTGTTATGCAGAAGGTTTTTTGCACGTAATCTAAGTTCAAAACAGGGTTTGGCGTGCATTAAAATTTTCGGAGAAAGGTTTTGTTACATGAAATTGTTTTGTAAATTACTGTGTACTGATCGAAAACCATGAACGACGAAGACGACGACTGTCTTTTTGTTATGTAGATCGAAATAACGTCTGTATTTACATTGCCTAATCACCCAAAAGTCAAGATTTGTGTGTCGCGTGGATAACGATTTACTGTTAATAGTATAACCTATCCCGGAATTCTTGTTATGTAGAAGGTTTTTGGCACGTTTTCAAGTTTTTTGAGAAACATTGTTCTGTTCATAACAGAATAAAAAGCGTGAATTTTGGGTTATCTTGATCGAAATAACGTCTGTATTTACATTGCCTAATCACCCAAAAGTCATGATTTGTGTCACGTGTATGACGAATTACTGATATGTAGTATAGCCTTTCCATGGTTTCTTGTTACTAAGTTAAGTTTTGGCGCGCGTTCAGATTTTTGGGACAACGGTTGTCGGTTTTTACATGAAATTGTTTTGTAAATTACTGATTAATCATCATAAACGAATTTGACCACGATTGTCTTCTGGGTTATATGGATGGATCGAAAGAACGTCTGTATTTACATTGCCTAATCACCGCAAAAGACATGATTTGTTTCGCGTGGATGACGATTTACGAACGGGACGGTACATAAATATTTTCACAACTACATGTTCGTACAAATCAATTGTTAGGTTAAGCCACTAGCGGACGAAAAGGGTAGGAAAAGTGGAATTCCCCCTCTTTGGCGTTCTCAAAAAGTATAGTTTGTTCCCTAAGGTATAGGTGAAGTGGCACAAAAATAGCCGATTCTCCCTCTTTGACGAAAGTCCCCTCCCTTTGGGATTTAGCTCGTCCACCAGTGGGTTAAGTGCGCTGAGATCAGTTTCCAACTGTTTCCGAACATTTCGCTGCGTTCCGAAATGTTCTGTTTTCTTCTGTTTCTGGCTTTCGAAACAGTCGGGAACGCAAAATCGAAGGCACTCTCAGCAATGGGAAGCTCCTACATATAATGGCAGGATAGAAAAAGTCATGAACTGCTGTTTGCTATCATCACACTTGAAATCAACATGTCAACATAAGAGATGATCAATACATACATACGTATAAGTACGTACGTAGAAGATTAATAGATGTCTTACTCTTACTCATTATATCCTAATAGATGTACTGTACACACTTGTTGACGACAGTGCATGATTGATTGCCGTTTTCGAAACGATACAATCCGATCTGAGCCGAGCTCAGATTCTGCAGCTGTTCAGTTCAATATTTTTCAGTTCTAATACAGTTCAGTGGATAACTTGACTGAAATTAATTTGTGAAATGATTAATCGTTTTATATCATAATTCAATAGAAATTGCTTTATGTATTCTTATCATCACAATGTGACTGTTTAGTCATGATATTTTATTAGAGGTAAGTATTGTACATACTTGTTGACGACATGGGATGATTGATTCTCGTTTCTGGGCCTGCTTACCGAGTTTATATATTTTTTACCATTTTTTCATAATCACCAAATCACTAAAATAAAAAAAAAATCGGACCACCGTAATCATTTGTTTATATAAAAAATTCTTTTGACTATTTTATTTTTCATAGCACATCAGGCTTCGACGAACTTGTGCTGCGTCCTTTCCTCAGCACTAGCGGACGAGAAGGGGTGGGAAAAGTGGAATTCCGCCTCTTTGGCATTTTGAAAAAGTAGGATTTGTTCCCTAACGTGTGTAAAAAATGGCCTAAAAACTGTCGATTCCCCCTCTGTGATGAAATTCCCCTCTCTTTGGAGGATTAGCTCGTCCGCCAGTGTTGCTCAGTATTTACACGAGGAATAATTTTTTTAATGACTAGACAGGCGACGAGCAATTACATTAACTGCTTAACAACTTCCGTCGTTTCTACATCTTTACCAACATACCTACTCAGTACATAACATAGTTGCTGGCTGCTGCTAATCATCAGCGCAACGCCGCGCGTCATCGTTAACACGATGAAAATCAAGTCATCTTCTACTCAATTGCGGCTGCAATCATGTTTCACACTCTTAAACAATCAGTATCAGTACTGTTGTCTCGCCGAAGAAACTAGCGGATGAGGAAGGAATGGAAAAGGTTCCCCCTTTTTGGTTGTTCCAAAAGATATAATTTATTGATTGCGGTGTAGATAAATGGCCTCAAAACTGCTAATTTGAGCGAAAATTCTTTTCTTTGAAGCATTGGCTCGTTCGTCGCTGCATCTTTGTAAGCGGATAACAGGTGGGAGCAATAGAGAAATTTGGATAAACTTGAACTCAACCTTTTTGCGGCATCGATGAAATGGCCTCTGGAACTGCTGCAGGGGAGAACTTCACTGATTTTTTACGATTTTTTTGGCGGCTTGACTTTCATTATCCGCAACACAACAACAACCATCCACGTCACCAAGTCCAAATAAGTGCGGCGCGCTGCAAGTTTGATGCAACGCTCGAAACGGATACCACTACCATTGCAAACAACAACTGGTTAGTCATGCTACAGGCAACCGAGTTATCGAGCTCCATGCTTCAACATGAACGACAAATTTTTCAGTGGATGTGGAAAGTTTGGAATCGTGGGATTGTTCACTGCTCATTTTGTTCATCCGTTAAAGAATGCGTTCATCCGCTTAATTATTCCATTTATTTTCCACTCATTCTCATGAATAGTGAGCTGTAGTTTAGATATCTCGAAAATGATGATTTTACTTCGGCTGCATCTTGGCGTTTCGCCCTTTTGCACTAGCGCGACAGTATGAGCAACCATAATGAATACTGCAGGTCTTTTTTGGTTGCGCGCAACAGCACCGCCTCCGTGCTCGTTGCATGCAATCAAAATATTAAAAAAAAATTAGTTTTTTTTTAAATAAAAATGTTTTTTGCGTTGTGAAGTAAAAAATTTTAAACTAAAAAAACACTGTTTCGATTAATTTTTCGTCTCAAAAAGTTAATTCTCCTCATCCGCCACAAATTGCAAGCGTTGCGCTATATCGCTAGCCGTTTTGTTGCGCGCGGCGCGATTGCTAGTATTACTAAGCGTTTTGTTATGGTGATCGGATGTTGTTGTTGTTGTTGTTGTTGTTGTTGTTGTTGTTATGGCTGTTGTTGTTGTTCTTGCTCTTGATGTTGTTGTTATACAAGAAAAGACTATAATTGGTGTAATATGTATGTATGTATGTGGTGGGAGGTGCTTGATTGGCCCTATTTCTGACTGCAGCTTAACTTTAAGCGTGTTGCGCCTGTTTGTGTTTAGCTAGTTGTTGTTGTTGTTGTTGTTGTTGTTGTTGTTGTTTTCTACGATTTTCTCCGCTCATTTGCATCATGTTTTTTCTCGTTCTATCTAGTTCGATTCTCAACTACAAGTGCAACTCCTTAATTCCATTCCAACGAGCACCATGTTATTGAACTGCTGCCAATTTCAGTGTGGTGCACATGATGTCAACAATAGTATTTTTCTGCCACACTTTGTATGTTGAGTTGTTGACGATTGCATTACACTGTAAGTAATACATGCATATCTGTTCTGTATATCTGTCTCGAGTCGGATAGTTTTTTCCGACGTCTTGACTGACGTTGGTATTGATGATGATGATCACGATCACTTGATCCTTGACGTTCACATGTTACTCCTACGTTATGTACATACTTGGTATCTGGCGGACGAGTGCGAACCTGAAATGCATGGAAATTCCTTTCAAGATGGAGTGCGCTTTTCTATAAATTGAAGAACAACTTCAACGTTTTAAAATTTACAAAAATGTGAATTTCACGATTTTCAGTTCAGTTCTTGCGATGTACTGTATGGATTCATGCGGACGAAAGGGGAGGGAAAAGTGGAATTCCCCCTCTTTGGTGGTTTCAAAAATTAGAATTTATTCCTTTAGGTAAAATGACGTAGTTTTAGTGTATTCCCCCTCTTTGACAAAATTCCCCTACCTTTGGAGGTTCGGCTTGTCCGCCAGTCCATGTGATCAGTCGATGATTTTTTACGTATCATGGTCGTTGATCTTTGGCATTGGCGCTACTTGCGCTGAAATCACAATTACCAGTCAGAGATCCGACGGGGGATTATTTGATATTATAATGTAAATTCTGATAATATTGATATGGCAATCTTGTAAAACTTTTTGCGTGCTGATAATCAGTTGCTTTTCTGTGTTTGTATCCACTGGCGGACGAGCTATATTCCCAAAGAGAGGGGATTTTCCTCAAAGAGTGGGGACACCTTAAAAACACATTAGTTTATGATAATTGCCAAAGAGAGGGGGAATTCCACTTCGTTCTCTAGTCCGCCAGTGTTAGTATCTATTGGATACTTCTGGTTCTGGACGTCGGATTCTTCAACGATCCAACGAAGTCCGTCAGAATGTTCATGATCATGAAACTAAGTTTGATTTCATTAGAATGGTCATCTCGTGGTCACCGAAAAAACTTTCAGTCGATTTCAGTTTTTTCGAATGTTTCGAGAACAAAATATTTGGAAACTGTTCTAAAATACGACTCTGCTGAACGCGCCCAATATTGATAATGATAACCCGAGATTAGTGTTCGGTCGCGATCGGCCGATCTCGATATCCAAAACTAATCCATATCTCGGGATTAATGGCTGCCACCGAACGCAGAGAATATTTTCTAGAACATGTCATCAGCGAAGTTCACGCATTTGTGTTCACGATAAATGTTTTTTTTCTGTTTCGGTTCTAATTTTTCTAGTTTTTTTTCTGACGTTTTTTTGTTGTTATTATAGTGTTTTGGAAACTTCACTGCTGAATTTAAAGTGTAGATCAGGCGATGGCAAGGTAGACTTCTGACCAGTGGTGGGCAGCGAATTTGGCCAAAATGGCGTTACGGTCATACACTTTTTCAAAAATCGGTCTTACGGTCAGGCACCCTCCCGGGTTTCGATTTTGGGGGGGGGCATGACGGTCAACATTAAATGAAGTCGAATTTTTTACTCAAAAACATCAGTAATGGCTTGAAATAATGACCGAAATTTCGGCATTTTGAAAGCCACTGATTTGTATAAGAAACATAACAGAAAATTGACAGACTGAAAGCGCGCGGCGCCAAAATTTTGGCATTTTGAAGCCCGCTGATTTGTATTAGAAACATATCTGAAACCTGACAGGCTGATTGGCGCGTAGCGCTGATTTTTTTGCATTTTGAAGCCCGTTGATTAGTATTAGAAACGTATCTGAAAACTGACAGGCTGAGTGGCGCACAGCGTCAAGACTTAAGCATTGTGAAGTCCGCCGATTTGTATAAGAAACATATCTGAAAACTGACAGGCTGACTGGCGCGCAGCGCCGAAATTTTGGCATTTGAAGCGCGCTGATTTGTATTAGAAACATATCTGGAAACTGACAGGTTGACTGGCGCGCAGCGCCGAAATTTTGGCATTTTGAAGCCCGCTGATTTGTATTAGAAACTTATTTGAAACCTGACAAACTGAGTGGCGCGTAGCGCCGAAATTTTGGCATTCGAAGCGCGCTGATTTGTATTAGAAACATATCTGAAAACTGACAGGCTGAGTGGCGCACAGCGTCGAAACTCAAGCATTTTGAAGCCAGCTGATTCGTATAGGAAACATATCTGAAACCTGCCAGGCTGACTGGCGCGCAGCGCCGGAATTTTAACATTTGAAGTGCGTTGATTTGTATTAGAAACATATCTAAAAACTGGCAGGCTGAGTGGTGCACAGCTCCGAAATCTTAGCATCTGAAGCCCGTTGATTAGTATTGGAAACATAGCTGAAAATTGACAGGCTGAGTGGCGCCCAGCGCCGAAATTTTTGCATTTTGAAGCCCGCAGATTTGTATCAGAAAGATCTGAAAACTGACAAGTTGAGTGCACAGCGTCGAAACTTCTGCATTTAGCCCACTGATTTGTATTAGAAACGTATCTAGTGGCGCGCAGTGTTGGTTGATAATACAGTACTGAGTATATCATCCAGCACCATACATCAATCATCGTATCGTGCATCGAATCGGTCCAACGAACACTGATTTTAAAACTTAAAACGTTTTCGACCAATTTTTGGTCGATTTTTTTGAAATTTGAAACGTTTTTCAATAATTTTTGAAAAAAAATTGAAACTTGAAACGTTTTCGACCAATTTTTGGTCGTTTTTTAGGCGATTTCGTGTAATTTTAGGTCATTTTGACAGTAAATTCTCTTAAGTTTTGACCGTTACGGTCAATGGGTCAATTCTGAAAATCTCTCTTACGGTCGATCGATCAAGGGCACCCTCCCGCCCTGTTTTTTTTTTGGGGGGGGGGGGCGCCCCCCCCCCCCTCCCGCTGCCCACCACTGCTTCTGACGATGACGGAGCCTTGCCATCGGAACATTGGGTTAGATCTTTAATTCCGTCGAAACCCATATGTTCCTTACCTCCTATCCTACTGTTTCAAATTGTATGATTGTATAGATTTATTTTATTCAACAGTACGTTTTTATGTGATGTGTACATTTATCGATAGGAAGTTTCTACAGTAAAGTGGTTTGAGACTTTCTCAAGATAACTCGGAACGCGACTGTTACTTATGTCGCCTGTCTAGTCTAGTGCGTAGGTCGCCGGCCTCGAAAACCGGCGGTCTTAAGTTCGAAACCTGACGTGAGACACAGATCCTGACGTGTTGTTCTGGGGGTTCTGCCAATGCCCGTCAGTTTATTTAATTCTCTGGTCACTACGAAAACACCGTGCCTTATGACTTCAGTTAATAAAGAAATCCAAGTATAAAAAGTGGCGCCGGTACCGTAATCCATTCTCATCTGATAGTGGCCAATCGCTTTTCAGGTTCATTCCGGGTACTTACACATACTGTATTGTTCCAGTTTCTTCCATATTTCATGATAGTGGAGGGAGATTCAAGCCCTGATTTTCAGGTTATATGCCGGATATTTTCAGCAAAATTGCCTGTAGAGTTAGATTCTCTGTTGGCTTTTTATCTTGTTTCATATGGTGATGACAATGGGGCACATTGAATCGGAGCCAATTATACCAGCTCAGCTGGTACTAGCGGACGAGAAGGGGTGGGAAAAGTGGAATTTCCCCCAATTTGGGGTTTTCAAAAGGTACAATTTGTATCCAAGGTATAGGTAAAAAAGCCTGAAAACTGCCAATTCCCCCTCTTTGACTAAATTCCCCTCCCTTTAAAGGTTTGACTCGTGCGCCAGTGCCAGGTGGTTATGACGTGTGAATCACGTTCCGGCTGATATAATGAGTAGTAAGTCTGGTCGATTCATCTGGTTTAGTTTTAGAGTGAGTGAGTGAGTGAGTGAGTGAGTGAGTGAGTGAGTGAGTGAGTGAGTGAGTGAGTGAGTGAGTGAGTGAGTGAGTGAGTGAGTGAGTGAGTGAGTGAGTGAGTGAGTGAGTGAGTGATTCAGGTTGCTTTATCTGGTTTAGTTAGATTAAAGCACAGTGGCTCTTTGGGCTGGGTAAGTAGCTACATAGTTGGGTGGTGGTAAACAGATATCTGGTTTTGCTATTTTGGTGTATTGAGCAACGATGTATATATTCCCGACCCGATACATGTACACACCATAATCCATAAAATCACATGTGTGAATATCTTCGAACGTGTGTGTTATTCTACCATTTATTTTGTTCTGTTTAATTGCATTCACCTTGTGCCTTGTTAGACTCCGCATTTATTTATAATTTGTATTTGATTTTGTTTGGTATGTGACCATATGTATGTACATACAAAGGTGGACATACATATAAAAGCGTTTTCCTGGTTAATAACAACACGGTAAAATAATGCATACGCTGCTATTTCATGCAGTTTCCCATCCCGAATTCACATTCACATCATCTCAGTGGCAGAAACTTTGAACGAATCTATCTGGTTGTTGTATCGGCTGTTGAGCGCTGTGAATTGGCTGCTTTTTTGTTGGCTAACATTCTCGGTTCAACTCATTATCGGACGAGAAAGGGTGGGAAAAGTGGTATTCCCACCTCTTTGGCGTTTTCAATCTATAGAATTTGTTCCCTAAAGTGTAGGTAAAATGGTCTGAATGTCAATTCCCCCGTCTTTGACGAAATTCCCCTCCCTTTGGAGGTTTAGCTCGTCCGCCAGTGGTTCCACTGTGTGATCAATGTGAATGTGCGGTTTTTTTCATCCAAATTCACATCTCCGTCTCAGTGACTGAACTTTTTACTATGTAGCTGGCTACTTGCTTTTGACGGTTCCTGTTGTATTGTATTGACTTATGTATGAGCGACTGTGAACTTGTTCGGCTTTTTTGTTGGCTAACAATCATCGGTTCAACACTGTAGTCCGTGTGATAAATAATCGGTTGAATTATTCACTGCGTAGCGTATCCAAATTCACATTCACATCTCCGTGGTTGGACTTGAAACTTTGTACTGGTTGGCTAAGTGTGGTGAACATGTTTACTGTGAAGCAGCATAGTTAGTTTAATTTATTTTGCGTTCTAAAATGTTGTTGGCTGTCATTGAAAGTGTGCCTAAGGAAACATTCACCGCAATATAATCAAAATAGGTAGTAGTATTAGTAGTTTCTAAAATTAATAAAACCACAGTATTAGTATTTCTAAATTATTAAATATAACACATACCGTATTCGAATTCGAAAACAATTGTATCAACCCAACCCAATTTATTTTCAACTTGTGTCCTACGGAATCCTACGGGTGTGATTAAGGTGTGAATCTATTATGATTGAAACCGAACGCCGCATTTTAATGAATCAACAACCCAACTACCCAAAATATGCGCTATTTACATTGTATGTTTTTGGGTTTGTATGTGACTAAGATGGAATGTTTGTGTTGTGTAAACACACGGTGCTTCTTCGGGTATTATTTGACTGCTTTGCCATTTTTAGCATGGCACTAGCGGACGAGAAGGGGAGGGACAAGTGGATTTCCCCCTTCTTTAGCGATTTCAAAAAGTGGGATTTGTTCCCCAAGGTATAGATAAACCGGCCTGATTTCTGCCGATTCCCCCCTTTGACAAAATTCCCCTCCCTTTGGAAAATTAGCTCGTCCGCCAGTGTAGCTTGGTTACATCAGTTCTATGCATGATGGTATGGTTGTATGAGGAACTATTTTCTCATGTATAAGCCTACAATTAATTTAGATTTTTTCTGCTGTTTTGTTTAGTAGTTTTAGCACCGGACTTGCTTTTCGGGAATTCTAGGGTTGAAACGTGGCATGTGACTCAGATCCTGTTGCGTTGCTCTGGGGCTCTGCCATTGCCCTTCAGTTTATTCATTAACTACGAAACAACACTCTGATATGGTATTAGTGTAATAACAAAAAAAACAACATCAGCTATTTTCTTTTGGCAACGATGGTACATGGTACATATACATACAGTACTCAGTAGTACATGCCAACACGCCCTCACGATCCCCCGGTCATGCGTATTTATTTCTAACGGTACGCTGAGTTTGCCGCTCACTCGTATACCCGACAGCCCCTCCTACGGGGGGGGGGGGGGGGGTGATGAAAGGCCGATTGTGCCCCCTCCCCGAGTCAAGTCTTATATGCCCCCAATGGTACACTTGGATGGAGTTCATGCCCCTACCCCCCTCCCCCCGTCCCCCACTAGCGGACGATAAGGGAGGGAAAGTGGATTCCCCCCACTTTGGCTTTTTCAAAAATTTATATTTGTTCCCTAAGGTGTAGGTAAAATGGCCTGAGAACTGCCGATTCCAGACTTTTTGGAGAAATTTCCCTCCCTTTGGAAGTTTGGCATGTTTGCCAATGCCCCCTTCCCCCTCTTTGACACACGCTGTTAACGACACCGTCGTACGCTGAATGCGCCTGGCAGGGTAGATTTGTTTTTATGGTACTTGGTTCTGGTCTGATACTATGTAGTTCTTGTCACTAGTGGACGAGAACGAGAGGAATTTCCCTCTCTTTGGCGGTCTCAAAAAGTTAAGTTTGTTCCTTAAGGTGTAGGAACATTGCCTGATTTCTGCCGATTCCCCGTATTCGGAAAGATTCCCCTCCCTTGGAGGTAACGCTCGTCCGCCAGTGGTTCTTGTTCTTCATGATTGGTACTTGATTCTGGTTGTTTATGGTTGATCTTTTCTATGGTTACTGGTCGCTCTGGTTGTGATACTGGTGTTGCATTCTATGTGGAACGCACTCGACTGTGAAATGGTGGCAGTGGATAGGTGCTAACTATGTAGTTCTGATAATAGTGATATTTTTAGTGATGGATAATAGTTCTAGTTCTACAGTAGTTCCTTCGGTGTTTTTGTTCAGATGTGGCGCACCATTTTCCTTTATCTCTACTACTTTACGGAGTCCGAGTCATAAAACACTCCGCGGGGTAACACATTCCACTTGACTCGACGATAGTCGGAAATTGCACCATGTCTGATTTTATTCATCGCTTTTGGGCCTCTGGGTGCTGAACATAGTTCCGCAATGTCCCAGATATCCATGATCATTTTTGCCCAATGACAAATTGAAAAATGTATTTCCGCTATTAGAAAAATTGGTTTCATATTCTACAAAGTTTCATGTTTCTTTGAGATTTCCTTTCCTAAAACTTTTTTTTACAGACTCTGAAAGCAACCTGACCGAATGGGATATCGCTCTATGACTTTTTTATTCATTGCTTTTCCGGCGCTGGGGTACGGAGTTCCGCGGGTGTCACGGCATTCGAGAGGCGGCTTATGGCGCCAGGCCCAGGAGTATGGTAGAATTTGTGGTATGCGACTCGGACATGAAAAATAGGGTAGTTAAGTTGAGGTAGAATGGTAACGGCGGCAGGTCGAGTCAAGCAATGGGATGTGAGACTTGGTTATTCTTAGACTAAATACCGGAACCTGAGCGTTGTACGGCTCTGATAGTACGGCTATGTACATACGTACCTAACTTCTAGTGCCGTTAGACACGTTCTACTTCCCAGTGAATTCTGGATTGAAACCCCTTTTCCAAGTTATTTATGAACACATTAAGCAAGTTGGGCCATCGCTTTTCCGGAAATGCCCTATTATTGAATGAAAAACGTTTTTCTTGTGTTTTTTATACGTATTTTGGTTTCAAGGCGAAGACCAATAACAGGTTCATTGATTCAGTGGCATCGGTACCAAGTACCAAGTAAGGTGGTACAGTATTCTATGATTAGCGTACTGTACAAATATTTTACGTTACGAGTACACGAAGACGGCAAGTTCTTTCATTAGCGGACGAGAAGGGGTGGGAAAAGTGGAATTCCCTTCTCTTTGGGGTTTTCAAAATGGAGAATTTGTTCCCCAAGGTGTTGGTAAAATGGTCTGAAAACGGCCAATTCTCCTCTCTTTGACGATATTTCCCTCCCTTTGGAGGTTTAGCTCGTCCGCCGGTCAGTTGTTTGATGGCATTCTAGCATGCAATCTTCAGCCTGCAGAATGGCCGTGCTTATATATTGTAGTTTTCCGATTGTATTTTATGGCTTTTTGGCAAAAGTTGTTCAATTTGTGTTGGTGTTGGTGTTTTCCAAGTTTTCCAGAATGTTGTGAAATGTATAGCTTGTATGTAGCTTGATCAGGGCAGGGTACCTAATTTTCGTTATCCCAACCTATTTTCATGGACGTGTGGATTCAGATACAATGAGTTTGACACATCGTTCGTTTGTTATCCACGCCCAAGTGCCATGCGAGAAAAGTTACATATTTGGCAATGGAAAAGACATACAATGCAGTTTTGAATTCAAATTGCACGCCAAAAACTTCTCTCAGTTACAAGAGCTCCGGAAGTGAACTGTATTCTCAACTGGCGGCATTTGCTTGCTGGTTCGGCCTTTCAAGTTCGGCCGCCGTTACAGGGCAGACAATATTGGAAGTTGATTTCTTCTCTTCCTTCTTCCAGATGGGGCAATCGTATTGGTGGCATACAATATAATTTTTTGAATTCAAAATGCGCGCCAAAAAACATTTCAGTGGTACAAGTACCACTGGATAGGCTACTGTACATGTATATAGTCTCATTGGCAGTATTTGACACGAATCTCCGCTGATTCGCCTTTCAAGTTCGAACGACTGTAGAGCCAGACAGAGACAATATTGAAAGTTGCTCTTTCTTCTTCCAGATGGGGCCACTATGTAACGGACGAGAAGGAGAGGGAAAAGTGGAATTTCCCCTCTTTGGCGGTTTCCAAAAGTTGAGTTAGTTCCCTAAGGTGTAGGTAAAAATGGCCTATTTTCTGCCAATTCCCCCGCTTTGGAGAATTTCCCCTCTCTTTGGTGGATTAGCTGGTTCGCCAGTGGCAATGGCATTGGCGGCATACAATTCAGTGTCAGTGAACAATAGTGACATTGATTATATACATACTGTATATGGTAATCATGGTCTTCCATGGATAGAAGTCATCATAATCATGGTCTTATGGTACATTTGATGGTATCTGGATGGTATTGGACTGGAGCATTTGGAAGTTACAGTGATTGTTGTGCCATCATGCAACTTATTGTCGTTGTTGTTGTTGACTTTTGTTGTTGTTGTTGTTGTTGTTGCATCTTATTTGTACTGTGTATAATTGGGAGAATGAAATTCTAACACGATATTCCGATGTCGAAACACAGTTTTTCTGTATGCTGAAATAATGTGAATTTTGCTGATTTCGTGTGTTTTTGTTTGTAAACTCGCCAGAAGAATAACATTCTCGTAAGTAGTTTTACTCGAAAAATATGGATCTCATGGTGACGAAATCGAAATTCATGGTCCATGGCACATTCATGTTCGTCGGTAACGCGCTCGGCGCGACCGCGACCATAATCCGTAACACAAAGACTATGCCAGCGATGGTCGATGTTTAGCAACCACGGCATTAATAGGGGATTAGTTTGGTTCGGTGGTATTTTACTACGACATCATCAGGCTTTGGTTACTTCAGTAAGGCTGTAATGGGAGCCTATGTATGTAGGCCGCAGTTGTGTTCGTGCGACGTTTTCTATCCCGGGCCACTAGCGGACGAGAAGGGGTGGGAGACGGGGAATTCCCCCCTGTGGCGAATTTAAAAACCGCTAAGCTGTAGGTAAATAATCCTAATTTTTTGCCGATTCCCCTCTTTTTAGAAAGATTTCCCATCCTTTGGAGGATCGGCTGATCCTACATACTGCGAAGGTCGTGGTTTGTTTCAGTCTATGGTACGGATCGCTGGCAAACGAGCCCAACCTTCAAACCCAAAGGAAGGGGAATTTTCTCAAAATAGGGGTAATTTGCCGTTTGAAAGTCACCTTAGAGACAAAATATATGTTTTTTTAAACTGCCAAAGAGGGGGAAATTCCACTTTTCCGTTCTTCCTCCGTCCGCTAAAGATGAGGATGGCGCTGTGTCGGTTTAGCACGACTACTTTTTATAGAACAGTGAAGTAAGGCTTCGATTGACGGTTTGTTTTATTTCTGTCCTCGAATCCCTGCAGATCTAGGGTATGTATGTTTAGCTACATGTATGTATCTTTTATCTGCAACTGTACCACTATCGGTCGAGACGGGGAGGGAAATTGGAAACCCCCCTCTTCGGCGTTTTCAAAGAATATACAGTAATTTGTTCCTGAAGGTATCGGTAAAAAGGCCTGAAAACTGCCGATTTCTCCCTCTTTGACTGAGTTCCCGTCCCTGTGGAGGATTATCCCGTCCGCCAGTGTTAGCTATGTATATCTTTCAGTTGTACTTCCTATCATAACAAACCCTTTGTAAGGTCTATTTATATAATATCGGCTGATGTATGGTTGTACTAGAGACTTGGTGCTTTCTTAATTGGCCTGCTTACCTCATGTACATACAGTACATGCTGATATGATGTATGAGTGTACTGTGGTGTACATAAGTTTTCCATGGTTGTAAATCTGCCTATATTTGTTATGTTGTTTAGTATATCCTTAATTGGCAAGTTGGAATGGATGTGTGTTTCATGGCTTCATTTCATTAATGAATAGTTGCCCTGGGTGCTACGTATATACTCCTGTCGTTGTTCGGTTAAGAATTTAAAAAGTCTATATAAGCCTTCTCATGTAATAAAAAGACTGTTCTTGAATTTTAGTTTCAAAATATTTTTGGCGCCCAATTCAAATGCTGGTCTATGGTTGGATATGTAGTTGTTAGATTAGATAATTTAGATAGTTGGTCATACCATACCCAGTTGAAGCCTGTCGACCCCGCTATCCACCAGAGCTGTAAAGCTTGTTGCATTAATTTTTAATTTAATTAAACAAACACAGTACATGGCAGTCGTCGTCTGGTCAGTGGACCGGCGCACGAGCCCAACCTCCGAAGGGAGGGGAATTTTTCCAGAGAGGGGGGAATCGGCAGTTTTCAGACCATTTTACCTACACCTTAGGGAACAAATTTTAGTTTTTGAAATCGCCAAAGAGGGGGGAACTCCACTTTTCCCTCCCCTTCTCGTCCGCTAGTGGGTCAGTGCCATGCGCGAATACATAAATGCATGCATATGCATACACACACAATTGCGGACGAGAAGAGGAGGGAAAAGTGGAATTCCCCCCTCTTTGGCTTTTTAAAAAGTGTATTTTTATTCCTAAGGTGCATGTAAAAATGGTCTGAAAACTGCCGATTACCCTCTCTTTGATGAAATTCCCCTCCCTTTGGAGGATTAGCTCGTCGCGCCAGTGCATACACATAATGGCGGTGTAATAATACCAGAGTGAAAATCGTCTCACTTTACCCGTGCATCTGTGTGAAACCGTGAGTTCGTTTCCCCGCAGAACGTTTGGGTTTCTTTTCCCTCCCTGGCGCGCAGTTTGAATTCAAATCTGTTTTGGCGCGCGTTGAATTTTTTCAAATGACGTTTGGACTTTATTTTTTTAATATGATATGAGCGTAACGGGTTTAATGAAATAAGTTTTAATAGCAAGATGGTTTGACCAAGCTATATCTCCCGTATTTAATGGATTAGTCCCGTAGTTAACGCTTGATCTCGTTCGAAGGCTATCGGATACAGGTGACTAAATTCGCTAATTAAGTAAGTCTGTTTGGCGGACGAGAAAACGAGAAAATCAGCAATTTCAGCTATTGCGGCTTCAAAGAAATTCAATATTCCAGGGCATTGATAAATGGATACATTTCTATCTAATCCCGAATTGTGGATTTCTTCGTAGTACGCCGTAACTGACTAATAGAAAAAGTTTCTTCAAGTGTTGAGAGTTTCGCCTTTGAGGTGTGACGAACGAAAATTAGAAGCGTGGGAAGAGTATGGTGGGACGTAGGAATCAGTTCAGTATCCGATTGATTGGGCAACTGACCAACCTATCAGTAATTGAAGTTGTTGACTTGTAGCACGTGATGGAGATACTGATACATAATGTACATACTGCGGCTGATTAGTTTCACACTGCACTAGCGGGGAAGAAGGGGTGGGAAAGTGGAATTCCCCCTTCGGAGTTTCCAAAGAGTGGAATTTGTTTTCTACTAGCTTATATGTAAAATTTCCTGCCAATTGCCCCTCTTTGAGGAAGACGAAATTCTCCTGTCTTTTCAAGTTAGGCTCATCCGCAAGTGATTCAAGTTCATGACCGCAAATTGCAAAATCTTTTTTTAGCTTAACCTGTTGGCGGGCTTCTAAATTTAGTCTCCTTATCAACTGAAAGTGGAACGTATGTACCATGAAACGGCGACAGTTTACTGGTACTTGTCCGACGCTCCCATATGACAATTTTGACAACCATATTTGATTATGTTTGTGCATTCAGCTGGGCCGTGCCGTTCAGTAGTTCTCTGTATCTGTATGTGTGTTTTGTTTGCCAATATGTGCAAATAACCTGAACTATAGAATAACATATGTAATGTACATGCAGGTATTCTATGTACATATCTACATATCTATGTATGTACATAACAACCGGTTTCAGTTCCATTCTTCTGTAAGCAAAACCAGCCGCATATATCTAATATGTTGTGTTATGTTATGTTACAGTGTCTTATATCTATGTTACATGTTACAGGGGTTTTATTTAACTTTTGCTTTGCTTCCTGGTTGACTGTCTGGTAGGATACGCGTAAGTAATAGCGCGTTCATAGCGTTGTCTTCGTGTCTTGGTTACGGAAATTCGAAACAGAAAATTTAATAAAATGAGTGTCTTTATAAAAACACTGCATCTTAAAGTTGGTTTGAAATCTGTACGTGAAAAGTATAGAGTGAACAGAAATGATTAATAAACTATTCAGTACATGTATGTAGCTGTTGAATTAGTAATGACTTGTTTGGCAAAAAAGTGCGCCAGTAAAAACACTAGCGATAATCAGAACCGTACTGTTGGCTGAAGAGTCTTGAGTTGTTGCGAGTTGGCCACAGACTTCAGCTTCGGTAGACTATGACTGGACTGCTTTTTTAGTGGAACAGTTGTCAAGTTTGTATTTTTATTTAGTTTATCATTTGTGTACATTTTTGAGGTTGAAAATCTTGGGTATGTTGAATATCAATTGTTATTTTCCTTGTTTTTTTCTTGTTTTATTTTTCATGTCACTCGGGATTTTATGGAGGAAATTTTTGGATGAGACCAACGCCAAATAAATAGTAAGTTCTATTTAAACGGATCTCAAAGGTTTTATTTATTTATTTTACATACTCTGGTCGGATGATACAGTACAGTATGTCTCTATATATCGGCCAATGTTATCTCGATTGGAATGACTGTTGTTCTACTGGCGGATGAGCCAAACCTCCAAAGGTAGGGTAATCTTCCCAAAGAGAGGGAGAACTGGCAAAAATTAGGCTATTTACCTACACCCTAAACTCTAAAGGAACAAACTCTACATTTCGAAACTGCCAAAGAGAGGGGAATTCAATTTTCCCTCCCCTTCTCGTCCGCTAGTGGATTCGACCGACTGTTGGCATGTTTTGACTACTCCATCACTGGCTCGAGGTTGTTTCTGTTTTCGGCCCCGGCATTCAGTATGGGATTAATATAAAAGTTTTTCATGATGTCTAAAAAGACGAATTATGTTATGAATAATTCATTGTAACAGGTATCATTAATTTTTCTGAGTTCAGTGAAGTTCTCCCTGTTGTGTCGGTTGTGACGTGATTCCCTGAACTCAGTTGCTGCGATTGCTGAAGTTACATAAAGTAACATACATACATACATAAAGTACACAAGTTACATACATACATAAATGTAACTGAAGCCTGAAACGATAAATCTAATCTGATGTTAGCCGAATCCGTTTTGGCACTGTTTTCATCAGATAATCGCCAAATGAGGGATAATTTATTTATTCCCTCCTCCACCGTAGTTCTTCGGCGAATGTTCCTTTGGTATGGAATCGGCAACTTCCGATGGCTCCTTTCGTAATGAACTGGCGACTGACCAAGGAACAGCATCTGGTATCTAGATCCGATTAATAATCAACTTTGGTATATACTTACCAACTACTGGCGGACACACGAGCCGATCCTCCAAAGGGATGGGAATTTCTTCAAAGAGGGGAATTAGCAGAAATCAGGCCATTTTACCTACATACAGCTTACGGAACAAATTCCACTTTTTTATATCCACTTTTCCCACCCCTTCTCGTCCGCTAGTGATGCCAACGATATCCCAGTTGTCGGCGATTCGGTTTCTTCCTTTGTTTCTTCCACTAGATTCAGACGTATGTAGGATACGAGAATGGACTGTGCGGTCGAGTGGATATCCGTTTTCCTTGCCTGATTCAAATGGGGAGAGAATTTGGAATTTTTCAGAATTTTTGTTTAGGTGATGTAGTAGAATAGCGGTGATTTTTTTCACATACGTATACATTCATACTCACCGTGCCGTGTTGGAGTAATTTTCTGACAGAATGAATGAATTCATCAGAACTACCCTCCCCCGCTTCCACATGTAAGCTTCTGATGCTTCTGGTATTTACTGTCAGTGGTGTCCAAAGAGCCAATCCTCCAAAGGGAGGGGAATTTCTTCAAAGAGGGGGGAATTGGCGGTTTTGAGGACATTTTACCTACATACACCTTAGGAACCAATTCTACTTTCTCAAAACGCCAAAGAGGGGGGATTCCTCTTTTCCCACAACTTCTTGTCCGCTAGTGCTCTCATTTGTGTTGGAGTACAGA
The DNA here is from genome assembly GCA_964036265.1 of Daptonema setosum. Classification (NCBI taxonomy): domain Eukaryota; kingdom Metazoa; phylum Nematoda; class Chromadorea; order Monhysterida; family Xyalidae; genus Daptonema; species Daptonema setosum. The sequence continues at coordinate 118,905 of CAXIWR010000002.1, forward strand.
CTGTAGTCTGTACGTACGACTGGGAAAGCTCGTAGAATTGCCGGGAGATTGCTTTCTGGAGATGTTCATTTTCTCACATCGCACAGATGAACAGACGCCTCTGTTTCATGGCCTCATAACGTTGGTGGTGGTGGTGGGACACAGGCGGAGGAGTAAAATCTCCAAAGGGGGGAATCTTGCCAAAGAGGGGGATCGGCAGAAATTGGGTTGTTTTACTTACACCTCAGGGAAAAAACTACTTTTAAAAAAACCAAAGAGGGGGGAATTCCACTTTTCCCACCCCTTCTCGTCCGCTAGTGGTTGGTGGGACAACTGATTAACACTGACAACGAGAGCAACACAGACGTTATATGAATGAACGTCGGGGGTTACGGTAGGTGTTCTCATGTACAGTAATTAGCATCTCAAACGCCCTCGTATGGTAGACTTTCTAGAACTAAAGTCTAGTCTTTTTGAGAAATTTTTCTGATTTGTTATTTTTATAGCAAAATTTAAAATAATAGTTGTTATATTATTAAATTTTATGTCGATCTGATTATGACCTGGCTGATCGTATTCATCAGTTTTTGTATTCAGTGATTTTCTTCATGGACGGAATTTCGTGAGCTTACTTACGTTCTTTGGATTGGTACTAAACATCGTTTTCATAAGTAAGTTGGCAAGAACAAGAGAAAATAGTAGTGATGAAAAAGCAGCAGGCTTGAAGTTGATGACATTACTAAATGAATCTAGTCCTAGAAGCTAAAGTCTGAAAATGTTAAGTGGATCGTGCGTTTCAATTGACCACCCGTGTAGCTGAGATTGAGCGGCAGCATTATACATCAGGGTTTCTGGTTATAAATTTTTTTTATTTATATTGATCCGTTACATTTACTTATCTTCATTGAATTATTCTAGACAATGAGTTCGTATGTTGCCCCAACGTCAGGTAAAACCATTTTTGAAACCAATTCGGCGCCAAGAATTTTTTTTGAGTATCGAAAACCATAAACAGATTGGTTTATCTTCAAAAGTTAGAACGCGCGCCAAAAGCAAATTTGAATTCAAAGTGCGCGCCAAAAGCAGATTTGAATTCAAAGTGCGCGCCAAAAGCAGATTTGAATCGAAAGTGCGCGCCAAAAGCAGATTTGAATTCAAAGTGCGCGCCAAAAGCAGATTTGAATTCAAAGTGCGCGCCAAAAGCAGATTTGAATCGAAAGTGCGCGCCAAAAGCAGATTTGAATCGAAAGTGCGTGCCAAAAGCAGATTTGAATTCAAAGTGCGCGCCAAAAGCAAATTTGAATTCAGAGTGCGCGCCAAAAACAGATTTGAATTCAAAGAGCGCGCCAAACTGTTTCTTTTTAGTAACAAGAAATACTGGATTAGATAGGCTATAGTTTACATCGTTCCTTGCCTTTCTCAAACCATCTGATTCGCCGAACCGGCCGGAAATTCCGGTTAGATCGGTTTCGTTTCGTTTCGACGTGAACTTTTCGGGCATTTTCGTCAGTTTCTGTGGCATTTCGTTTCGAGTTCGGCTCGGCGGTGTGCGATTTCAAGTACCTTAGTCAGTGTCAGCAGAGGTATGTAGTTAGTAAGTATGTACATATGTAGTGTCCTTTACTACGAAAAGTTGTGACATATATCAGTTGCTTGCGTTGCCTCCTTCTTTACTACATATGAACAGCTGGCAGATGTGAATGTGACAGAAAATGGAAATTTTTTACTTTCATTAAAACTCATTAAATTTCTATGTGTATGTATGTTGTTACTCAGTTTTTTTTATCCTAGTACGGCAAATATTCTAGTGAACTTCTTATCTCGATTCCCGAAAGGCCTTAGTTTTTTTCATACAATCAGTCATTTCAAGTGCGTTCAAGTACATGAATATTACTACTTGTACGTGATTTATTTCACTCTAACATTTTTTGAAAATAATCAAGTGCATACATACATGTATGTACTTACATATTAATCCATTATATACATATTTATATGTATGCAATTATGTATACAATGTATGTATCGCACTGACATCCGTGGCACAGCTGAAGCGTTTCGTCAAATTAAACGGACCTTGTCTACGTGTTTGAGTGTTTGCCAGTATCGTCTCAACGTACATATGTATAACATATACTATAGACTTGACATACATACCGTTGTGAATTTACCCAACCAGCCCAACTACATATATAATTGAAAAAAGCTGACTTTAAGTGGTTTAAAAAGTATCATTTTAAAAGTATCTGAAAAGAACCAGTTTAAGAGTATTTCCCGCTTAGTTCTCTGTTTCGTCGTGTCCGAAAGTTTGCCCATCGTCTCACTGACTGTCGTTTTCAATGGCAAAGTACCTACATATGTACATACATACATATGTACTACTGACGTTGACATATTACCGCCGATTGAAGCTAACTAATCGTGGTTTGTCCTTTCCTGGTCTTCCCAATGGTTTGTGTGCCTTTCACGAGGTTTTTATGTTACGTACATATGTACGTGGGAATATGGAGGTGTTTCGCTGTTTTCCATCATTGGTAGAGTTCAAGGTATAGATCATAGTATGTACATCAGTCAGTCAGTCCACATATGTTGGCCGACACGTGAATCGAATTTATTTCTACATTTCTACCAAGTACGAGGAAGTTTCCCCGAATCTGGTACGCAACCCAGTTTCTCTGCCATACCACAAGACATCGGGCCCGATGTGCCGTGGTTTCTTGAACTGAACTCTGAACTCGTGACCGGAATTGTTTGTGGAATGATGCACCCATATGGTATTCCGGGTTGTATATTTGGAAACTGTACCGGTTTTTTGACAGAATGCCAAATTCAACTTTTTCATTCTGGATTCACGGAGAGGCGAAACTAGGCTGTCTCCTTCACTAACGTACAGTCTATGTTCGGAACTAAGCCTAAGCCGTACAAACAATCAAACGGTTATTAGCTGTCGTTGGGAATTTTGACAGAAAACCGGTACAGTTTATAAATATGCTTCCGGGCTGTATCCGGAATCCTTAGTGATTTCAGGCTCTCCAGATTCGAGTTTCGTTTAAAGTAAATATAAATTGTTCACTCGTTCTCATCCTTGTTTATCATCATCGTTTTCGGTAACCTGAAACATGTACTTCTTTAACTTATTTTAACGCATTTCTGCCACTGATTTTTATATGATTAATAATAGGATTTTAGTGTTTAGTTTGTTACCATGTATTTATCTCTCTTATGTAACTGTACTATTTTCTCCAAATTCTCAAATAACGGAGCCTGTGTTCTTCCCTCCGGAATGCCGTCTGTTTTCTCCCAACCAGTCCGGTTAAGGAGTCCAGGGTTTCTTCGCCCCCCCCCCCCCCCCCACTCGATGGTTCGAACCCCGAGCCCCCCCCCCCCCCCCCAACTAGTCGATTCAGCGACGGAAGTTGGCATTTTTCTGCCAACTAGAAGACGACCAACAACGAATTCATTCCGCGAGCATACCCGAACCGAACTTGACTCGGACCAAACCGAACCATAAACGACCAGTTGACTGGCTTCTGGCAGTTTCGTCAGAGCAAAGTCTTCTATGCATGTTATGTACATAATCACAATATATAGCCTATCCAGGGTTTCCCGTTCCTCAGGTTTTGGCGCGCAAATTGAATTCAAAACTAATTTTGGTGCGCATTCAAATTTTCAAGGACATTTTTTGTTTTTCTGCCAACTAGAAGACGACCAACAACGAATTCCGCGCGCATACCCGAACCGAACTTGACTCGGACCAAACCGAACCATAAACGACTTGTTGACTGGCTTCTGGCCGTTTCTTCAGAGCAAAGTCTTCTATGCATGTTACAAATTACAGTATATAGCCTATCCAGGGTTTCCCGTTCCTCAGGTTTTGGCGCGCAAATTGAATTCAAAACTAATTTTGGTGCGCATTCAAATTTTCAAGGAAATTTTTTGTTTTTCTGCCAACTAGAAGACGACCAACAACGAATTCCGCGCGCATACCCGAACCGAACTTGACTCGGACCAAACCGAACCATAAACGACTTGTTGACTGGCTTCTGGCCGTTTCTTCAGAGCAAAGTCTTCTATGCATGTTACAAATTACAGTATATAGCCTATCCAGGGTTTCCCGTTCCTCAGGTTTTGGCGCGCAAATTGAATTCAAAACTAATTTTGGTGCGCATTCAAATTTTCAAGGAAATTTTTTGTTTTTCTGCCAACTAGAAGACGACCAACAACGAATTCCGCGCGCATACCCGAACCGAACTTGACTCGGACCAAACCGAACCATAAACGACTTGTTGACTGGCTTCTGGCCGTTTCGTCAGAGCAAAGTATTCTATGCATGTTACATAATCACAATATACAGGGAGGCCCAAAAGTCTCTACCCGCTGTTTGACGTCGAATTTCTCGAAAAAATTATATTTGAAGATTGGTGTTCAAATATTCAAATACAGGTTAAAACACCTGAAAAATCGAATTATGTTGTCAGATTTTACTTATTTCCTAGGATTTTATGACTTTTTGTGGAAATTCGGCGAAAATCAGGGTTTTCCTGTACTTATATGATCTTCAGTCGAACTTTTTCAAATGTAAACGTGTTATAAGACTCAAGAATTGCATAATTCTGTTTTATGATGATGTTTGAACTGAACTTATCACAAAATACAATTATTATTGGCTTCGACCAGCGAAATATGAGCCAAATTGTGCAAGTCATTTTTAGGACCAACTTCGTTAATTTGGCAGTTTTCAGCCTTTATCTTGTTTTAATAGCCCTAAATGGGGTTTTATGACGATACATCCGCACATTGGGAGTTGTTGGATCATGATTATCCCGACTAGAAGTTAATTTACCGATTTTTAAATTTTTCGATTTTTGTCAAAAAACGTCAATTTTTCTTCGGTTACCCAGACTTTTTTGTCGTAAATCACTGTAATATCAACCTCTGTTCCTATATAGTTATCATAAAAACTCAGTTAACACTTGTTTTCAGCAATGTGAAAATCTGCTACAATTATTTGAACATTTAATCGCATCATTATGTCCAGTTTCCATGGTATTTTGGTCAGAATTGCCGAAAATACACGAAAAATCCATCAATTTCGGCAAAAACTAAAATTTTAGCAAACCTATAAAAAAATAAACCACATAATAAGAAATTTCAGGTGTTATTACGTATATTTAGGTTGTAAAAGAGAATCATGCAGTTTAATAAATTTGAGAAATTCATGGTCAAACAGCGGGTAGAGACTTTTGGGCCACCCTGTATAGCCTATCCAGGGTTTCCCGTTCCTCAGGTTTTGGCGCGCAAATTGAATTCAAAACTAAATTTGGTTCGCATTCAAATTTTCAAGGAAATTTTTAGTTTTTCTGCCAACTAGAAGACGACCAACAAAGAATTCCGCGCGCATACCCGAACTGAACCTGACTCGGACCAAACCGAACTTGACTCGGACCAAACCGAACCATGAACGACTTGTGGACTGGCTCACCGGCGGACCAGCGAAACCTACAGGGAGGGGAATTTCTCCAAAGAGGGGGGAATCGGCAAAACTTAAGTCTTTTTACCTACACCTTAGGGAACAAATTCTACGTTTTGAAAACGCCAAAGAGGGGGGAATTCCACTTTTCCCACCCCTTCTCGTCCGATGGTGGACTGGCTGTTTCGTCAGAGCAAACTATAGTCGATTATTTTATTCTTGGCTCATTTAGTGCAAGGACTGGCACATTCATACCTAATGATTCACATTCGATTCGTCCGTTTTAGTAATCGCGTGCAAAAATTTGTGATTTATTACTTAACTTGACGATTATAGAGCGAACCGTTAGATGCAAAATGTCTTGACTAGCAGAAAATTAGCTAAGCATAAAATATTTTACTATATGTATCTGACGAAACTTGTCGAATTTCTGGTTTCAAGACTAGTCCAGTTTTTCCTCACATCTGAGTTGCAGAAGCTTGTCTTGACATTTTCTGCCACTTCTAGACGACCAACAACGAATGCCACGGCACTTGATTTTGAACTGAACCATAAAGCGACCTGTTGACTGTCAGTTTCTGTCAGAGTCAAGAGATGTTTCTGATCTGATTATGAAAAAATCACCGTTTTTCCCCATTTTAAGAAAAAGTTTTTCATTCCAAACTATAGTTTATGTAATACCGTCACTAGCAGGCTACATCTGTTCATAGTTATAATATATCCACGTATGTACGTATGTAATGGGTTTCGTTATGCCGCAGATCTGATGGTTGAAGGCGGCAATGGCGTTGGGAAATGTCAAATGGATGATCAGTACGCAATGGACGTTTTTTTCATTAGATGTGGATGTGGAAAAATTATAGGCCTCATAATTGAGTATAAGAAACGGTCTAAACTGCCGAGAACCCATGGCATAGCCAGAGAACCAGATTCTCAAGTCCAGAACCCGGATTCTCAAGTAAGGAGTTTTCTGTGCCACGTTCAAAAATTTCTTAAAACCAAATTCTCAAGTCCAGAACCGGATTCTCAAGTGAGGAATTTTCTTCTGTGCCATTTTTTGGATTTTATAACCAATTACGAGACCTATGTACGGATTTGCAATGGTATGTATGTATAGCCTAACCGGGGGTTTTTTGTTACTCTGAAAAATCGGCGCACAATTCAAATACCAATTTGATTTTGGCGCGCGTTCAAATTTTCGAGTTATATTTAGGAAAAACATGATGTAACGGGGTATTATTTTTCTGGTGACCAGATTCATTGGCCGGGTTATAAAAAGTTTTTTTATAATTATACCCATGTTTTTAATTAGAATTTTCTCCATACCACGAAATCGTTCCAGCAGCATGTGTCGGCCCACTGGCGCACGAGCTATTCTAAAAGGAGGGGAATTTCGTCAAAGAGATGGGAATTTTCAGTTTTCAGGCCATTTGACCTACACCTTAGGGAATAAATTCCACTTCTTGAAAACGCCAAAGAAGGGGGAATTCCATTTTTCCGTTTTTCCCTCGTCCGCTAGTGTGTCGGTCTACACTGGGCAAGGGCATGCCATTCCACCGGCATACTGTAGGTGTAGATACATGTGTACTTTGGGACGTGGCGAATCCCGCAATGGTCCCAAGCCCAACAATAGAGAACCGACTGTGTTCCGGAACTGGATCCATCTCTAGACTCAAACTGTACTTATTCTAGACATTGTTATGGGTCTCTGGACAGACAAGACTATGTATGTATGGATGTACGTAAAACAAATACGAATGTATGTATGTAACCTTTATGTAATAATGTTTGTCCGGTAAGTGTACTTGTTTGTTATGCCATATGCTGGCAGTTGCCATGATGTCATCGGGTACTGGATGAGGCCACCACCTCATGTTATCAAGTACCGCATTCTGTTTCGATCCATTCAAGTTCCATCCATTGAGACTTGACTTGTGTTATGAATCAGTAGGAGTTTGGAAGAAATCTACGTTATTCTATTCAAGCAGGTTTGGATTACTCGTATTCCAGTGTTTTTTTTTCACGTTTCTTATGGAAAACGGATAAGCGGAAATAGAAACATGGTTCATAATTTCTGGCATGTCGTGTTTTTGTCACATGAGATGAGACTGTGTGTACTCTGGGACAGCCATCTGTTTATGGCCAAGTATGGGGTATGTCATGTAAGTGTCTCAAGATGGCCATTGTATAGCTCCATTATTTTTTTACGGAAGATTTGTTTCATCTTTCTAGTAAATTACAGTATTTATCTCGTCGTTATTTTTTTGTGTTAGCATGTGTTTGAGTGTTTGTGATGTTAAAATATTATTATTTACTCTTATTTCGATCAAACATGCTTTTTGATCACATAGATTTGGGAGTGAAGACAAGGTTACACGGGAAAGAATTTCGCTCAGATAAATGGAGTATACATATGTATCTTTGTTGTTATTGTATCTGACCTGGTCGTTGACTGACTCACCATCACGTCACTGCTTCGCCCTTATGGCCGTAAAATGTGGTAAACTCGCTGCGCAACTTGCGTGGAAAACTTTCCGGACGAAATTCGGCCCATTCCCGTTCGTAAATACTTTGGAAATGCTGGTCGATTCTCAGCTTTGTGAGCGAATTCGGGATGAGTCAGAGTTAGAGAGGTGTGGTTGGTTGTCTGGCCTCATTGAAGCGGGTGTTGACAGACAGACAGACAGACAGACAGACAGACAGACAGACAGATGTCTGTATCCGGAATCCAGTATACCTACAGTACCTATTTTATTTCTATTTGTGTTTGACATTTCGCCGGCCTCTCCGGAACGGCATCTTCATCATCATCTGTTCATTTTATGTGCCCTCCTATGCCAAACGAAACGTTGACAATTTGGACGTAGAAGTTGTGTTGTCGACAGTTCGCGGAAGAGGTAGGGGCAAGGTAGATACATGCATACTGTGTATGTACAGACATACTAGGAAATGCCATCTCTATTACGATGTAAAATAGCGGAGTTTGTTACAAGGTGTAGATGAAACAGACCTATAACTGGGGAGTTCCTCCCGCAGTGAAATTCTCTTCCTTTTTGTATATTTTCAAGTAATTTCGTCAGTATTTGTGTTCTGTTCCAGATGGAATTGGATGGAATTTGAACTTCATATGGTCAGAAGAAGGTCAATCTGTCGGCTAAGTTCGGTTAAGTTTAAAGAAATTATTAATTATGGCTTACTGCAGTATAAATTTTGCATTCTCCATTCAATTGATTGATGAGGTGAATTTTAAAGGGCGCCGTTTTTTGGTGCTTAGTTATGTTCCTGTCTAACTTCTAACCGTTTCGTCTACATTGGGTGTTCTAATATTAAGTCGAAATGAAACAAAACACTTCTTAAAAATTTTTTTTCCTTTCACTTCTATTTCGTCTGTTGTTTCCTTCTGACAACAGCATCTCAAAACGTCCGGTGCTTTCGCTTTTTTCTAGAGAATATTGTGTTTTGTTGTTGTTGTTGTTGTTGTTGTTGTTGTTGTTGTTGTTGTTGTTGTTGTTGTTTTGGTAAAAGATATTGCGTTCTATTTTGTTGTAAAATTGTTGGGATGTCATGTTTGCTTCTGTTTTTTCCCACATCACAGTCGAACTCTTGTTTAACTGTTGATTTGATGTATGGACTAACACCAATCAATGTCATGTCAATCAAACTTGAATCTAGACGGCAGTTTCAGTTTGACATGTTAAATTGAAAAATTGTGTTGTTGTTGTTGTTGTTGTTGTTGTTGTTGTTGTTGTTGTTGTTGTTGTTGTTGTTGTTGTGGTTGTTGTTGTTTTTGTGGTTGTTTTGGTAAAAGTTATTGCGTTCTATTTTGTTGTAAAATTGTTGGGATGTCATATTTGTTTCTGTTTTTTTTTTTGCCACAGCACAGTCGAACTCTTGTTTTACTGTTGATTTGATGTATGGACTAACACCAATCAATGTCATGTCATTCAAACTTGAATCTAGACGGCAGTTTCGGTTTGACATGTTAAATTGAAAAATTGTGTTGTTGCCGTTGTTATTGTTGTTGTTGTTGTTGTTGTTGTTGTTGTTGATGTTGATGTGGTTGTTGTTGTTGTTGTTGTTGTTGTTGTTGTTGTTGTTTTGGTAAAAGATATTGCGTTCTGTTTTGTTGTAAAATTGTTTTTTTTTTCCTGTGAACGTCATATTCAAGGTTCAAATGTCAGGGTTATGACCAGTTCTATGGATGTCAGCTGGTTTTTATAACACAACATGATTGATATGTTCGAAATTTTGGTTTCAATATATCCAAATCAGATTTCGGTCAGTTACTGCATTCAGTCATGATTTATGAAATCCGTTCGTTCTGCTATTGACATCTGTCCGTTTAGATTTCCATCACAGACAGTCCATGGTCCGCTTTGATATTATCATAAAATTGAATTTTATAACATTAGTATCAATCATTTTAATAATCGGGCACTCCGTTTTTTAGTTCTGTCAAAATTTGTTTGTCGCCCAACAACCGTGTTATGTAAAACAACTAGAACTTACATTTAAAATTTCCCCTTACCAATACCGACAGTACGATTTCCAGATACGCTAAAATGACGATACGCGCGCATTATATGTGCCATAATACTACTAAACAGGTCCCTGTATAAATACCACTACTGCACCACTGTACTACATAATCGTCCTCTCATTATCCGTCCACATAATATCGACACCATCAGAAGAATCCTCTCATTATCCATCCACATAATATCGACACCATCAGACCCTCAGGTGCCGTGACTCGTCGTCCATCGAATAATGACCATCCACCACACTAATGACCATGGCGGTTACTCATCGAAGCCGGCACCACCACCCAAGTCGGCGGTCAAGTACAACGGATCGTACATGTCGACGATGTCGGGTGGTAATGCGATGACCAACTCACATAATACCTCCATCGATGGCTACCTGGTCCACAAACATAAAAAACAACCGGTCATTTCCGGATTATCCGGTGGTGGTCAGATACCGGTTACCTCCGGATTATCCAGTAATCAGAAACCGGTTACCTCCGGATTATCCAGTAATCAGAAACCGGTTACCTCCGGATTTTCCGCGGGTTTCGTTCGGGGGCAGACTGCCACTGTGAATGGCCCTAATGACCAACCCGGCCTGTTCACGGCCCATTACAAGCTGGCCAACAGTAATACGCCATTGAATACCGCGGATCGTGGTGGCAATGGTGCACCTCCGCTGGTGCTGAAGTCGACGGCCAAGAATCACTCGGTGCCGTTACTGCAGAATCCGCATTATTACCATACCTATAATCTGTCGGGTGGTGCGCATAGTAGCAAGACGACGAGTGAGCTGCTGTTGGACGCCACTCATCTTCATCAGTATAATGCACCCAATGGTGAGTATAGGGATAGTCGACGCAACAACAACAACAACAACAACAACAGTAGCAACAACAACAACAACATTCGCGATCATCGCTCGAATAGCTACTCGCAGTATCGGCCGACCAGTGGTGGTGTGACGAGTAGTAATGGTCGGGCGCCGCCGTTGAGTATAGTGAATATGAGCGCTATGAATGGACATAACAACAACAACAACAACAACAACAACATTAGCAACAACAACAACAACAACAACAATTTTGTGAAAAACCGCAACATGCCGCCGACGGTTACCGGTGGTCAGCGGCTGTCGGCGACTGCGATTCCTCACGAAAAGTCGACGCCGAATTCGAACTCGAAACAGCAACAACCGGCATTTCGACTTATACGACCGCCGACGCATGCCAA